>JANAVB010009999.1:30812498-31139654 GCA_029216955.1 Iris pallida
TAATGCACGTGCTTTGCACGTATAATAACATAAAAATAATAATAAGAAGAATAGTATCCAATTATAGTCAAATATCTCTTCTAACTCATGTGGTTAAGGTGCGAAGTTTTTCTTGTTTTGTTGAGTTCGATTCTCCATGTTGACAAATTTAAACTTTTTTCAACAATGTTTTACATAATTTATTTTTTTAAAATAAAATGGACCATGATATACATACGGCTTAGACGGCTCACTTTTGAACCGTTTGAAGCCTCGTTATATATATTATATATATATATATATTATATATATATATATATATAAATGAATATGCAAATACATGTATATAAGTATATATAAATATGAATATGTATAAATATAATTTATATTATAAAGGCTTTAAGCCCTACATTGTTTATGCATTATTCAAATTGGGCTTCTACCACTACATTGTTATTTATTATGAAAAAGGGGCTACTAGTCATATTATTGAGCTATAATTCTAGTGGGCAATTGCCCTACATTATTGATAAATTAATAGACCTTTAGCCCTAAATTATTACTTTACTATTCAAAAAGAACTTCTAGTCCAACATTATTTAGTCGATTATTTTGATTGGATTTTTTCCCTGTATTATTTATTTGAATACAAAATGGACCTTGAGTCATACATGCCAATTTATATTTCATAAATTGGGCCATAGGCCCTAAATTACGATTTATTTTAGTAGGCTTTGAGCCCTACACGTACTGTACAACTTTATTTTAAGTTACAAAATAGGCTATAGCGTTACAATAATAAAATATTGAGTTAAAACTCAATAAAATATTATTTGTATTATTTCTTGGGCCTAGGCCCACACGTCTTAGTTTTGGATTGACCCTAAAAAGAATAGTCAAATTGGTCTAATTAATGACCTAAGACTATTAGAAAATTATTTTATTATAATCATGGTCTTTGGGCCTTAAGGATTATTTTGGTTAAATATTTCGTTAATAGTTTTGGCTTAAGATTAATAGTTAAACCTTAGCTTTAATAAATTTCTAAATATTCCCTAATATCATTCTTGGACTAAATATCTTTATTCATGAATCAAATTCTCTTCTAATCAATTCATAATCATGGCTAATCTAATCGTTTCCTATTCTTTGTGAATATGGGCTTCTATCTAAATCACGATCTTTTGTACCGAACGACACTATTGGACTTTCTATGTTTGGACACATCTTGGAATTATTACGCTTCGACGGAATATTTGGGACGTTATGATCTTCTTCGGAAATCGCATTATCTTTGAAATCAATTATGATCGTTAGTTTCTAATATTTTCCGTGTCGACACGTTCGTGTCATTCACGTCGACAACAACATTAAGGCAAGTAGTCTACACCTATGTTATCCATTCCTTAAATATTTGCTATAAATGCTTGTGTATAGTTAGCATACCATGTTTCGCGACATTTTTAGCTTACACATAGTACTCATTATACGTATGCCATGATTTCGTGACTTCATGATCATTATGATCGTACTTCGTGACTTGTGATTATGACTAGTGATTTTATGATCATTTTATCCCGTGATTTGTTTATGAGTACTAGTCGGACGGGAGAAATATCTTACTATACATATGGGTTACGCAGAAATATTCCTTTGGTCTTACATACCGAATAGCAGGTGCACATCACATGTGCGTCGTGCGGTATTTACCCCCTAGCCTCCCATATATGGAAAATGGTATTCAAATCACTTTTGATTAAATCCTTCTAATACATGCCATGATTAGCTATGCTTTCGTCTTGATTAGCATGATTAGCCATCTATTTACATTGTCATTATTTCTTATATAGTCCCTCGGTTACTTGCATGTTTCCTCACTTTGTCATGTCTCATTTCATGACTATTACATGTATTAATACTTGATATTTGGTTATGACTAACATATCTGTAAGTGATACTTGCTCCAATCTGACTGAATCCGTTGACATTTTAGGAGAGATCGATGATTTTGTCCCCCTCTTTATGGATCATCGACAAGGTCGTAGAAGTCTTGGCCATGGATATTTTTGGAGACACCGAAACCATCCAGGAAGGGATTTGTCTTCTTAGTTAATTTCCTAGTACATTACTTTCCCAGTTTGATTTCCTATTAGTGGCTACCGAATTTGTATCCGAAAAACTCTTTCAATTGTTGCAATAATTTGTGGATCAAACTCTTGGATTCATGGTTATTTGCCTATAATGTTTTGGTTCTCTTTATGACATCTTTCTTTTGTTATGTGAATGAGTTAGACTAGAACACTTGCGAATTAATGATGAAATTATATGGTTCGTGATTGAGGTTTATTAACAGCGCGCTACCGTCGATACTGCGGCGTAGGTTGGCGTGCTTCACACACTTGTGCCCGAACATCCGGGTTCGGGTCGTAACACATACCACAATCGGTCAGTCTTGAATCAGTTTATGTCTTCATTCCTCCTTTATAGGTTTATCAGAGATCCAAGGACAGGCCAGTGGTTCTGCAGAATTCAGCCATCAACCAATCAGCTTTCGTGCCTGCAGTTTCAGCTCTCACCACCACAGATCTAGTTGATATTCATATTGCTATCGAATAAATAAACGCCTTTATAGCACAAAGAACAAACATCTCATCTCTAGTTTTTTTTTTTACATCATGCTTCTTTATCTTTTTCATGCATTTGTTGTTTCATTGTCTTCCCTTTCCATTCCAAAACTTATAAGCGTGCTATGTCATTTTTTGGTTGAAAAAGTGCAATAGATGAGGAAATGTGTGCTTTACATCAAAATCAAACTAGTAAGCATACAACACTTTTTGTTCGGATACAAACAGTGGGTTGTAGATGGGTGTACACTGTTAAGTATCATTCGATAGTTCAGTTGAGCGCCTCAAGGCACGATTAGTTACATAAGGGTATACTCATACATATCGTGTGAATTATCTACAGACTTTCTCTCCAGTGGCTTGATTGAAATCAGTTCGGATTCTTATCGCTATGGCGGTTAATCGCCAATGGCCTATGTATCAGCTGGACATAAATGCTTACTTGCACGGATCAATCACTAGGGTATGTTGTGGCTGGAAGTGGAAAAGTCGTATGTCGATTGAAGAAAGTATTATATGGACTGAAACAGTCACCTCGAGCTTGGTTTGAAAAGTTCAATTCAGTTCAATTCTCATTCAGTATGGGTTTCGACACACCACATTAAATCATTCAATATTTTGTTATTCTTCCTCGGCAGGTATTATCGTGTGATTGTTTATGTTGATGATATCATATCTGGGAGGAATCATGCTGGGATTGTAGACTTGAAGGACTATCTTAATCGTCAGTTTCATACTAAGAATTTGGGTCTTCTTCGATATTTTCTTAGAATCGAGGTAACTCGATCTAAGAAGGGTATGCATCTGTCGTAGCGCAAGTATGTTACTTGCTCTCAAAGACTGAGATGTTGGAGTGTCGGCCAGTTGAGACTCCTATAGATTATTATGAAAAGCATAACGTTGACATGGAATATTTGAGGATGTTGGACATTATAGACGGCTGGTTGAAAAACTTGTATGTCTTATTGTTACACAACCAAACATCACATCCGACATGTTATTTCTCGCATTCTACGATACTTGAAGGGTGCACCTGGAAAGGGTTTGTTGTATAAAGTATAAACCTTCGCAATTGTTTACGGTGACGGGGTTCAGTGATGCTGATAGGGTTTGTTGTATGCCCCTCGGCATACAAACATCACCTATACAGTTGGATTAGCTAGTCAATTTATGCATGCCCCTCGGCAACCACATTGGCAGGTTATCTCTCGTATTCTACGATACTTGAAGGGTGCATCTGGAAAGGGTTTGTTGTATAAACCGTCGCAATTGCTTACGATGACGGGGTTCAGTAATGCTGATAGGGCGGGCACACGAAATGATAGGGAGCTACTTCTTCCTATTGTACATTTGTGGGTGACAATCTTGTCACATGGCATCGTAAGAAGTAGAATGTTGTAGCTCGTTCTAGTGCAGAGGCCAAGTACCGTGCGATAACTCATACAGCTTTTGAGATGATGTGGGAGTCTTTTCTTCATGAAATGGAAATTATGGTTCCAATTTCTATGGAGAGATGTATTATGACAAACAATCACAATTTTCATTGCAAGTAATCCAGTGTTTCATGAGTGCTCTAAGAATATCGAGATAGATTGTCATTTTGTTCATAATTTGTTGCTGAAGAAACATTGTCACTCCTTATGTTCGGTCCGAGGATCCATATTTGGTGATATCATCACCAAACCACTAGCTCGTGGTCCATTTTCTGATTTATGTAGCAAGCAGGGCTTGTCTGATCTATCTGTTATAGTTTGAGGGAGGGTGTTAGAGTTATCGAGTTATTATTGTTACTTATGCTATGAGGGTACTTAAGTAATTGTGGGTGTATTCATTATTAATATAAATACATATGAGATAAAACATAGGATAAAGTCCTTGCACTCTGTTTTCTCATATTCTCTCTTCTACTCATTTTCTCTCTTTCCTCTCCAAACTTCACTAAAATAAAATGATGGATGATTAAGCCTGTGATTGTCCACGAACAAACTGAAAGACATTTCTATTATAACTGTCATGAATAAAAGCACAGAATCGGTGAAAAGTCAAAAACAATTGCACAAACTTGATACGCCAAAGCTTTTAAAATTTTGAAAACTTGCAACTTATATTTCTATTTACTAACGGTTTTGCATGCCAGTACTCTAAAAATGTACCTAGAGAAACTTATTTTTTCTCTATGATGTTCAGAGATTATATAGATCTAGGAATAGTCCCCTAGTGATTAGAAGAATGGATCCAAGGTGAGAAAATTGGTGAGGGGGCAGCAGTGGGATCTGTCCTTGTTTCTTAAAAGAGAAGGTATCAGAATATCAACAAATATAGATTATTCAAAGACTCATTTTAAATTAGACAAGGGCAAAGCAGTATTCCCAACTTCGAAGTCATTACATCATCTTTTTGTGTGCATCATAATCAGCACGTTGTAACAAGTTCTTGCAACGCATATTGTAAATAGAAACTTCATAAAAATAGATATGCAAGTCCTTACTTTAGAGTTACTTTGTTGAGAGGAACTTCGGGAGCCCTCAAATGCCCTGCTGTCCATCACTCTAACCAGTCTTTGTCCATCAGTGTTTGCTAGAATCTTAATTCCATTTTCGCTCGTGGCAACCGCAAGCAGTGTCCCTTCCTTGTTAAATCTCAATCGAGGACTCACCTGTAATAAAGATACAAGATGACATAATCCAGGTCACATAGGCGAGGAAAAAGCAATCTGAAAGGATGACCAAAAAGAATCACTGCACTCACAGGCAATCTACCCTCTGCATCAATTGTCAGCAAATTAGCATTATCCAGGTCCCTGTTTTCATATACAAAAGAAAATACAATTCTTTAAGAGAGAACTTTTATAACTTGTAAACAACTTAAGAATTCTATTACAAAAAAATATAATTCGGATCAAAGCACTTGTTGTTGTGAAGCACTTGTTGTCTCTACACTTGTTGTTGTGAAGCCGCAAGTCCTTCGTATTAAAGCTCGTGGTTGAAGTCATCGTGTCATTCGGATCAAAGCACGAGGTGTAAGAAGTCGACGTACCCTTCGGATTAATATCGAGCAAGAGTTCTCGGGACTGAACTAGTCCTCTCAGAGAAAAACCAGTATAAACCTCGGTGTCTGCGTTTGCGTTTCTCTACTAATTTACTGTATACATTTACTTATAAATTGCTTGCTTCATATTAGTTTGTTCACTGTCATAAATATTTTTAAGTGGTGATTTTTATTCCGATGCGCACACGCACTCTATTCACCCCCCTAAAGGTGCTCAACGGTCCTATAATCCATATTCCAAACATATTGCCTCACATGCTGCTCAAACCATACTCTGCACTCGTTGAAGCTATCCTTGGTCAACAAAATACCCACATGATATTCATAACATATTTAGATTTATTGTATGGAACATCCGGAAGAACATCGAGAGTGTCAAAATACTTGAACCACAAAAACAAGTCAGAGTTGAAACAAATCAATTGACAGTCCAAGGACATAAAAGGGTGCTCTGATAACATATTGTCACACCCCTCACATAGGACTAAAAGTCGCCAATGTACATGATGTCGTACAAATCTAAATTGCACTTGTACAAGACATACATAAATGATCTTTATTCTATCTAAGATAGAGAGTCATTGCAGAGAAAAATACTAAGTAGAAAAGTTGAATCGACACATAATAAACAAAATTAAATTTTTTTTATTAATAAATATCAGTAGAATTACAACGGCTCAAGGTCAAAAATAACGATCACAAACATCTCTATTTCGATACTATGAAATACGCCACAAGACTTACAACTTAAGAACTCTAAAATACAATAATGTTCCATGCAATATGTCATCTTTATACGAAATGATCCTCTCTATTGTGATGCTACAACTTGCCATCCGAGCTCCACCGTCTCGATATGTCTAAGCAAAACTCCACCATGTGAAGATTTGGTGGGATGTCAATACAAGAGTACTATTGAGTAGACTATCGCCGATACCACCAAACCAACATGTTCAATTAATAAGTGCAAGCAATATTGTGTGGTCTTTCTAATATTACCTTAAAATCAGTTACATGGCATAACATACTTGTATCAATAACATAAATGTGTCATACAACATAGTTGACATTACCCAATACTAATTATCCTTCCCTGCTCAAGTAAAGCAATATCATTTCATAAGCATAATATCAATACAATGATATTAATTCAGATTTCATAAAAGAGAGTGTCACAATACGTGTCCCAGCATAAGGCACTAGTTAGCCATAATAAAAATATAATCATATTAGGAGCGCATTTTGTACTCGGTACTAGGCCTGCAAGCAGATAACATTAGCATACAGCCTAACTACATGACGGTCACTGGTACTATAAGCCAATTTGGACTATTGCGAATTAGATGACTCCCTCTCAGGTCGGGTAGCTAGCCTCCACTGAGAGTTTCCGAATCACTCTGTATTGCGTCGTACCCTTCAAGTCTAACTACTAGAGATCATGCAGTAAGCCGCACAAGTACGTCAGCTAAGGCATACTGTTTCTCCTAGGCTGAAATAGTCTCGGTGCCCAGACGACCGTTCGAGGAAACCTATAAACTTTGTACACAAGTTGTCCATGACCATGCAAACTTGAGAACGGTTAGATAATAAGCAATGCATGGTACAAAAGCTGAGATAACTATCTAACACTTCCCTTTCTTCCTACTACCATCCTTCATCAAGTCATGCTAGACTCATCCATCCTAGTCCAAGGATTGCCATATCTATGCAGCTCCCAGTCCAAGGATAGTGCCTTGGCGACCAAACGGTCCCAAGCCTTTCCATATTACCATTTTTTGAAACAATTGAACAATAATTATCATGTCTAAAGCAATAGAACAACATTCTATATTATACTCTTATCACTGTGCTATAATTCATATGATAATACTACAGCAATATGAAGATCCACTCTATAGCAACAAGTTTAAATAGTCCATGTGATAAGATAAAGTAGTCTACTTACACATCTACATCATCAATTATAATTCCATGTTTTGTGGCAGCAAAATACAAAAGGAGATTACTCTATTATCTATCTTGATTCGTCTCTTTTATTATTAGCATGCAACATTACTCATAACATACGAAACATATAAGCAGCAACCAGTTCATTAGGTGTGAAGATAAAGCAAGGGTTCATCGAACTACCCACCTGAAATAACATCGATCTGCATCGAATGAGTAGATCTCAGCAAGATCCTCTGCAGGTATCTAAGTCCAAACGACGAATCGAGCCAACGAACCATCTCAATTTCGACCAACGATCGCACAAAGAAAATATGACACACACCAAAATATGGACCATCAAAATCCATTAAAGAACCCGAATCAAAATCCATTAAAGAACCCGAATCTAGAAATAGCTTCCACCTGCTCCAAATTCGACGAATTTCTAGACCAAAAGTGTTGGGAAAACAGCCTTACGAAAAGGATATAAGCTCACCAGCAAGTTCGCCCAATTTCGTGGAATATCCAACAGGTCATCAGTCAGAGACTCCCGTGCCACTTGACTACTCATCCCCCTTCATATTGAGTTGGATTCCCAACATACTTCTCCAGTCTAATAAAAGGATGTTGGTCGTCATGGCTCCTCAACCGGACTTCATGCTTGGCACCCTACAAAAAAATTATATTTCTTGCCACCAAACGACCAATTAGCTGTCATGGAACCGACAGTTTGATCCTCAAGATCTAACATACCCCCGTTCGCTATTCTCTCCTCTGTATTGTGTTGGGTTTGACAACGAGGCTTGATTTGGAGGTAATGCAGACGGATATGTAGATGTCATTCCTCTATGACGATCTAGAGGAGTTATACATGGAACAACCCAAGTGTTTCGGTAAGATGGGCAAGGAACACATTGTATGTCGATTGAATAAGAGTATGATTAGAAGCATGCCCAATGATAGTAGTACAAAAAGTTCGAGCCGTTTATGAACATGGCTTTCTCAATGATTAGAAGCATGCTCGATGATAGTTATGCAAAGACGACGTCGAATCATTTAGTGTTTGTAAAGTATTTTGCCAATGACAACTTTCTTATTTTATTGGTATATGTAAATGATATGCTACTGGCGGGTCGTAATACTTCAAAGATAAAGCGTCAATTGAACATGGCTTTCTCAATGAAGGGTTTAGGTCGAAGAGGTTGTGGTTGTCCCAGGAGAAGTACATGAGGAGAGTACTTCAAATATTCAATATGGACGATTCAAAGAAGGTGTACTCCACTTGCAGCTCACTTCAAGCTTACTACCGACTGAGGAGAAAGTGACTATAGAGAAGATTGTATGCTTCAACTGTGGTGAATATTATATATGGCAAGGTTTGTACGAGACCAGATAATGCTCATCTAGTCGGAAAGGTGAGCATGTATCTCTACAATTGGGAGCATGTATCTGTCGTGGTTGCAGAAGTGTGTGGCCTTTGCTACGAAGAAGTGTGTGGCCTTTGCAACGAAGGAGGCTGTGTTTATTACGGCTATGGAGGCATGCAAAGAGTAGCTTTGGTTGAAAAAGTACTTGAGAGAACTAGGGCTAAAACAGGAGAAGTATGTCTTGTTTTGTGACATTGAAAGTGTTAAACAACTTGGTAAGAATCTCATATTCCATAACAGATCCAAACATATCGCTATTTGGCATCGTTGAATACTAAACGTGTTAGAGGCGAAGGACGTTGAGCTTAAGAAAGTTCAAACAGAAAACAAGCGATATGTCCACAAGATTCTACAGAGGAGAAAGTTTGAGTTTTACAGAAAGGTCATTAGAATGGTGAACTCCACCTAGTCATGAAGAGGGAAACTTATTGGGGTGGGTTCCCTTCCTATGTGGACATGTAACACCCTGTTTTCTCGATATTTTTATTTTTACCAAAATCCTAATTTTTCAATTATTATTTTTGAGAATTATTATTGTTATTATTTTAGAAGCCTATTATTTTTCTAATATTTTTGGAGATTTTTCTATTATTTTTTAGAATTATTTATTTGGAAGTTATTTTATATTTTTGACAAAGGATGGCAATTTTCTAACTAGAATGGCGAAGTTGTAAATCTTAGGAAAGAGGGTGCCTTTATTAGTAATTGTTAGTAGCTATGGTGGAATGCTTAACCACTAGGGTTAGGTGAAAACATTCTAGAATCCCTTAATTAATGAGAGATTGGTGCTAATTAATCCCAAATAATATTTATTGGAATTTAGCATATTCCATGGAATATTCCTTAGAATATTCTTGGAATATTCACTCCTAATTCATGTGCCTAAGATTCAAGGATCTTCCTAATTATCCCTATAATAGTCCTAGTCTCCATTGTTAATCATTCCTAAATCTAAACCCAATCCAACATGAATGTTCATTCCAAAACCCAAGTTTCCATCAGCCATTTTAATTTTAACATGTTTCTTCTAAAGAGAAGCCCAGCATTTCCTTTCCAAAATCACCCAAACCCATTTTCGATGTCAACCAAACAAATCATGTCCACTCAGATATTTCTGTGTCCAGTTCCCATCTCGTGTCCAAACCAAAAAAAATGTGTCTAACCCGTGTCATACCTCTGGGCCCTACCCCAGAGTGTGTAAATACCAACATTTTCGCGTCCTTTCATCCCACAATACAAACAAATCCAACAACTCCGACATGGTGTCCGACACGACACCACAACCAAAATAATCATCTTCATCGTGTCCCCGGGTCCGAACTCGAGGACACAGTTACAACAGTAACACCAAGAACTCACAGGAATTCAGCAAACCCAAAAACTTACTGGACACCCTTGTCCGACTCGAGCTCCAGCCATCGCCTTTTTGTTGGGGGCTTCCAGTCGATCCGCCTCCGGTGCTCCTCCGATGATCTCGACCGCGCTTTCACCTTGACCTTTGGCCGCCACCGCTTCCTCTTTCCCTGACGTCTTCATCACCGCCGGCCGTGGTCTCCACTAGACCTCACCGCTCCAACGACCGACTCGTTGTTATCATCCTCCTCTGTGCTTGGAATGCACACCAGTCCCGGCGATGATCTGTCCATCTTGCCGAGCATCCATTCGCCATGGTCTTTCACCGCAGCATCGAACAGGTGCCAAGATTTCGCGGGCCTACTCGCGGCCGAGCTCAACACACGCCGGCAATCAGTCGGGCCAAGCCGGAGCAGTAAGCCCTAAACCCGTTTCCTCCTCCCTGGGTCTCTGTTGGAGCCAACCGTCGCATCTTCGGCCTCCTCCGCCTGAGCTCCACCTTGACCTCCGATATTCTTTGGCGAATCTCGATCCGATGTCGCTTGATCGTCGGGACCACCTCCCGCCGCCGGAGTGCCGCTCCTTTGGAATCATTGTCCTCACTCCGACTTTCGTCAGAACGAAGATGTGCTGACTTTCCTCCACCGCAGCGCTCGACGCCACCGCCACAGTTTGCGTCGTCGTGTCCCGATCTCTCCTCCATCGAAGGTGAGCATCCTTCTTCCTTCATCATCTTTATCCTCTTCCTCCACTTTTCCTCTTCTTCCTTCTCCCTCCACTTTCTTCTTCTCTGATCTAGAGGATTCTGGAAGAGAAAGAGTGTGTGTAAGGACAGGGTTAGGAGAAGGGACCGGGACGGGTTATAGGATTGGGCCTAGGGTCAACAGGCCAACCCAGCAGGAAAAAAAAAAGAAATGAGAGTTGGACTATAGGCTGGGCCCAGTGGACCTAGGCAGGCTGGAAGGAGAAAGGGGAAAAAAAAAAAGGAAAAAGAAATAAAAGTTATGGGCCCTATATTAGAACTGTGGTCTGAGTCCGTATTAGTGGACTGCATTTGGTATGCTAGGCCATTATTTCAATAAATGGTTTCTTGGACCATGGGTTTGGCCTTTGGATTTGGGTTGATAAATAATTATTAGCATTTTTATATTGGAGTTTGTTAGTTAGTTATTCCTAGTAGTTATTATTGGTTTTAATCAATAATTACTAATTAGTTTTATTAGTTAGTTTTATTAGATATTATATAATAATCAAGTTTCTGATTGGTAGCTAATAGTAATGACTATTAGTAATATTTAGTAGATTATTAGAATAATTGGAAATTGGTTAATATTAGAAATAGTTATCAGTTTCCTAGGAAGTATTCGTTCTTTAGACTAGAAGCTAATTATTTTTTCCCTAACCAATTATAGGTGGATTTAGAGACATTTGCAACCTTCCGAAAAAAGGCAAGTACACTACGACGTGGACTTTACTTTGTATTCCTGCATTGCATGGATCTCATATGGACACGTATTGACTTGTACTTCATGTGCTCATTGTTCTTGTTCTGGTTCTGGTTCTTGTACTTGGGAATGGGGGAAATATTATTCTATATATGACCAAACCCATTGTGCTAGTTAGGTCTTGTGGATAGCTTAATTGCACATCGTGCATGAGTGATTAAGTCGTACCTTATTTTCATATGCTTATTGTGATTATCAGCTGGTCACATACTAGAGTAATATTTTAAATCACTATTGCATGATTGTGTTTTACTTGTTTAAGTTCTTGTGATATTGTTTAGCATTGCAAGTTAGACATGTATTATTGTTGCGTTACAGTTTTACATTGTACATGTTCATTTCGTAGTATCGTATTTTGTTCCTTTTCTGACTGGATACGTTGCAGGTGACAATAATTTCTACCTTAGCATTTATGGCTTACATGACGAGGTGATAGGGATAGCTAGCATGGAGTCTACACGAAGATCAGTGATGATTTAAGACTGTTAATGTATAGGTTTGCTTTCAGCTTTAATAACCGATGTTGTACTTGATGATGTACTTGAGGCTGTCTTTTCTATTTCACCGGATTTGTCTCCGGACATTGTTGTAAAAGGTCTACAAAGAACATAATGGAATGTGCGATTCTGTGGTGATTTGATTTGGGGTACGTGATTAGTAGCTGTGATGAGCAAATCGATTATTCGAGCACTTTGACGACTATTGAGGTCTAGACAAATTACTACCGTCGATTCTGCGGCGTAGGCTGGACGTATCCACGCACTCGTATCCGAACATGCGGACGCGGATCGTGACAGGACAATACCCATCCTATGTGGAGCATACCCAGAAATGCAGCAAGCGTCGTCCGTAGTTCGGAAAAGCTCGAGGAAGTCGAAGAGTTGAAGCTCAAATTTTGGAGCTGAAATGGGGAAGTGTAGTCCATACAGCAACACCACACTGGTATATCAGTTGAGCCAAACTGGTATAACAGGTTTTCCAACACTAAGTGTGCACATTCTTTGTTCACACTCGGTACACCAGTAGGCTAGACCAGCTAGACCGCTTACTGGTCCTATGCGGATTCGTATACTGATTAGTTTTATGACTAGTCTTTCAACTGCTGGAATCGCTTCAGATTTGGGGAGATATTTATTTCGTGTTTTTAAACCCAATTAGAGGCATTACAATTGACATGAGGGAGAATGAGATTCAGAGAGTTTGTGTGGTTGGTTCGAGAAAATCGTTCAAAGAGATTCATAATCGTTTTTGTGTTCTCGTGCTCCAGTGACTATGTATTTCTTTATTGTAATCTATTCTCGTCGTCGAGTAGTTATGGTTGATTCTTTCTCGAATAGGTGGGAGGAGTTTGGTAGAAATGGTGTATTCTTCTATTTCCATTATAAGTTGAGGCTTTTATGGGTTGGACTCTCATTGTCCCGTGGTTTTCTTCTCATCCCACGTAAAAATATTGTCATTGTATGTGGATTGTGATTGTGTGAAATTGTGTGTCTCCATATTGCTTCGATCTTCATTCACGTACTTTCAGTCGAGAAGGCTTTAATTTCATTTCGTTCCCAGCAAGTACAGTACAACCTTAACTAGCTGTAGAATGTAATGCATTTTTCTTGAACATGTTGGAGGTAATCGAACGATACAGCAATTCGTCACTTTTCACCCTGTGGTACATAGTCAAGTAGTAGTAACTAATATGTAGTTGGAAATATGAGCATATTCCTTCTAATCATACTTTGTATCATTGGTGAAATAACTAAAAGAAAATTTAAAATTTTAGACCCAAAAAGAAGCAATGTTCTTTATTCTTCTTCTTAGTTGGTGTTTTAAATGTATTTCTAACTAAACATACATGAGAAGAGAGGAGTAAATATTAATTACCCCCTTTTATCCTTCTTTTTCCAAATCACTGCTGCAGGAGCCCTGTATTAAGATATGGAAGTATATATGTAATTGAACATAACTAAAGCAACAGATTTCTTGATGCAGTGAGGGAAACTGAATGACCTGGTTTATACATTTTATTTGTTTTAGCACAATAAGCAAAGTGAAGATAGTTATTTGGATGCAGAAAGACAAAATCCTAAGGAAGCAAAGAAACACAATATTGGGGAGAGAAAGGGAAATTTTCTTACCTCTTTATATCCTTCTTATTCTTGTTATCTGATGTAAGAGTCCTGTATAAATGAACAATAACCTGTCTCTCAGTAATATAATTAATCAAAGAACACAGTCCAAAAATATACAACCACAAAATTAAGAACACACCTAGCAACCGAGTTTGAAGCATAAGTGTTATTGCACTCAGTCAGAGACATCAGCTGGCGATGTTCCATACCATTAATTTCACAAGGCTGCACATAATTAAAGCATAATAAGTAATATCTTTATACACGTCTCTACCTGCATAATTTGTACATATACACATGATACCTAAAATTCAGTAGAAAATAAGATGTCCAGTTTAAATAATATGAACTTCAAGCCAAGTTAAATATAGTAGATCACCGAAAACAATGATCAAGTACACCTTGTCTAATACAAGGAGAATCCAAACCTTCAGGAAAAAAGAAAAAAGAAATCTAACCTTATCTAATGTTTCTAAGTTTATATTACTCTAGAAATATGAAAGTCAATTTGTTGGAATTCATACCTTGTTCCTTGTTTTGCTAATATGTCTCGATTTCACAGAGCAAACAGTATTTATTGCATTAGCAATGTCTTTATCCTCTTCAGCATTAAAGAAGCATCCACGACGTTTTGCATCACAAACTAACCTTTCCCATATAGACTCACTTTTAGCTAAGGTTGTCCCATCGCCCAAAATCCAAAGACAATATCTACAATTCAATATTCGAAAATAAATAAATAGTGATGCAGGCACAAAAACAGTCTATGTTGGAACATTTCTAACATACCGTGCCCTAGTCAATGCCACATTAGTCCGCTGATGATTGGAAAGGAAACCGATAGATCCATTTTTGTTGGACCTCACAGTAGAGAAGATTATGATATCCTCCTCGCTGCCTTGAAAACTATCAACCGAGTTAACTTTCACAATGAAATTTCCATTCTTCTTGTACTTGTTCACAAGTTTTTCTTGAATTGCGAGAACTTGTGCAGTGTAAGGGCATATAATACCAATAGTAAGTCTTTCCTTTAGTGTGATACAGGCTGCACAAGAATTCTATGAACATTTAGCTTCCAGAGCTTGCATATAGACAAGAAATCAAAGGTACTTTAAGAAAAATAAATTATATCACATAAACCAGCAAATTATATGCGATCGAGTTAGAAGTCCAAACCAGAATTCCGGTTTCTTGCTGACTATTCTTGGGAATAACTGAAATTCGGGTTCAGTGAAACCGGAATTCCGGTCCTAACCAGCCTGGGCTATTATGGACGGATTGTGAGAATTTTTGCGGTTATTTTTGTATTTATCTTTTACATTTCTTTCCTCGTTTAATTATGATTCATTTATTAGGACTTCAGTAGGTCCTTTCTTGTAAATAGGACCAAGTAAATGTAGAAGAGAACAAATTACAAGTTGAATGATATTGATTTGAGTTGATTTTTTAGTTTAACTCTTTCTAATTCTCGTGTGAGGATTGAGATGTCCGCCGGTTATTGGTTTGCCGATCGATGTTTCTAGTGTCTGGGCCAGGTAGTATCAGAGCCCCCATTGTATCGTGACATCCTTCCAAGGAACTTCCCGGAGGGCTACAATCCATATGCGACATCTAGTATAGCATTGACCTCGTTCCCCGGGCAAGTTTATGGAACTTGCCACACGAGTCCACATGAGAACGAGATTCTTCACAAGAAAGTAGACGACTTGACGCACAAGGAGCACATTAGGAAGAGCATGAGACTGTGCGCGGTTCCTACTCTAGTAACATCGAATAATGACAATATCTTGTGCATGTGTGTAAACAACATTGCGATAAACAAAATCATGGTTGGCTACAAGTTTTCGATACAAGATTAGATGATATGGGTCGAAGTCTTCTCAAAGATGGATTTGTTGATGTTGTGGAGAATACTCCAAGTCCGACAAGCGTCATCCGTGTGTCGGAGAAACTCGGAGAGTACATCGATCGACGTATATTGGAACACATATGGTAAGCAAATATATGATTCGATTTCCATCTTTGACTTTGATCATATATTTATGATTGGATCTTTCATATATTGACTTTCCATATAATTGGACTTCAATTTATGACAAGCCAATTTTGATTAGATTTCCATTAAATATATGATTGATATATATTGGACTTTCCATATAAATTGGGCTTCCATAATAGATTTTCAATATATGGTAACAATAACTCATGCAAGGGTTTATAATAGATTGATGCATGCAAGTTGATGAATAATAATATCAAGGGTTACAACTTTTGAGAGAGAAAGGGGATTGAAGGCTATTGTGAAGGAGAGATCGTTTCGGGTAATTCTTCTCGACACCTCTTGGTCTTCGAAATTTGTAATAGAATTTTCTTCTTTCAAATAGTTGTGGTGATCGATGTTGGATCAGTGAGGAGCTTGTAGAGGGTGTAATCTTCTATTCCATTAGTAGAGGCTTTTAGGGTTGGACTCCGATCCTCCCGTGGTTTTTTCCATTTGGATTTTCCACGTAAAATTCGCTTGTGTCTGCATTTGATTTTTCTGTGTGATTTTGGCGTTTGATTTTGTGTGCTTTTCTTCAATTCTTTCGCAGCCTCTTGGTTTGGGGGAACGGTTTTCGCATTTCGTTCCCAACACGTCGTATCAAAGCCAAATTGGTGTCAGGGTTGACAATCAAACCAAGGAGAAGAGATGAACGAGAACCCGGTGCGTATGGTAAACATAAACGGTTCCAATTACCACTATTGGAGGAGCAAGATGAAAGATTTGCTATTTGTCAAGAAGATGCATCTTCCGGTATTTGCTTCCGAGAAGTCCAGTGATAAATCCGAAAAGAACTGAAATTTCGAACACATACAGGTGTGTGGGTACGTAAGACAGTTTGTTGATGAGAACGTGTACAATCATGATGACAATATAGAGCACGCAAAGACACTTGGGGAGACGATAGATCTTTGTACACGAAGAAGACCAGCGTAAAGAAGTTGTTCCTGATACAAACGATGATAGGTCTGTAGTACAAAGATGGTACATCTATCACTGATCACTTGAGTGAGTTCTAGAGCGTGGTTGACCAGTTATCCTCGATGGGAGTCAAGTTCGACGACGAAGTTCAGGGGCTATGGTTGCTATGTACTTTGTCAGACTCGTGGGAGACCGTACGAGTGTCCATGATCGCTTCTGCTCCAGAAGGCGTGGTTTGTCTAAAGTTCGCCAAGAGTAGGGTAGTGAATGAAGAGATACGGAGGAAATCTCAGGGCACTTCATCTCATTCAGAGGCGCTTGTTTTAGAGAGTCGTGGAAGGAGTAAAAGCAGGGGTCCGAACGGTGGCAGAGACAGGAGCAAAGGCAAGTCCAAGGGTCATACAAGGACTCCGAGTGCTACTATGGCAAGAAGGGCCACTTTAAGCGAAATTGTTTTGCTTGAAAGAGAGAAATAAGAAGGGTGACAAAGGGAAGCAAAACGAGAACACAACAACGGCTATCTAGACACATGGAGGCAATGTGATCATTATAGGTGATAAGGTCGTCATAAACCTCGCATGCGATGAAAATTTTGGTTGGTGGACTCAGGGGCTTCAACACACGTATCTCACAACAGGGCACTGTTTGCCACTTACACAACAGAAGACTGTGGAATGTTGAAGATGAGGAATGGAGATGTGTCGAAAGTTGTTGCTATTGGAGATGTGCATTTGGGAAATAAGACAGGTGCAGTTCTTGTTCTCAAAGGTGTTCGTCATGTTCCCGATATCCGATTCAACCTAGTGTCGGTTGTAAGGTTGGATGAAAAGGGATTCTTCAATCTCTTTGGGAACGGTCAGTGGAAGCTTTCCAGATAAAGCAAGAAGTCCGGTCTCTACTATATAGAAGGGAGCGCACTGGAAATAGGAGGTGAACACAGTCAGTGATGCATCTAGCGAATTGTAGCACAAACGGCTCAGCCATATCAGCGAGAAAGAAATGAACTACTTGTTGAACAAGAAAGTGATTCTGGAGCTCAAGTCTGCAAAGATGGAGAGATGCACGCACTGTTTTGGCAGGAAAGCAAAATCGGGTGTCTTTCCAAAGTTACCCATCTTCAAGGAAACCGACGTTGCTCGAGTTAGTTCACTCGGATGTCTGCGGTCCAATAAAGGTTAAATATATTGGTGGTTCTTCTTATTTTGTTACTTTTATTGATGATTGTTCCAGAAAAGTTTGGATCTATGCTCTAAAGACCAAAGATCAGGTGATGCCCACTATCAAAGAGTTTCAGGCCTCTGTTGAAAGGAAGCCAAAAAAAAGTTGAAGTGTGTTCAGTCCGACAATCGTAGCAGATACATTGGTCCCTTTGATGCATATTGTATAGAGCAAGGGATCCGACACTAGAAAACTCAGCCAAAGACACCTCGGCTCAATGGTGTAGTGGAGCGTATGAACAAAACACTGATGGAGAGGGTATGGTGCTAGCTCTCAGAAGCAAATTTGTCGGACAGTTATTAGGGTGAGACTCAACACAGCTGCTTATACTATTAATTTATCTTCTAGTGCTCATTTGCAGGGTGATGTGCCTGACAAAGTATGGTTCGAAAAGGAGCCATCATACAATCACCTTCGAATCTTTAGTTGTAAGGCTTTCGTGCAAGTATCGAAGGACAAAAGACCCAAACTTGAGTCAAAAACGAGGCTGTACGTCTTTGTCGGCTATGATCGAAATGATTTTAGCTATAGACTCTACGACCCAGTTGAAAGAAAGCTTTATAGAAGCAGAGACGTTGTGTTCGTCGAATATCAGACCATGACTAATACTTAGGAATCCAAGACACGTATCTCACAACAGGGCACTGTTTGCCACTTACACAACAGAAGACTGTGGAATGTTGAAGATGGGGAATGGAGATGTGTCGAAAGTTGTTGCTATTGGAGATGTGCATTTGGGAAATAAGACAGGTGCAGTTCTTGTTCTCAAAGGTGTTCGTCATGTTCTCGATATCCGATTCAACCTAGTGTCGGTTGTAAGGTTGGATGAAAAGGGATTCTTCAATCTCTTTGGGAACGGTCAGTGGAAGCTTTCCAGATAAAACAAGAAGTCCGGTCTCTACTATATAGAAGGGAGCGCACTGGAAATAGGAGGTGAACACAGTCAGTGATGCGTCTAGCGAATTGTAGCACAAACGGCTCAGCCATATCAGCGAGAAAGAAATGAACTACTTGTTGAACAAGAAAGTGATTCTGGAGCTCAAGTCTGCAAAGATGGAGAGATGCACGCACTGTTTTGGCAGGAAAGCAAAATCGGGTGTCTTTCCAAAGTTACCCATCTTCAAGAAAACCGACGTTGCTCGAGTTAGTTCACTCGGATGTCTGCGGTCCAATAAAGGTTAAATATATTGGTGGTTCTTCTTATTTTGTTACTTTTATTGATGATTGTTCCAGAAATGTTTGGATCTATGCTCTAAAGACCAAAGATCAGGTGATGCCCACTATCAAAGAGTTTCAGGCCTCTGTTGAAAGGAAGACAAAAAAAAGTTGAAGTATGTTCGGTCCGACAATCGTAGCAGATACATTGGTCCCTTTGATGCATATTGTATAGAGCAAGGGATCCGACACTAGAAAACTCCGCCAAAGACATCTCGGCTCAATGGTGTAGCGGAGCGTATGAACAAAACACTGATGGAGAGGGTATGGTGCCAGCTCTCAGAAGCAAATTTGTCGGACAGTTATTAGGGTGAGACTCAACACAGCTGCTTATACTATTAATTTATCTTCTAGTGCTCATTTGCAGGGTGATGTGCCTGACAAAGTATGGTTCGAAAAGGAGCCATCATACAATCACCTTCGAATCTTTAGTTGTAAGGCTTTCGTGCAAGTACCGAAGGACAAAAGACCCAAACTTGAGTCAAAAACGAGGCTGTACGTCTTTGTCGGCTATGATCGAAATGATTTTAGCTATAGACTCTGCGACCCAGTTGAAAGAAAGCTTTATAGAAGCAGAGACGTTGTGTTCGTCGAGTATCAGACCATGACTAATACTTAGGATTCCAAGATGCCTTCTGAGGCTAAGGAATTACCTGAGTTAGAGTCATTTCGCTTTGAGCTGTTTCAAGAGAACACTGCAGAGGATCCAGTTACGGGGGAGCGAGTACATAGAGATGCTCCCAACCTTAAGCATCAGCATGCTGATGGTGGTCAAGGTAACCCTTAGGAGGATGAGCATATTGAGGAGGCAGTTCCTGAAGGGAATGAGGTTGTCGGTATATAGCCAGCACCAGAGTTTCCGTTGTAGAGGAGCGACAGAGAGCAACGACTATCATTGAGATACTCACCAGATGAGTTTGTGCTACTAACTAACGGGGGAGAGCCCGAAAGTTTCGCAGAGGATATGGAAGACGTACACATACAAGAGTGGATACAGGCCATGTAAGAGGAGATGAGTTCTTTACACACAAATTCCACTTATGAGCTAGTGCGGTTGACATGGGGGTAAGAAGGCTTTGAAGAATCAATAGTTAATCAGAGTGAAAGAAACGAATGATACTACTAGCCCTTCATACAAAGCAAGGCCGGTAGTTAAAGGCTACGGTTAGCGGAAGAGCGTGGATTTCGATGAGATCTTTTTGCCAGTCGTCAATTTATTATCTATTCGGGTGGTGCTAGCATTAGCAGTCAGTCTCAACTTGGAGGTTGAGTAAATGGACGTAAAGACGGCATTCCACTACGGTGATTTAGAGGAGTTATACATGGTGAGGAGTTATACATGGTGCAGTCAGAAGGATTCTGTGAGAAGGGCAAGCCACACTTAGTCTGCCAGTTGAGGAATAATCTACATGGTCTGAAGAAAGCTCTAAGGCAGTGGTAAAACAAGTTCGAGGCGCTTATGGTATGCACGGACGACGTCCGATGACTGTGTGTTTGTAAGGTACTTTGTTGATGATGATTTTATTATACATTTGTTCTATGTTGATGATATGTTAGTTGGTGGATCGGAATGCCACCAGGATAATGGAGTTGAAGCGCCAACTAGGCACAGCCTTCTCTGTGAAGGATTTGGATGCAGCGAAGACTATTCTTGGGATGAAAATCAACCGAGAGAAAGAATCAAAGCTTTTGTACTTGTCACAAAAGAAGTTCGAGTACTGCATTCGGATCGTCGGTTTGACGAGCTCCTCCACCTAATTGGGAAGGAGGAGATTTGTTGGTGTTGGGTGGGGTTTCCAACCTATGTAGAGAATACCGTGGAGTGCGACGAACGCCATCCGTGTGTCGGAGAAGCTCGTGGAGTGCATCGATCGCCGTATATTGGAACATATATTTTAATCAAATATATGATGGGATTTCCATCTTTGACTTTGATCATATATTTATGATTGAATCTTTCATATATTGACTTTTCATATAATTGGACTTCTAATTTATGGCAGACAAATTATGATTGGATTTCCATTAAATACATAATATATATTGGACTTTCCATATATATTAGCTATATATATATATATATATATGCACATCATTCAATATTTGGGATAGAAAGATTTGGCTAGATTTGTTAGGTACTTATTTGCACATGTGCATATATCTATATATAGATAAAAAATATATATATATAGAAACATATATCTCAAGAATATATATATACATGCAAGTTGATGAATAATAATATCAAGGGTTACAAGTTTTGAGAGAGAGAAAGGGGATTGAATGTTATTATGAAGGAGAGATCGTTTCGGGTAATTCTTCTCGACATCTTTTGGTCTTCGGAGTCTATATTCGAAATTTCTTCATTCAAGTAGTTGTTGTGATCGTGTTGGATCGGGGAGGAGCTTGTAGAGGGTGTAATATTCTATTCCATTCTTTTCAGGGTTAGACTCCGATCTTCCCGTAGTTTTTTTCATCTAAGTTTTCCATGTGAAAGTTGCTTGTGTCTGCATTTGGTTTTTTGTATAATTTTGGTGTTTGGTATTGTGTGCTTTTCTTCGGCTCTATCGCAACTTCTTTGTTTGGGAGAACGGTTTCTACTTATCGTTCCCAACACAATCTTCAAAGCAGCTACCACCAAATATGGATACAGTCGTGAGACGAGTGGAATATCGTGTTTAAGATGTGGGATAGAATATTTGAGTTGTTATGTTGTTTGGGTCGTCCAAAGCTTTGAGCACTTTTATGCGCTTACTGACTCAAGTGCTACAACTATTCAACTTCATCCAAACGGTATTACGAAGAACTAGTTGTCGAGTTCTTTACAAGAGAAGGAGTCTGACGCAAACGTGAAAGAACTGAAGCCAACAACCCAGTCTGGATCGAAATTTCGGCTCAACCCAACTGAAGTTTTGGTTTCCTGCATCCCAACGCTCGAGAAAAACCAGAACTTCGGTTCAGTGAAACCGAAATTCTCGTCCAAACAGGTACGGGCTATTTTGGGCACAGTTTGACTCATTCTTTTCAGTTAATTTTGTTTTTATCTTTAAGATTTCTTTCTTAATTTAGGTTTTGTTTCTTATGGCTTAAATATGTTCTTTCTTAGGGCATGTAGAAGAGAAAAAACAAGCCGAATGATATTGACTTGAGTTGATCTTTGAGTTTATCTGTTTCTAATTCTCTTGTGAGGATTGAGGTGCCAACCCTAGTATTTTGGTCGTTGGCTTGACAATCGATGTTTCCTTGTCTGTGTGAGTATAAATATTTTAGTTAAAGATTTGGTCCATCTAATTTGGAATTTACGAAATTGCAGCCACTAAGCTCTGATAGACTCGGGTGGCTCTTTTAGGTTGCAAAGTGTGCACTGGAATTCCATTTTGCATGAACAAACTTATTTTTTATTCGATCATTCCAGGGAGCCCATATATATGTTGGTGTTGGATGGGCTTCCCAACCTATGTGGAGAATACCCCGGAATGCAACAAACATCATTCATGTGTCGGAGAAGCTCGGGGAGTTGAAGACGACGAAGGCGGAGTCATTTTAGCAGTTATTTTGGAAAACATAACGGCCACGGTATACCGCCGTCGTACGTAATTCTTGATGTTGTTCGTTTCAAGTTTGCATACGCCAACATTTGCCGACTCAAAATACCGTTTGGGTACCACGGTATACCGTTTGTATTCCAGAAATTTTTTGGAGGCCAAACCAACATACAGTTGGTATAACAGTATCGTTGTAGGGCTGAACCCGAATTTGGATGTTATTTTATACCGTTGGATCGCATGGGCGGTCCACATCTATTGCGAGATTGAGGGGACTATATATAGGTTTAACATTTTTTATTAATATGTAATATGTAATATTTATTTTTTGTTTTTTGTTTAATATTTAATATTTTTTTATTTTTTATTTTCTATTTATTGTTTTTCTGATTCCTGATTCCCGATTTCGTGATTTTTTTTCCTTCTTTTTTTCATTTATTTTTGTTTTATTTTTATTTTTTTATTTGCTTCTTACTTCTTATTTCCTATTTCTTATCTTTTTTTTTATCTATTCGGAGTGGTACTAGCTTTGGCAGCCAGTTTCGACTTAGAGGTTGAGTAAATAGACGTGAATACAACATTCTTTTACGATGATTTAGAGGAGGAATTATATATGAAGCATCCCGAGAGATTCTGTGAATATGACAAGTAATATTTAGTCTGTCGGTTGAAGAGAAGCAGGGTCCGAAGAAGTGGTACAGAAAGTTCGAGTCGTTTATGGGAGAGCATGGTTATGCACGTACAACTTAGGACCATTTTGTGTGTTTGTAAAGTATTGTCGAGGATAATTTCATCTTCTTTCTGCTCTTGGTAGATGATATGCTATTGGTGCATCGAAATTCCCCCAAAATTGCGGAGTTGAAGTGCCAACTGTTATTCCCGAAACGAATCTTAGATGGAAGAACGGATTTTGGCAACACTTCGAAGATGGTGCACAACAGAGATCCCGGAGGATTCAGAGACGAAATCCAATGTAACACTTCAAGGAAGGAAAAAATGAATTTCGTAGCAGCAGCGACGAAAGACCACAAAGGTCTCTGATTAGATCAGAGAAGATCTCAGCCCACTAAAGGTCTCTGATTAGATCAGAGAATATCTCGTTCTTCCTCTTAAATGGGATAGAACGTGCTATAAGTGAAGAAGAGAAGGAAAGAAAAAAGAGAAAGGCAGCTTTGCTGGGGTGATGCAGATCACCGTCGCTCAAGCAAGATTCGGATTTATACGATCCGCTTCCAGGAACCAACAAGTTCCCAAAGAACTTCTGGAACGCTCGTTAGTCAATTTTTTGTGACTTGAACGGGCTCCCTGGACTTCATGGACTCCCTTAACTGTCTTCTTTGATGTATCTTAGAAAGGAGGCCGGGGGCTCTATTTATAGAGTGGAGTGAGACTTCACCATTTCTCCTATCCGATGTGGGACTAAAATACCAATACTCTAAAATAGAGTTTGATATTTTACATCATCCCACAATCAGCATAGTCGAGTGCCAGTCCACGCCTACCCCCCAAATACACGCCCATGCATGTACGAGGCATCCTGGAGTCCGTATCCGAGTCCGAACGACAAAAATCAACTTGCATCCTTGTTGGAATTCATCCTTTTTTCTTTCTAGGAAAATACTCCCACATGGCACCCACTTGTGCCCTACCACACCTCAAGTACATACCTCAACACACGCAATGCATTATATTGAGATACTCACCATTTGGT
Source organism: Iris pallida (assembly GCA_029216955.1). Taxonomy (NCBI): domain Eukaryota; kingdom Viridiplantae; phylum Streptophyta; class Magnoliopsida; order Asparagales; family Iridaceae; genus Iris; species Iris pallida. The sequence goes on from JANAVB010009999.1 coordinate 30,837,138, forward strand.
GTAGCCGATGTGGGACAATCTTCCTTAGTCTAAAGGAAAAACACCAACAATCCCTCACATATCTCAATATAAGTTGAGCGTTCCCCACAGTGACTGCTCATCATGCAGTAGGAGAGATGTCGCTACGACTTGAATCTTCCGTATGGGTTAAATAACAGCATGATACAAGAATGAACTAAGCCTTGAATTCTGCACCATAACTGCAATTTTTTCCACTCACATAATGACATCAACTGTGTTTCTGGCTGCACATTAAAGGACTTGTGCCAGCCTGATTTCAGTGTTTTATATTGGGTGTCTACAAAGTTTTCCTCAAGAGACGGCCTACATCTCTATCCATACACTCTAGGTGAGTTCTTTTAAAGAGTCTTAGCAAGAAGTCTTTCGCTTCCTTATGGTGCTACGCCGCTATGACATGGCCCGAAGCCGAGGCAATGTTTCATGTGGTATCATACCACTGTAGCACGAGGCCCAGCCTCTTTGTAGTGCGAAACTACCCAGTATGAAGCCTTTTGCTTCCTTGAGGTGTTATGCCGCCGACATGGCTTGCAAAGCCGAGGCACTGCCTCATATGGTGTCACACCACTGTAACATGAGGCCTAGCCTCTTTGTAGTGCTGCCTACCACTCTTCATTCTACAGCATTAGGTCCACTTGCCTATGTGTGGTGCTACGTCGCTGTGACTTGGCCCGAAGCCGAGGCTTTACCCTCACTAGGTACCTCATGTGATGTCAACCCACTGTAGCATGGAGTACTACGCTCCTTTGTAGTGTTGTACTACCCATGCTTCCTGTAAAGCACGTCGGACATTCCAAATGCCAGAGAACTCATTAAGGCTTCCAAGCCATCCTCTCACAGGACTTTGTTCTATACAAAGAACAAAAAATAGACAACAGTGGTTCTGACTTCATAACCCCGCAAAGTCCCAAAGGATTGCCTACTTACAGTAGTTCTGGGTCTGAAACCCCGCAATATCCAAAAAAGATAGCCAACTAACAGTGGAAAAGATAGCCAACTAACAGTGGTTCTAGGTACGTGACCCAGCAATATCCAAAGGACTGCCCACTAACAGTGGTTCTAGGTCTGTTACCCCGCAGTATACCAAAGGATTGCCCACTGCACCTGATATTCTTCAGGTCAATGCTCCTCCCTTGAACCAAAAGCTAGATGCGTAATAGATTTCTCTTTGAACTAATAGCATAAAACTTTATGGTAGGATTGCAGAGACACAATATCAGAACGTATTCAAGCCTATTTTTCTTGCTGAGTCCTCGACCAGCTGGCGCTTGAAACCTTTGGTGAACAGATCCGCCAGATTCTCCTGGCTCCGAACATCCACCACGGCAATGACTCCACTTTTAATGAGATTATTTACCGACTTGTGCCTTAATCGCACAGTCCTCTTCTTGCCATTAAAGAGGTCATTTGATGTCACCGCTGCAGTCGACTGGTTGTCGCAATAAATCGGCACTGCCGGAATATGCGCACCACCCACAGGAAGATCGTATCCGGTTGTCACAAATACATCAGCATTACCCGAATTTGCGTACAAACTACAGAAAGATCCTTCCTGAGCTCCCGAATCCATTTTGCTTCATACCCGAAACAATTTCGCTTGATCCGCTGCAGCTAAGAGAACTCAGATTCCATAGTGAGAGAAATGTCTGCTTCTTCGACTTCCTCGATATAGCACCACTACCCATGGATCTGCTTTTTCGACTTCCTCGATATAGCAGCCTGCTTCTTCGACTTCCTCGATATAGCAGCATTATCTATGTAGAAGATATAACCTCTTCTTTCTCTCCTTCTAAGCACCGACTGGCATCGCTGAAGCCTTCTACCACTGTAGGGTAACCGATGTAGTGCTTCTTCCTGAGTTCCTGAGAGATATCAAATTACTCTCTTTATAGCTTTCCAAAGATCAACACTTGGCTTGCTCGTGAATCGACTCGTCAAGCCTACAGCAAAAGCTATGTCAGGCCTGGTGGTACTTGTAGCCTACATCAAACTCCAAATGATGTTCAAGTACACCAACTGTCTGACGCTTCTCCAGGATCTGGCTTCAGCTTTAGATCACACCTGTAAGGAGTATCGATTCCTGGAAGATCCTGATATCCATAGCATGTGAGCAACTTTCCATGTAGTAAGCTAGTGACAGGGCAAGCTCCACTTCCGTATGGATTATTTAAATCCCCAGGATGACATCCGCATCTTCCATGTCCTTCATACTGAATCTGGACGTCAGGAACATCTTTGTTCTAGTGACACATCATTATGTCGTCCACATAGAGACAAACGATGACTCCTCTCTCATCAGCAAACTTTGTGTAAACATACTTTAACAGTCTCGTTGACCCTGTAGCCTTTTGACCTAATAACCTGGTCAAACTTCTCGAGTCACAGCTTGGGAGTGTACTTCAAATTGTACATAGAATTCACCAACTTGCAGATCTTGTCTTCAATACCCTGAACGACAAATCTATCTGGTTGTTGTATGTGAATCTCTTCTGTCATTTCTCTATCCAAAAGTACTGTCTAGACATTCATCTGATGATAGAACTTATGCAGCCACGACCATCGTTATCCTAATAGTTGACATCTTAGCTAGTAGAGCATATGTGTCAACCTCATCAATCTCATGTTCCTGAGCAAACCCTCTAGCCTTGAATTCATCTTCAGTTCCTTCGGCTTTCGTCTTTTTCTTCTCGAAGATTCAATAGGTTTAGCTCCTTGAGGCAGATTAACTAACATCCACTTATAATTGGATGTTACAGAGTCAATCTTATTATTGACTCTTTTCTCTAGAAGAACGCATCTTTAGACTTCATCACCTCATCAGCCTCCACGTGATGGATGATAAAGTTTATCTTCGAAATCTTTCGGCCTTCTCACTCGCTTTGCTTACTGCTTAGCGAATACTGGTTCAAGTGTTGTCATCAATGACAACCACCTTCTGGACTTCTACTTCTTTGAAAGTACTTGCTCCTTCGGTACCAACAATATTCTCCGAAACATCCGCGAGAATAATGCTCTTGTCCCTAGCAATTTTGTCTTCAAAGAATTCTGTCTCGCGAGACTCAATGATATGATTGATACAATATCAAGTGATCTCCGAGCATAGCTTACAACAGCTAATTCCAGAAATACTATCTTCTTGGTCTTCGTCCTGACTTCTGAATCTTAATATCCGGAAGCTTCACGGCCAGACACCCCCCACACTTGAATGATATTCAAGTTAGGTCTAACCTTGAACCAGTGCTGATGAGAATCATACTCAGATATACGAACGGTACTTTATTCAGCAATAAACGTAACCGTACATGCAATCTATCCCCAGAAGCATATTGGAAGATCCGCAGTATAGATATCATCATCTTTGACAGCGTCCTGATCTTCCTTTCTGACACTCTATGGATTATAGATACTACGGAGCAGTCGTTTCCCTTGTTAGCAATCACCCGAATAAAACTCATATTATACACGAATTTTTTCGTATCTTTCATAAACGTATAATACTTGCGTACTTTTGACATATCCAAATCAGTACATAAATTTTAATCATGCGAAGTTTTAAACGTGTTCTGTATAAATTATTGAATTATTTGGCCAAAAAAACGTGCCGAGAACCTATTTAATTAATCAAATTTGACAATATATTTAAGAATGTGAAGTTTCTAACCTCAATATTTTCATTTTTTGAATATTTGTCCAAATTTTTGAACGTATTTTGTTGGCACCGAGCCGATTTATACTCGTACATTTACCCTCCTGATTTTTTTCCGTTTGCCGAATTGCTAACAAGGGTCGTTTCATAGTCAATTCCATGTTCATAACAGAACGATGCGAATCCAAAAAACGACTCTCTCCGCCTTGATCAATTCTGAGTCTATATACAGAGCAGTCATTTCATAGCCAATTCGATGTTCATAACAGAACGATGCGAATCCAAAAAAACGATAATCTCCACCTTGATCACTTCTTAGTAGTTGTAGACCGGTTTACCATTCAGCTTCAGCCCTGAAGTCCCTGAACTTCTCGAATGCTTCATCCTTCGACTTGAGAAGACATGCGAACGTGCACTTCGAGAAACACTTCGAACCGGCCTCCGTGGAGAATTGATAAAAGTCACAGATATCTGAGTGTACTAACTCCAGAAGATCCGTACTTTAGTTCAATCGTCTGAGCAGCTTCCTAACGGTCTCGTCTCTGCACAGACCCTCCACCTCCTTACCCCCACATTCTGGAGATAAGGGCATCTTGAGTTTGTTTCTATCATAGAACAACTCTTAGTCCATTCAATGAAGTAACTTTATCTTCATTAGCAGAAGTTCGAACATCCCTTCAGTACCGAACATCTTCTCGAAGCATGTTCCTCGCCAAGAAAACACCATCTGGCTAGTACGAATGTCCATCTTCAAGTCTGTATCAGACAACAGACTTCCTGAGATCAGATATTCGAAAATCTCTGGTACATGCATGCATTCCAGTGTCCTTGCCACTGTCTCGATCTTCTGCTAGATATACGTTCGCCATCGAAACCTTTGTCATAACAAGGCTCGTCCTTGGTGAACAGCTCCTTCGAGAGCACACGTGGTCAGATGCACTAGTGCCCGACCACTAGTCAGCTACCACGCTAGATAACTCAACCTGTGCAACAATAGAAACCAAGTTAAGTAATCAAACCCACCAATTTTAGCCATACCTGCTATTTTGGTTTGGGTTTGGCCCTGCAATCTTTCTTGAAGTGGCCCTTCTTGCCACAGTTGAAGCAAGCCTCATCGCCCTTAGGCTTTGGCTTGAATTGAGCTGACTTCACCTCCAGCTGGTGAGAGTCCTTAGCTCGTCTTCAACATGAATCCAGTGCAAGAGGCGTTCGAGATCCACCTTCATCTTCTTGTGGTGCATGTCCGTGATGAACTTGCTCCACCCAGGTGGGAGCTTGGCGACAATACCCCCGAAGATGAAGGCATCGTCCAACAGCATGCCGTCATCCGCCTTGTAGAGATTCTCTATAGATTCCCAGACGTCCTTGGCATGTACCGTCTTGCTCTGCCAGAGAGTCCTCCATAGAGTTCAAGATAAGCAACTTGCAAAGGTTGTTATCTCTCCTCCACTTAGATTGCAGAGCAGTGGCCTCGGCGACCCTTCGAGCATTTTCACCTTCTAGAATTAAAGGCTCAGGATCTGTCAACACGTAGTCGACGCTCACAAGTTGAAGATTTAGGCTGACATTTCTCTTCCAGACGTTGTAATGCTCATCAGATCTAATCTTGCTTTGAGATTGGTATTCCCAAAACAGATCTTAGATGGAAGAACAAATTTTGGTAACACTTCGAAGAAAGTGCACAACTGAGATCCCAGAGAATTCAGAGAGAGGAAATCCAATGTAACACTTCAAGGAAGAAAAAAATGAATTTCGTAGCAGCACGACGAAAGCCCACAAAGGTCTCTGATTAGATCAGAGAAGATCTCAGCCCACGAAAGGTCTCTGATTAGATCAGAGAAGATCTCGTTCTTCCTCTTAAATGGGATAGAACGTGCTACAAGTGAAGAGAAGAAAAGAAGAAAGAGAAAGGCAACTTGGCTGGGGTGATGCAGATCACCATTGCTCAAAGTAAGATTTGCCTTTATACGATTCGCTTCCATGAACCAGCAAGTTCTCAAAGAACTTCTGGAATGCTCGTTAATCAATTTTTTGTGACTTGAACGGACTCCCTGGACTTCACGGACTCATTTAACTCTCTTCTTTGGTGCATATTAGAAAGGAGGTCATGAGGCTCTATTTATAGAGTGGAGTGAGACTTCACCATTTCTCCTATCCAATGTGGGACTAAAATACCAATACTCTAAAATAGAGTTTGATATTTTACATCATCCCACAATCAGCATAGTCGAGTGCCAGTCCACGCCTACCCCCCGAATAGACGTCCGTGCATGCACGAGGCATCCTGGAGTCCGTTTCCGAGTCTGAACGACAAAAATCAACTTGCATCCTTGTTGGAATTAATCATTTTTCCTTCTAGAAAAATACTCCTACATGACACCCACTTGTACCCTACCACACCTCATGTGCATACCTCAACACAAGCAATGCATTATATTGAGATACTCACCATTTAGTATAGCCGATGTGGGACTATCTTTCCTAGTCTAAAGGCAAAAACACCAACTGGGTGCGGCCTTCTCTATAAAGGATTTGGACGCAACGAAGACAATTCTTGGGATGGAAATCAGCCGAGAGAGAGAAAGTCCAAGTTGTTTTACTTGTCCCAAAAGAAGTAAATTTACCGGATACTTCAGCGTTTCGAGATGGACCGGTCGAAGAAAGTGAGCAATCCCCTTGCAGCTCAATTTAAGCTCACTGCGGAATAGTGTCCATCAACCGATGACGAAAAGAAAGATATGGAACAAGTTCCGTATGCTTCAGTAGTGGGAAGTTTCATGTATGCTATGATATGTACAAGGCCAGATATTGCTTATGTAGTTGGTATGATAAGCATGTATCTTTCCAATCCAGAGAGGGTACATTGGAGTGTGGTCAAGTAGATTCTTTGATATATTTAGGGCACTGCCGATTGGAATATTTCAATTGGGAGTGACGAATTGAAGATGGTTGGATATGCTACGCTAATATGGCTGGAGATACGAATAGCAGAGATCAACATCGGGCTATGTTATGATATTTGCTGGTGGAACAATTTCTTGGCAGTCGCGATTGCAGAAGTGTGTTGCCTTGTCTATGACAGAGGCCAGTGTTCTAAATGTCATGCACAAAAGTTTGCGCCCCACCGAGAAGGACTTGCATAACCCTACGCGAAGCGGGGTTATGCTGGAAGCTTCTGGAACTTTCTAGGAGATGGTGGAATCCTCTAGAAGACTCGGGATCTTTCATGAATACTCATGAACTTTCTAGATGTTTTAGAAGCCTCCTTGTAAATATCTAGGTTCTAGAGTTTCCTATAACAATCCCTGAAATATTCTGTTTTCAGAAGTTTCTTATAAGCCCTATGGGCACTATAAATAAGTGGGAGGCTTATTTCCTCCTCACCACCCAAAATTGTAATCTCTTTCTAGTATAGTAAAGTTTTCATACTTCCAATCTCTCTCTTTTGCTCCACATTGTTCTCAATATCGTCTTAGCCATCTAGCTAAGCGGGTTCTAAAAGGCTGGCACGAGACTTCGAGTAGGATGCTTGAGCACCGCACGGGTCAAAATGTAGCAAAAAATACTAAGTCCGTGACAAGTGGTATCAGAAAGAAGGCCGGTTGATGCCATGTCGACATCCGAGAACGTCCAAGAGGGACCCACGTCACCTGAGAGCACACCAAGACGTACAAGAAGGGAAAGAGCAAGGAGACTAGGCAGAGCGTAGCCTTGCCGATCTTGCTGAGCACGTTAGAGTCTTGGAGACGGGTTCGAGGGACATGGAGATGCGCATGGGCTCCATGGAGCAAAGCAACACGAGACTAAAAGAGTTCTACGATGGGTTGGAGAGTGACGTCGCTTCGTCCATAGCAATCATTCGGAGGCAATTCCAAGAGATCCGATCCGCACTTGAGAAGGAGCTCAAAGGGCATCGTGTGGAGTTGAGGACTTGCGTAGAAAGGTCCAAGGCTACAAGGAGCTAAAGACCGTGGTCGAGAGTTGCGGAGAACTCAAGACCAAAGTTGTCATTCTGGAGAAGGCCGTTGCAAAAGGTGGACCTTCGAGTAGGGGGGCACCGAGGCAAAGAAAGATCCCCGAGCCTAAATCCTTCAGCGGGGTGCGGGAAGCCAAAGAAGTTGAGAACTTCTTATGGAACGTGGAGCGATACTTCAAGGCGTTGCACATCAACGATGACGCCGAGAAGGTGGATATTACTTCACTCTATTTCACCGACTATACTATGCTATTGTGCTCGATAGAGACTTGGGAGGATCTCAATAAGGAGATCACGTCTCAGTTCTATCCGGAGAATGTGGAGTTTGCAGCGAGGCGGAGCTTGCGGCAACTCAAGCATACCGGGGCGATCAAGGAGTAAATCGCGGAGTTTACATGCTTGATGCCCGCGATATCTAGCATGGACGAGGAGGATCGTTTGTTCTTCTTCCTCGATGGACTCAAACCGTGGACGGCCCAAGAATTGCAGCGACAGAGGGTGCAGGACTTGAACACCGTCGTGGCAGCAGCTAAGCGGCTCGTCGAGTACATGTGGGACGACAACGATGCCGAGGCCAAGCCAAAGTCCACCAAGGGGAATGGTAGGGAAGAGCGGGAGAGCTCTCCTAAGGAGGGTCCGTCCGAGGGAAAGCACGAGAAGGCCCAACCAGAGCGAGTTGTTTCATGCTTCATATGCGGAGAGAATCACTTTGCTCGGGATTGTCCGATGAGGAACATTCGTGTGAATGTCGTCCGAAGCGAGGAGGTGGAGGACGAAGAGTGCGAAGTGGGAGCGCACATAGGAGCGTTGCGCTTACTCACGCCGCGAAGACCAAATCTTCCGTGTCGAGGACACCGAGCAAGGGGCTCATGTACGTTGACGTGAGGATCAATGGCATAAGCACCCGGGTGTCGGTTGACACAGGCGCCACTCATAACTTCATCACGGGTGCAAATGTCTGTCGCTTGGGTCTAGTCTTGGAGGAAGATCTGAGCATGATGAAGGCGGTCAATGCGAAGGCACGCCTCGTGAGGGGGTAGCCAAGGGGGTCCGCATAGCGGTAGAAAATTGGTCGGGTGTTGCCAATTTCACCGTTACGTCGCTGGATAACTTCAAGATGATACTGGACATGGATTTCCTTATCGCGGCTAGGGTTGTAGTGCCCCGTTCCGCTCAGTCAATCGAAGGAATCGAAACGCCAACGGCGTTCGGACTTAGACCCGCACAGTCGAGGCAACTCCTCGTTCAGGTGGGTGGCTTCGGTGAACTTGCCTCAGCTTGGCCTTCGTACTAATAAAACGAATGTTTTCAAATGCACAAGTAGGTTTGATAATAAAAGAGATGAATCCACATAGTTAAGGGAATAATCCCAACTTGGGTCGGATTAAGTTAAGAATATGGAATGGTCCTACAGTCGGCTTAGAAGTGTTGCACGTTGTGCTTTCAAAATGACACTTGGTCCTTCGTCCCGTGGCTTGGGAGAAGGAAGTTGGTTTAAGTTGCCACAAAGTTATGGACTTAGCCTAAGCCGTAGGCGTCGCACATAGAAATGCTTGATAAAGCATGCACGGTCCCATCGTCCAAGGCTTGGCAGAGCCTTTGGCCTTCCTACGGATTAAGTTGTTGCACGATTAAGTTTTATGCTGGATTCTCGAAGTCATAGTAAGCACTATCCCGCTCTTTCTGCGGTGGTTAAGTCACATAGTTCTACAATCTCAAGGCTCGTCATATAAAGTATGACTTGGACGATAGCGTCGCGTAGAAAACAAGTCGGTTTAAGGCACGAGCCACGATCGGCACTATGAAAAGTTAGCCACGGTCTATGGCACTTAAGGAACACGTTTTGTTCAAGTTAAGTAGGAAGGCTATGCATTAGTCGTTCCCTAAGTTCCAAAGAAAGGAAAGTTCACGCGACTGTTTGTCACTGAGACGGTCCCACGTTTTGGGAATCTCTAAGGATGTACGTTTTGCATCATATGGTTTTGATGCACGTTTTGCATCGTATGGTTTCAATGCACGTTTTGCATAGTATGAGACGGTCCCTCGGTTGGGAGTCTCATGGTTCTGACGCACGAGTTGCTAAGTATGGGTCGGGTTATACCACAAATTAGGCCATGCATTTACGTGAGTCTAGATGTCTCGTAGGTGCGTGGTCATGGACAACTTGTCGACAAGGATTTCTTCCTCGACCGGTATTACGCCAAGGCGCCGGGGCAGTCGACCTAGGGGGAAGACGTTATAGCAACACTGGATTGTACCGCGTGGGTAGTCGAAAGCTTTCCATGGGGCTAGCTACCTTGCATCGAAAGACTTGTTGCCTACCCGAGCTATGTCCATGATGGCTTGGATTACCAGTAACTTTCATATAGATAAGTTGGTGTGCTGAGCGGCGAATCCGCATGCACGGTATCGGTCGATTCAAAGAAAGTGTAAGCACGACACGTTTAAGTTAAGAGGGTGTGCACGGTTGCAACACCAGTATGGAGTCTAAAATTTTGGTTATAAGGACCCATGCTTCGGTACGAGATGCGCCGTAGACCCTGAGTTACATATGTTAGAATTGAGGCGTCTTCGAGTTCAAGTCAGGAAGGGTCGTAGGACAAGTTCGGTTAAGTCTTGTTGAGTCGCGAGGCACGAACTCGATAGGTTATGGCACGACTACGTTGTTACGACACGAGTATAGGCAAAATTACTAAGTGGCGAGGCACTGCCCCGATTATGTTATATAAAGAGATTTATGGCACGACCAAGTTGTCGTGTACCAAATATGGGCCGAAAGGCAAGCACGAGTCGATAAGATAACGTTGTTGGCACGAGAAGGTCTAGAGGCATATGAGTAAGTTGTTGGTGCAAGGCACGGTGATGGTCTAGAGACACAAAATAGGCCAGGGTTATATCCTAAAATTGATCCTAAGTCAAGAATAGAAAGACAATCGAAAAAGGATATGTTGTACAAAGTAAATGAACGTGTTGGTTTTGTATGGGTGGGCGAGGAGCTCACTCCACCAGTACAGTTGAGTACTGACACCCACACAGTGTTTATGTGCAGGCACAGGTAGAAGCTCGTTGGCGCGGAGCTCCCTTGGATACGTCGAGGCATAAAGTTCCTTGGTGTTTCGAGGCGCGCAGCCGCATGGAGTCTAGACTTATACGGGACATAATGTATAGACATCGCCTATACGTGTAAGAATAGTTTTTGACAAAATAAAAGATGGTTCACGTAAAGCACGGTTGGCTAAGTCGGGCTGGGCGTATACACCAAGATTGCATTGACCTTAGCAAAGTCATATGCAGGATTCAAAATGTGTCGGACAAGAATGAGTTTGACTCGATTCATAAACAGTATTGGTTAGTTGCGATAGAGGTGCTATCGTAAGGCGATATCGTCAATGCTATATAGATGGAACGTGCTTGAAATTGAGGAATGGTTCGAACGGAGATTCGAAGAAATCGATTGTGGATCAAATGATAGTTTAGAGGATGTGTCGAATGACTTCATCCCTGAGTGGTGTATGGGATAGCCTTAGGGATGTTGATGGATTGAGGATTACAGGGTGCCAATGAGTCTATCAGCAAGCGTCGCATTGTATGCAAAGCCTTAGATTGAGTATCAATGAGTAAGTTGTAGTCCTGAAGTTCGATAAATTGGTTCGAAAGAACTAGAAACGACGCGCACGAGAATTGAATTACGCAAGTATGAATTGTGAATATGATTGAGTAGGTAGATTGAATCGAAGAAAAGTTAAGGTGTACGAACGGATGACTCGATTGAGGAAATCGATATGAATCGTATACGAAACGTTAGCACGATTGGATGATAGCGTGCATGGAAATGATTCGAATATTTGAGATTGACTCTCAGGATTGAAATAGATGTTGCTCGATGATTTGAGTTAGCATAGGTCAAAATTTTTTGAGAAAATATGTTGCTCGATGACTTAAGATAGACGGATAAACATAAGTGATTATGGGTTTGAACGAATTGATCATGTAAATAGTTCGGGGATTATTGAACGAGTTTTGATCTTGAATATCGAGGAGATTATGGAATGTCCAAGTCGGATCATAGCATTAGTTGCACGACTCAAAATTCATTGCAAAGGAAGATCGTCAGGTTATGCATATCATCGATGGTATTGCGGCGTATCAAAGATCGATGTACGATAACTCGGGGGTACTCTAAGTTGAAGAATGACGATCGTGTAAAGTGTTATTGTTTTGGATGGATGTTATACTTGAGATTTTGATGGAAAGGGATATTTGGATGAAAGGAAAGTATCTTGATTGCTTCGACGATAGCTACAATTTCGACGTTCTTGTCTTGCGCGAGCGAAACACCAGCCTCGCACATGCGTTACGTCGGATTTGGGGTGATCATTCTGCGTGAGCGCTGACATGGTGATTCATGTCGCAGGAATGATCGAACTCAAAAAATCAGGGCGTAGCAATTTGTATGCTTCGACTTATGGTTTGAGGCGAAGGTGAATTCGAGGATTATTTGGACTTGTGATTGAGCATTTAGTAAACTTAAGGATTGAGTAGATCAAATCTGCGTATCGAGAATGAATTAGTCTAGACCCTAAGCAAGAGTTACGCCCCGATGAGAACGATTATCCTGCGAGAATGCATGGTGATTTCATGTCCAAGCATGGATAGTCGAACTTGCGTGAGATTAGGGTATGACATGTTGCTATACTAGACGACCTCGTGATCGATTACGTGAATTGCGATAAACGACTTAGAAAATATGGAATAAAAATTATAGTTTAGTAACAAGTCGTGTTGTAGCATACTTGACTGGAATAGGATGGATAGGTAAATTGTATTGAACATGTTTGAAGAGATGGATTATGCGAATTGGTAGTTTGGACGTACGATATTGATATACCGAAGATTGGGTTGAACAGGACTTATGGTAGGATGGCTTTGCTGAATGACTCGGACCCCTTGGACTAAGTGTTGTAAGTGCGAATAGGAGAATATATGCTCGAAGTTTAGAAATTGGAGTGATGCGAGCTTGGGTAGAAAACCTGGACTATCAACTTTAGTTTGACCTTAGGAATTGGGTCAGCGTTGATATTGTTGTTTGGGAACTGTGATTCCAATACCGACGATTGACTTTAGCCAGGAGAGATGGCCTAGCGGTTAGGCGAGACGTCCCTGCTTTAAGATATAGCATATGATTGATTTCAGGATTGATAGAATGAATCAAATATGTGAGATTGGATTCACTATCACGAAGCTTGGCTGAAATGCATATATTTCGGGGACGCCTTAAATATATGCACGATCCAACTAAGTGATACGTTGAATTCAAGTGAGACTAAAGGAACGGAAGAGCATCGAGGATTTTGAAATCGTGTGTTGCAAAGAAAGTATTGATGGTAGTGTGATCAATGGATTCAAATGAACTTGAATGTCGATTGATCGAATAGTTTGTCCTAGAACTAAGTCGCCCGTGTGCACTATAAGTGTAAGTTACCTAAGTCGGGATATAGTTGTTCGATGTGAAGGAAAATCAAAGCACGAGTGTGGCTCGGATTGAAGATATATATAGGAAGTAGGTGTGCGAGAATCATTGGATGATGAATCATGTTATAAGTAGATAAGTGTACTCAGTTAGTTTCTAGGACGAAACTTTTTTTGAGTGGTGTATAATGTAGTGCCCGTTTCGCTCAGTCAATTGGAGGAACCGAAACGCCAACGGCGTTCGGAATTAGCCATGCAACGACTTACTCGAAGACCCGCACGGTCGAGGCGACTCCTCGTTCAGGTGGGTGGCTTCGGTGAACTTGCCTCAGCTTGGCCTTCGCACTAATAAAACAAATGTTTTCAAATGCACAAGTAGGTTTGATAATAAAAGAGATGAATCCACATAGTTAAGGGAATAATCCCAACTTGGGTCGGATTAAGTTAAGAATATGCAATGGTCCTACAGTCGGCTTAGAAGTGTTGCACGTTGTGCTTTCAAAATGACACTTGGTCCTTCGTCCCGTGGCTTGGGAGAAGGAAGTTGGTTTAAGTTGCCACAAAGTTATGGACTTAGACTAAGCCATAGGCGTCGCACATAGAAATGCTTGATAAAGCATGCACGGTCCCATCGTCCAAGGCTTGGCATAGCCTTTGGCCATCCTACGGATTAAGTTGTTGCACGATTAAGTTTTATGCTGGACTCTCGAAGTCACAGTAAGCATTGTCCCGCTCTTTCTGCGGTGGTTAAGTCACATAGTTCCACGATCTCAAGGCTCGTTATATAAAGTATGACTTGGACGATAGCGTCGCGTAGAAAACAAGTCGGTTCAAGGCACGAGCCACGGTTGGCACTATGAAAAGTTAGCCACGGTCTATGGCACTTAAGGAACACGTTTTGTTCAAGTAGGAAGGTTATGCATTAGTCGTTCCCTAAGTTCCAAAGAAAGGAAAGTTCATGCGACCGTTTGTCGCCGAGGCGGTCCCACGTTTTGGGAGTCTCTAAGGATGCACGTTTTGCATCGTATGATTTTGATGCACGTTTTGCATCGTATGGTTTCAATGCACGTTTTGCATAGTATGAGACGGTCCCTCGGTTAGGGAGTCTCATGGTTCTGACACACGAGTTGTTAATTATGGGTCGGGTTATACCACAAATTAGGCCATGTATTTACGTGAGTCTAGATGTCTCGTAGGTGCGTGGTCATGGACAACTTGTCGACAATGATTTCTTCCTCGACTGGTATTACGCCGGGGCGACGGGACCAGTCGACCTAGGGGGAAGACGTTATAGCAACGCTGGATTGTACCACGTGGGTAGTCGGGAGCTTTCCATGGGGCTAGCTTTCTTGCATCGAAAGACCTGTCGCCTACCCGAGCTATGTCCACGATGGCTTGGATTACCAGTGACTTTCATATAGATAAGTTGGTGTGCTGAGCGGCGAATCCGCATGCACGGTGTCGGTCGATTCAAAGAAAGTGTAAGCACGACACGTTTAAGTTAAGAGGGTGTGCACGGTTGCAACACCAGTATGGAGTCTAAAATTTTGGTTATAAGAAGGACCCATGCTTCGGTACGAGATGCGGCGTTAAGTATTAAGCCGTAGACCCTGAGTTACATATGTTAGAATTGAGGTGTCTTCGAGTTCAAGTCAGGAAGGGTCGTAGGGCAAGTTCGGTTAAGTCTTGTTGAGTCGCGAGGCACGAACTCGATAGGTTATGGCACGACTACGTTGTTACGACACGAGTATAGGAAAAATTACTAAGTGGCGAGGCACTGCCCCGATTATGTTATATAAAGAGATTTATGGCACGACCAAGTTGTCGTGTACCAAATATGGGCCGAAAGGTAAGCACGAGTCGATAAGATGACGTTGTTGGCACGAGAAGGTCTAGAGACATAGTATGAGTAAGTTGTTGGTGCAAGGCACGGTGATGGTCTAAGGACACAAAATAGGCCAGGGTTATGTCCTAAAATTGATCCTAAGTCAAGAATAGAAAGACAATCGAAAAAGGATATGTTGTACAAATTAAATAAACGTGTTGATTTTGTATGGGTGGGCGAGGAGCTCACTCCACCAGTACAGTTGAGTACTGACACCCACACAGTGTTTATGTGCAGGCACAGGTAGAAGCTCGTTGGTGCGGAGCTCGCTTGGATGCGTCGAGGCATGGAGTTCATTGGAGTTTCGAGACACGCAGCCGCATGAAGACTGGACTTACACGGAATATAATGTATGAACATCGCCTATCTGAAGTATCCGATGGCTCGTCAGCTGTATTGAGAGATGAGAGAGAGCAGAGTGACTTGTATTGTGAGAAGAGTGAGCTTGTATGATTGTAATCTTGGCCTCGCGCCCACCTATGTAATTTTTGTTTCAATATCAATAAAGAGCATTTTGAATGACTTGTGTTTTGTTTTAAGATTCCGCTGCTGTTTTATCATTATTTCTGCTTGGGACTTCTGTGCGACGACTCCCGTTGCTTAGCCTGTAATCGGTCGTTATGGAACTTGCCTTGCGTGAACGCAATTTAGGCTCACGCGACATCACGCCTTAGCGAGGACGATCGGTCTTACAGGACCGAGACGTGACAAGGGCGGTTCCGATGCCACATTTGGGAGTTGTCGACTTCATGGAGGAAGGCTCATCGTACATGGTGAAAGCTGTAAGAGGCAAGCCTTCGAAGGGGAAAGCTATTTCCGCTATTCAGCTCAACAAGGGTGGCAAAAGGGAGACGGCATACCTAGCGATGCTCGAGAAGAAGGAAGACTTCGAGGAGGAAGGCCTTTCGTGCGAGACCAAGGGTGTTGCAAAGGGGCGTCCTGAGGAACCACTTCCGCGGAGGAAGGTGGACCGTGCTACCAGGTTGGACACGAGTGTAGAGAAACATGTCGCAAACTGCGAGGAGGCAGAAGCGACGAAGCGGAGTACTCGCGTAAGGAGTTGCTCAAATCTCATGGGGGACATTCGAGTTGAAAGGCTTGCAATGGGATTCACATGCACGGAGGTGTGCAGAACCAAGTACAGCTACGAGACGAAGGAGATCGGCGACTCGATAGCCCGCACGAGATTCGTCATGTGCCGAGGAGGGCACAGACCGAGGCCAAAGTTGGTGCGTCGAACCAGTTTGCTTCCGATCTTGAGGAGAAGATGGAAAAAGGAAAGTGCCACACGAGACGCACAAAGGAGGGACGATATACAGCGAGCATGCCTACGGGAGTGGACATCGTCCCGAGACTTGGTGCACCCGTCGACGAGGGCGTCGACGAACCAGGTGGGAAAGAATGTCACGAACAAAAGTTTGTGCCCTATCGAGACGGACTTGCGTAACTCTACGCGAAGCAGGGTTATGCTGGAAGCTTTCAAAACTTTCTAGGAGATGGTGGAATCCTCTAGAAGACTCGGGATCTTTCATGAAGACTCATGAACTTTCTAGATGTTTTAGAAGCCTCCTTGTAAATATCTAGGTTCTAGAGTTTCCTAGAACAATCCCTGGAATATTCTGTTTCTAGAAGTTTCTTGTAATCCCTTTGGGCACTATAAATAAGTGAGAGGCTTATTTGCTCCTCACCACCCAAGTTGTAATCTCTTACTACTATAGTGAAGTTTTTATATTTCCAATCTCTCTCTTGCTCTACATTGTTCTCAACATCGCCTTAGCGATTAGCTATGCGGGTTCGAAAAGGCTGGCACGGAACTTCGAATAGGAAGCTTGTGCGCCGCACGGGTCAAAGTGTAGCAAAAATACTAAGTCCGTGACAAGTGGTATCAGAGCGAAGGTCGGTTGGTGCCATGTCGACATCAGAGAACGTCCAGGAGGGACCCACGTCGCCTAAGGAGAGGCACACCAAGACGCACAAGAAGGGCAAGAGCAAGGAGACTACGTCGGAGCGTAGCCTTGCCAATCTTGTCGAGCGCGTTGGAGACTTGAAGACGGGTTCGAGGGATATGGAGATGCGCATGGGCTCCATGGAGCAAAGCAACACGAGGCTAGAAAAGTTCTACGATGGGTTGGAGAGTGACGTCGTTTTGTCCATTGTAATCTTTCGGGAGCAATTCCAAGAGATCTGATCCGCACTTGAGGAGGAGCTCAAGGGACATCGTGCAAAGATTGAGTACTTGCGTAGGAAGGTCCAAGGCTACGAGGAGCTAAAGACCGTGGTCGAGAGTTGCGGAGAACTCAAGACCAAAATTGCCATTCTGGAGAAGCCCGTTGCGAACAGTGGACCTTCGAGTAGGGAGGCACCGAGGCGAAGGAAGATCCCTGAGCCGAAATCCTTCAGCGGGATGCAGAATGCCAAAGAAGTTGAGAACTTCTTGTGGGACGTGAAGCGATATCTAGCATGGGCGAGGAGGATCTTTTGTTCTTCTTTCTCGATGGACTCAAACCGTAGGCGGCTGAAGAATTGTAGCGACAAAGGGTGCAAGACTTGAACACCGTTGTAGCAGCAGCTGAGCGGCTCGTCGAGTACATATGGGACGACAACGATGCCAAGGCCAAGCCAAAGTCCACCAAGGGAAATGGTGGGGGAGAGCGGGAGAGCTCTCCTAAGGAGGGTCCATCCGAAGCGAAGAAGCATGAGAAGGCCCAACTCGATATTGTATTAGGCCAAGTATATTTCAACTCAACGTTTCATAGTCGGTCCAAGCATATTTCAACTCGATATTGTATTAGGCCAAGTATTGTGGATTAACAAAGTGTTGGGTTCAAGGATAAATGAGAGAAAAAGACTTACTGGATTCTAGGCTTTGGGAATTAAATATGTTGGATTATATTATTAGGCTTAGAGTTGGGGATTTTTCTTGAACTTAAAATAGAAATTGAGAGTTGTTTAAAGCCCTAATTATACATTATTGTATTATTTTTAGGTTTTGGACTAGGCTCCATCATCAACAACTTTGGGACCGAGGCAAGTACACTCCTTACTCATATTTCTCTATACATTATAAACGCAATATTTTCTTGTCATAAAATGTTCTATATTGCGACATAGTCTTGACACGTGATCATGTTTATTGATCATGATCGTGTTTCTTGATCGTGATTCACGTTTACTGATCATGGTCATGCTCGTGACTTGTTTATTGATTGTGTGTCGTATATTGATCATGACTTGTGTTCCATATCGTTATTGAGATTGTTTCGTGTTCGGAGGGAGGGGAAATACCAAGTAGATATGTGGTCACACCCAATTGATATCGTACATATCGTAAATAGGACGCGTACACCTCACGTATGTTGTTCCGAATTTCCATCGTTAATAGTCATCTTCGGATGTGCCATGTTGCCCCCAGCCTGACCATATTGAACATGATATTTCAATTGCACATGGTTTCTAGTCGTGTTTATTCTTGATCATGGTTATTCTTATAGTTTCTCGTGTTGCAGGTTGCATCGAGTGACATTGTTCCATGTCACATGTTCTGGTTCATTTATTTCCTGCATTCACTTTATTGCTTTATTTTGTATCGTGTGACATTTGTTTTGATGGACATACTTTGCTCCTTTCCTGACTGGATCGTTTACATATTAGGCCAGGACATGAGGATGACATTGGACTGGACGACTCGTAGAAGGTTCTAGAAGACTTAGATTGTATAGGAGATTATGTAGCAGATGGTTTTGATGAGACAAATGTATGAGTTGTATTATTTCTTTGTGGATATGGATTACCGAATTTGTCTCCGGAGGATTGGACATATACTATGTACTCAAAAGTGATAGTGGATGTGGTGATCGTGTGTGTGGGCTTGGTTTTGTTGCTTTACTAGTTTCATGATCGAGAAAAAGATCGATTTTTGTGATAAATTGGTGACTATCGATGTCTAGACAGCTAACAACAGCCGATAACGCAGCGTAGGCTGGACGTATTGATACACTCGTACCCGATCATGCGGGCGTGGGTCGTGACAGATATCATTGGATACAAGATGTGAATGAGACGAAGGATGCGACACTTAAGAAGGTTCATACGGAGGACAATGGAGCTGACATGCTCACGAAAGTTCCGTCAAGAGAAAAGTTTGAGCACTACAGAATGATCGTCGGAATAACGAGGTCCTCCACCTAGTTGGGAAGGGGGAGATGTGTTGGTGTTGGGTGCGGTTCCCAACCTATGTGGAGAATACCCGGAGTGCGACAAGCGGCATCCGTGTGTCAGAGAAGCTCAGGGAGTTGAAAACGACGAAGGCAGAGTCATTTTAGCAATTATTTTGGAAAATAGAGCAGCCGCAGTATATCGCCGATGAACCGCGGTATTACCATTGATATATACCAAACAGGCATAGGCCAGTATATTGCGGTATACCGTCAGTATATTGTGATATATTGTCGGTATATCGGTCTGTCAGGCTGAACCAAAATTTGGATTTTTTTTAACACCATTAGATCGCGTGGATGGTCTAGATCTATTGCGGGATTGATGGGGCTATATATAGGTTTTTTCTAACCCTACTCCATTACAACTTTTGGAGAGAGAAATTGGTAACTACTTCGAAGAGAGACAGTTTTCGGATAAATTTATGTGTCTTTGTTCTTCGGCGGTCTTTAATCTATTTTCATTGTCCAAGTAGCTATGGATGATGTATTTTTGCAAATTACTTCGAAGAGAGAAGTTTGTATTGGGTGTTATTCTCTAATTTGCTAGTGAAGGTTTTTACAGGGTGGACTCCGATCGTCCCGCATTTTTCCCATAAGGATTTTCCACGTCAAATTTTTTTGTTTTTGCGTTTTGACTTTTCTGTGATTTTGGCAAATTGATTTTCTGCTCTTTTCTTCGGTTCTTTCAGTCTTCTTGGTTGGGGTGAATGGTTTCTGCGCTTCGTTCCCAATAATATATGGATGATGATGTAATTTTGCAAATTTTACAAGAATGAGGAAAAAAAGTATTTCCTTTTCCACTTCTTCCTTTTCTACCGCAACATCTTCCTCAAAAATCTAAAAAAGCAATACGGGGTGTAACACCACAATCAGAGTTCCGTACCGAAAGTCATCACAATAAGTGGATTATGTTGTTTGAACTTGAATCAGAACCTGATTAACCTGATCGTAAACCGCCTAAGTCGATTGCCGATCTGTCGTCTAAGTGGATTATGTTGTTTGAACTTGAATCAGAACCTGATTAACCTGATCGTAAACCGCCTAAGTCGATTGCCGATCTGTCGTCTAAGTGGATTATGCTGTTTGAACTTGAATCAGAACCTGATTAACCTGATCGTAAACCGCCTAAGCCGATTGCCGATCTGTCGTCTAAGAACTGAAACATGTTAATAGTTCAAGGTGTATCGAAAGCTTACGTAATGAGCAAGACAAAAATTGTTCATTGCAAATGATTTTACTAAGTCAATGATGAACTGCATGGCAAAAAACTACTAGTCTTTCCAGGAGCATAGTTTAAAAAACGAGAAAGAAAGCATACCATTAAAAAGGCTTTTCAATACTTGCAAGATCGCAGCTACCTCAACCATATTTTTCTTGCTATGTCCAAGATCATCAGAAACTTCCTTTCCTGATTCAATATTTATAAATGAATAGGAACCATACATGGGAGCTGAAAGATAATGCTTTTCGCGCTTTCCATTAAGTACGCTTGGAGCATCTAAAATTTGACCGTCATAAAAGTTGGCATTGGGAAACAGACTTATTGAAGGATTCATTCTGTACTGAGTGTTCAGAAGGAACTTCTTATGCCCCAACGAACTCAACCTTTCAAAAAGACTTCTACCAAAGAGCGCATTCTCGGAAACCTGAGAAAACAAATCATATATTAATCGATGATATTATAGTATACAACTTAACTAAAAAGCATGAATATATAACATTTTGAGACCTTGCTTTTCACCATTGCAGGTAACTGGCATTCATCACCAATGAGAACAACATGTCGTAGACCAAAGAGTTGTAACGGAATTAGTGTCTCACACTCTTTCAACTGTGCAGCCTCATCAATGACTAAGAACTCCAAAGGCTCCATTTTTCCCACCGCATGCATTTTGGAAGCACTAGAAGCCGTGCAGAAAATTAGGGAAGCATTTCTCAAGCAAAACTTCTGGATTGAACGTTTGTGAGTGGTCATGGGGAGTTTTAGTGTTTCGCGCAAAGTTATCAAGATTTGAAGGCACTGAACTCTAATCTGCCGCAGTAATCTTGTTGTAGAACTATCACTTGCTGCACATCCATTTAAATCAGGAACTTCAAAAGTTGAATCAAAGACTTCTTCATCGGAGATAAATATTTCCGCTAAATGTTTTCTAATAACATTTTTGTGTAACAGTTTTCTGAAACTTTGAAGCAAATCAATAAGCAAGATCATGTTTCTGAAGCTTTCTTCTGAAATTGAAGCTCTTGGCAGGTGCTGGCAAAGTGTCTTGAGACACAGAATCAACTTGTCTACAGTGGCATTGAATCTTCTTTTAACAAACACCTCCAGGCTGCTAGCAGCTGTTTCCATCCCCTTCATACTCATATTTTCTAAATAGTCATGATATTGAGAGATGCAGTTCTCAAAAAACTTTATAGTCTCAATTAAACAATGTCTCCAACCAGTGAGAGGCGCAAAGCAATCCGCAAGCTTCTTCACACGATAGTCTAAAAACACCTCAAACAGATTATCATCAACTTTCATACGATCCTTGTTCCCAAATAATACGATATCCCCCATAGGTAATGCATCATGGGCAGGATGCTCCTTAACCAAGACCAGAAGGCGCGAGACAACTTGCACAACAGCAGTATTAGTCGGAGCACATGTAAGTGTTCTGCATTTCCCCTTGTGCAACATCCATAGTAATGTGCAGACAGTTTTCGTTTTTCCGGTCCCAGGTGGACCCCAGATAAGTTTAATATAATGCCTGTTATAGCAATGTCTTGCTGAAATGCAACTTAAAACTGCATTATTCTGAGACTCGTTAAGACCAAACTGGAGCAAACTGTCCATACTCCTTATAGGAGGGAGGTCAGTAGCATCTTTTGAAGACAAAACCTGTCAGAATTTAAGATCATTATAGTGTCCTCATCAACAACAGTGATTTCCTTTCACATGAATACTAAATATGTTTCAATCCTTCGTCTTGTCTGTTACATTCAATAGTTTGATAGTTTACTTTGCCTTAAGTTTATCTGTTGAAACAGCTGTTATATTTTATTGATAATCTCTTGGCTATTTTTAGCCTTACAACCTCCTCATTACATTAACTCTCTATAGGAATATCCTATGGCATATTCCAACACACCAAATATACTAATAGGATATTCCAACACATATTCCAACATACCAAAAATACCAATAGGATATTCCAACACTCCCCCTCAAGATGGACAAAAGATATTCACTAAGCCCATCTTGTCACATCCTCTCATCATGCTGACAAAGCTAAGCCCCTTGGTCAGTCCATCTGCTACCTGATCTTTGGTTGGAACATAGCTCAGCTCTAGTAGTCCACTATCCATTTTTTTTTATGAAGAATCTGTCAATCTCGATATGCTTGGTCATGTCATGCTGTACTGGATTGTCGGCAATACTAATAGCTGACTAGTTGTCACACCATAGCTTTATCTTGGCTCCCTGGTCCAGCTTCAGCTCCATCAGCATATTCTTCAACCACAATAGCTATGTGACTCCCAAGGCCATAGTTCTATACTCTGCTTCAGCTGTTGATCTGGCCACCACTGGCTGTTTCTTACTCCTCCAAGAGACCAAGTTGCCTCCTACAAATATGCAGTATTCCGAGGTGGATCTCATGTCGTCAGCACAGCTAGCCCAGTCAGAATCACAATAGCCCTCAATGCTCACATGATTATTCCTTCTCAAAATCAGTCCCTTCCCGGGGCCTCCCTTCAAGTACCTCAGAATCTAGTACACCACGTCCATATGACCCTTCCGGGGGTCATGCATGTAGCGGCTCACTACGCTGACCGCAAAGCTGATATCAGGTCGGGTGTGGCTCAAGTAGATCAACTTATCCACCAATCTCTGATGTCTATCCCGGTCAACTAGTTCTCCGGCTTCAGCATCCAGCTTGAACTTCTGGTCTATCAGTGTCGTAGCTGGTTTGCATCTCATCATCCATATTTCTGTAAGCAGGTCCATTGCGTACTTCCTCTGAGAAAGAACAATTTTCTCTGTATCTCGGCAATGATCCAAAAAGAAACACGCATCAAACTACAAGCAGGGACAAGTGGCCCTCCTGAAGAAAAGTCAGCACTAGTGGCCACCAGTTTGGACGACACAGGTCCGAAAGGGGGATATTGGCAGCACAATCAGCAGTGCTACAACTGACGGGAGATGGACCATCATCGACATGCTTGCACAAAACCACCTAAGGAGGAAGATTCAGACGGTGGACGCGAACAATTCGGTGGACGGAGAACCTTCGGAGGACGAGGCCGTGGTCGTGGAGGTCGACGAGGTGGTCGAGGAGGCTATCGAGCAAACCTACTGGTAGAAGAAGGCAATGAAGGAGCTGGTGGTACTTTTATTGAGGAGGACCAAGCACTGATAGGCATACTGGAATCACTCAGAAGGAAGCAGCGGGCGTCAAACGAGGGAAGCGAGGAGGCTTCTACCTCATTCTCTGCCATGTATGTTCATCCATCTGAAGGTACTAACGATCCACTTGCTCTTGCACCTATGTATTTCCCTAGACCGTCAGACTGGATAATTGACTCGGGAGTATCTCGACATGTGACGGGAAAGTCTAGTGAGTTCTCCTCCTACACTCACCTACCATCGACAGACAACATTCAAACAGCTGATGGGACATTCCAGCCAGTTGTCGGTAATGGTACTGTAAATTGTACAGGTTCAATAAAATTATCCAATGTTTTGCATGCTCCTTCTTTTCCAGTCAGTATTTTGTCCATTAGTTCCATCATCCTTCAACTAAAATGTATTATTTTCTTTGATATTCCCAAGATGATCTTCAAAGAAAAAGAGGGGACGAAGACTTGGGACTGGCACTTGGTATGATGGACTGTGGTACCTGGATCTAGAAGGACTGGATTCAGCATTAGTATCTATGGCGAAAAAGGCAGGGATGGAAGGACTAAGAAGATGAGTGCGAAAGATACATTGCGACTCCACCACAGGAGGTTGGGACACTATTCATTTGGTATTTTAAGCAAATTGTACCCTGCAATTTATGAAGAAGTTAATAAAGAAAAACTAGTTTGTGATGCTTGTGAGTTAGGCAAACTTACTAGGAGTTCATATGTGAATAGCAGTCATAGGAGCTCGTCTGTTTTTGATGTGGTACACTCTGATGTCTGGGGGCCTTGTACTACTCCTATGAATGGTTACAAATATTTTGTTACCTTCATAGATTGTTTTTCTCATACTACTTGGCTGTATTTGATGAAAAATAAGAGTGAGGTCCCCTCCTATTTTTGAAACTTTCACAAACATGTCCAGAATCAGTACAAGGCAGTGATGAAGGTACTGAGGTCTGACAATGGAACGGAGTACACCAACAAGACACTTGCGGAATACTTGTCCGCCCAAGGGATACGGCATCAGACCACCTGTTCATATACACCAGCACAGAACGGAGTAGCGGAAAGGAAGAACAGACACCTCCTGGAAGTGGCGAGAAGTATGATGATAGACATGAATGTCCCACAGAGTCTATGGAGATATGCTGTGTTGACAGCAGCTCAACTAATCAATAGGATGCCTTCGAAGGTGTTGGGATGGAGGTCTCCATGCGAGATGTTGCAGGAAAATAATAGTGGGATGCTCTCACTAAAGGTGTTTGGCTGCGTATGCTTCGTGAAGGACAACAGACCGTCGATAGGGAAACTTGATCCTCGAGCAATCAAGTGTATCTTTGTGAGCTACTCGGGAACTCAGAAGGGCTACGTATGTTGGAGTCCAGTGGAAAAAAAAAATTGTAAGTATGGATGTTCACTTCAGGGAACATGAGCCATACTACAGTCAGGAGGAAAACCCAAATATCTCACCTGATACTGCAAGTATGAGACGAGAGGGGGAGTTGTTGGAAAGCATTTCGACTGATCTCGGAGTATGGCTTGGAGGAACAAATAGGGTACAGGAAGGTGAAAAAGAACAAGGGGAGGAAATAAGAGGTGTTAGGCCCACAGCTCAGGGGGAGATACTTACCTACAGCAGGCAAGAGAAGCAACTTGCAGGACCAGTTCCTACAATGCCAGTGCTAAGTCCCTTGCCTGCGTCCGTCTTGACTCCTGAGACACCTACACCACCACCTTCTCCTTCAGGTGATATCCTTCCTTCTCCTCCCCAACCATCATCAGTATGGAGGTCCACTCGCAGCAATGCGAAAAAACCTCCTGATAGATATGGTTGGGACCTTGCTAAATTTGTCTCATATAATCATATCTCTTCTTCTCATGGAGCTTTTATTGCATCAGTGGATAGTGTTACTGTACCTAACAATTGGCAAGTAGCCAAGAACGATCCAAAGTAGAAAGCAGCGATGCACAAGGAGTTGGGAGCTCTGGAGAAGAACCGAACTTGGGAGCTGGTGAGACTACCAGAAGGGAAGAGAGCAGTCGGATGCAAGTGAGTTTTCACTGTGAAGCAGAACCCAGATAGACAGGTTGAGCGCTACAAAGCTCGACTGGTGGCAAAAGGATACAGTCAGACGTATGGTATCGACTATGACGAGACCTTTGCACCAGTAGCGAAGATCACCAGTAGCGAAGATGAGTACTGTCAGGACCTTGATCTCTCTGGCAGCCAATGGAGGATGGAAGCTACACCAACTGGATGTGAAAAATTCATTTCTTCATGGGGATCTAGTGGAGAGGTGTACATGGAGATACCACCAAGATTCGGCATCAATCAGACAGAAGGCAAGGTCTGCAGGCTGAAGAAGTCCCTCTATGGACTGAAGCAGTCTTCTCGAGCGTGGTTTGACAGGTTCATGAGAGCAATGATAGGGACGGAATATCAGCAGATCAATGCTGATCATACTGTGTTCTTCAGACGAAGTAGAGACCACATTACCATGCTTGCGGTGTATGTGGATGATATGATTATCACAGGCGATGATGAGCAGGAGATCGCCCAACTCAAGGGAAAGTTTGGCAATGAGTTCGAGGTGAAGGATCTTGGCCCTCTTTGATACTTCCTTTGAATTGAGATTGCTCGAGATACAGAGATAATTGTTCTTTCTCAGAGGAAGTACGCACTGGACTTGCTTACAGAAACAGGAATGATGGGATGCAAACCAGCTACGACACCGATAGACCAGAAGTTCAAGCTGGATGCTGAAGCCGAAGAACCAGTTGACCGGAATAGATATCAGAGATTGGTGGATAAGTTGATCTAATTGAGCCACACCCGACCTGATATCAGCTTTGCGGTCAGCATAGTGAGCCGCTACATGCATGACCCCCGAAAGGGTCATATGGACGCAGTGTACCAAATTCTGAGGTACTTGAAGGGAGGCCCCGAAAAGAAACTAATTTTCAGAAGGAAATAAGAGGTGTTAGGCCCACAGCTCAGGGGAAGATACTTACCTACAGCAGGCGAGATAAGCAACTTGCAGGACCAGTTCCTACAGTGCCAGTGCTAAGTCCCTTGCATGCGCCCGTCTTGACCCCTGAGACACCTACACCACCACCTTCCCCTTAAGGTGATATCCTTTCTTCTCCTCCTCCGATCACGTCACGCCCGCTCTACGACTTATGCTCATCTTCGTCGTCCGCTCCTATATCCGAACATGTCTATTTTTATCAGATCTAGGCATCGGTGTCCTCTTTCGGAATGATCCAAACCACGACAACAATGGCTTCGTTGCGTGCGGCGGGGGGGACGCGTGCACGTGCCACGACAGCGGCAGCGGTGGAAAAAAGGGGACGGTAGGGCTGCTGTGCGCAAGGTGGGGGTCATCTGCTGTAGAAGAGGGGAAAGAGGAGAGGGAAGGTTTGGTGGCGGCTAGGGTTAGGGTTTATGGAAAGGTGGCTCTGATACCATGTTGAAACAGTTGTTATATTTTATTGATAATCTCTTGGCTATTTATAGCCTTACAACCTCCTCAGTACATTAACTCTCTATAGGAATATCCTATGGCATATTCCAACATACCAAATATACTAATAGGATATTCCAACACATATTCCAACATACCAAAAATACCAATAGGATATTCCAACATTATCAACATTGCGTTTACTCAGAACATTTATTTTTATTGGTGGTGGTGATGGGGTGTAGGGGTGGGGTCTTATAAGTTGGTGTTCTTGAACTGGAATTCAAAACATTCGCGCTAAATAAATGACTGATTTCTAGTTTACTTGCTAACTTGATACGGTGATACCCCTTAAAGTTTTTAAAATATTAATTTGAAATAAACATAAGCATTTACTTCACAAGCTACACAAAATCTACACATTTTGAAGTTTATTACTTCATTGTTTTTAGTCACAGAAAACAAAATTGCCACCTTAAAATGCATCAAAACAACGAATTTTTAGCCATATCACAATTCATTCATTTTATTTGGCAAAAGTGAGGTGTACACTGACAGGCGCAATGAATGATCATCCATTAGATGATTTTCAATAAATTCAGTGATATTAATCATTCTGATGTTAAATATGAATCCATCACTTTTTCTTACAACATATCACCAACGAAAAGGAACAAAATATGTAACTTAATGAAAAGTAGAAATATGTCTTACCGAAGAGTCAATGTATAAAGTCTCCTTAAATAGAGCGATCGCTCTATTTTCCATTGCTTTCATGTTCAGTGCATTCCAAATACGCCTGTAGGTTGTTATATTGAACAAGTAGACAGCAAAGAGAAATTTTGTCTTCTTATCTTTCTCTTTATACTTTGTATTATCTATAGCATTTGAAGAACTAATGATGTAAGTATTGGGTGGAAGCTCCTCATAATCATCTCCACCCTTAGTGACAAGAGCAACATTGTAAGGGTTGTCATATTGGTTAAGATCAGATACATCAGTCGGTTTCACATTTGACAATACAAATACATCACCTTTCTTTGGTTTGTAAATTTTGTTTCCTCCACCATGAGAAGCATTTGTTGCAGTGCCTGCTAAAATATGGTACGAACTTGTTTCCTTTGAATTAGTCCTTTGGAGAATATGTATATTGACAAAGGGAGTTTGAGATAGAGCTTCAAAACAAGAACATAAATCTGCACGTAGTTCTTCGAGGAATGGAAAGATGAATGACATAAGGTAACCCTCCAAGGATTTAAAAGTATTTGGAATTTTGACAACCTGTACAAAAATCAATTTGAGAAGTTAGGACAGGATCAGTAACCAAAAGTAAGAAAATATTTTCTGTAAGTTTGTACGATTCAAAAGATTCTCTGTTAGAAGTTAAAAAAAATGAAAAAAAAAATCAAATTTTCCACTCAAAGGTATTAGGAGCAAAATCCTCTGTTAGGTGTGTTCCTTACGTAGGAGGTTCTTTACCTAGAAGAGATCATTATGTAAAGTGTCATATGGACATATGAACTTTTATAGTTTTAACTTCTTTACCTAGAAGATTGCCCAAAGTCCTTACCAAATCAGAAACAGTCTACAAGTCTTAAAAATTTCCTGATGGCCATAAACTATGTTGCATAGACACAGCTACAACACGGCATGGTAAGGACACGGCGACAGAGACATGGCACCTTCATGGTGTGTCCTAGTATATTTTGGAGTGTCCAAGGTGTATCCTATACGTGCCGATATGTGAATAGATCCAATTTATGGTTTACAGAAGGAATACAGTCCAAAAATTATTGAAACCTTTTAAATTTTATTTTCTAACAAGGTGTTTCTATGAAATTTCTCTTAGACTAATTTGCAAACAAATGAACTTTTTCCTATAATCAATTTAATACAACGGACTTTTGTTGACATGAAAATGAACTTTAGTTTTGTTGATATAACCACTTATCCTCATTGCAATAACACAAGTGTTGAACAGATTACTAGCAATTTAACGTTCCACGGGCGCACGAAGCACATTGAGAATGATTGTCACTTTGTGGGCCAACACTTTCTCATTGAGACAATCTCCCTTCCTCTCGTCACTTTCCAGCTTCATCTTGCAGACCTTTTCACCAAAGGCTCACTCTCTCTAGCGACACTTGCTTCTAGGAAGCAAACTCGTTAGTTGACCCACCGTGAGTAGTTTGGGGGTATCTTTTATGCCTCTTTTAGTCCTACAGTGAAAATGATGGATAACTACCTACTAATACCTTCGATAAAAGCCGAATGAATGAAAAATCAATGTTAAGAGCATATTAAAAGTAAGAGTTTGTGCGTAGTCTAGTTTAATTAGTCTACATTGGATAGAATCGAATTTGGAGGCTCAGCTCCTCCTATCTTTAACGTGGTATGAGAGCTAGGGTGATACTCACTCAAACTATAGCCTACACCCAAAAAAAGAAAAACCTAGCCCACCAATCACCCACTTTCCCAGTAATTCCCAAAAACCAAAACCTTACCTAAATTACCAAACTCATCTTCTTCTTGGCTTCGTTGAGAAGTAAACCAAGACCTAGATCCCCTAGAGTGAAATTGAAATTTTTACATAAGATTTTCGTATACACACAATTCCTTACCTTCTCAAATTTTCGTATACACAGTAAAAATTAATTGAAATTAATAATAGAAAAATCGCCGTTGGTGGGATTTGAACTTTTATTATTGAGTTCTAACCAAATAAGCTAGTTTTCGATATAACAAAGTTTTAGATATTAAGACATAGCCACTAAATATATCTTATATATTATAAATGAAATATATAAGTTTTCCACGAATTTGACGCCTGGGAATTTCATTCCTAGGAACGTAGAATTCCGGACAATATTGTAATCCAGATTATTTACAGTCTCCCCTATGTTTTATGTTTATTACACGGGCCTCCCTTATTTTGAAAATAATTACACTAATCTCTCGTATGTTTTATGTTTATTACACGACATCCCCTATACTTTATGTTTATTACACGGACATCCCCTATGTTTTATATTTTATGTAAAGGGTTATTACACTAACCACCCTTAAAAAATAAGTGTTATAAACATAAAATATTGGAGAGGTAGGGTAAATAACCCATTGTAATCCCATACCATATACAACCAAAATAAGAAACTTCAAGTTGGCGAATACTAGTAGTCTCTAACGAAACCAAAGGAGCAATATTCATAACTTCGAAATGTGTTTCCTAAATCTCATGTGGTCCATTAGGTTTTGGAAGATGTTTAGAAAAAGAAGAAAATAACACCAATATATCTTAATTTTTCTATCTACTATATATATAGTCTCCCAAAAGGAGAGCAGCTCATAAGAGAAGCATGCATGATCAGTTGATGAGAAGAAAGGAATCATGTAAAATATAACTTTGAAGAAGCAAGGAAAAGATGTTCACATTGTGTTTGAAGAGATCCTTGTTGTAAATGTCTTCCAGTGACCAAGAAAATATCAGCCTCGCCAAATCCCCCTTAGGTTTCTCCTCACATCCCTCTTTCTCCTTCTCTCTTCCTTTTCGTCCCTTTCCTCCCATCTCTTCAACCTCTACTATGTCACTTCAAAGAAATCATAGTGCTTTTTTATGTCACTTCAAATCCCCTTTGGTACACATATTGTGCTTTTTTATGTATATATTTGTTATGTAAACTGTAAAGTATTGGTCAGTGTTTGAAGTTTAAACATGAACATACTAACTGCATGCAACGCATGCATAGATTTTGATTTTGGGAGAGACCAACAGTCACTTTCGGATCGAGCCGTCCATTGGTTGATGGACGGTGGACCTTAGGCCTCTCATTACACATCGGTAATTTCAGCGATAAATAGGTTGGTTGGTTTTTTCGTTACTTTTTTTTATTTTATAACTTACTACTGTCCACATTGCACGTATTTCATATATTATTATTATTATTAAAAATAAGTTTTATATTTTTTATTAAAACTACTTACGAAAACTAAAAAATATATCGTAATTATGCTAAATTTATTATTATATTATATATACTATTTTATACATGTATATAAGACTAGAGACTATTGTTTATTCTTTCCAAGCAGTAAAAAAAATATTGTTACAGTAGAAATTAATGGACTATTTTTTATTCTTCTCAAATATATTGGAATCCAGTCTAGATTTGGTAACAACATATTTGTGGAATCCAAATCTAGTTAAATATTTGATTTGATTTGATTTGATTTGGATGTCCATAATTGGTATTGTGTTATTTTAGGTATAATATGATTCTTATTTTAAGAATTCCTATTATGATCTAAAATAGGATGTTGATGGAATATTTTAGGCATAATAGGATTCCTATTATGTTCATATTTAGGAAATCCTATTATGACTAGAATATTTTTTTTTTCTCATCCTATATATATGGGAAGATGGTGGAGTCACAAAGTACAGCATAAAGTAGAGATTCGGGATGCTCGTCCACAATAAAATCTAAGAGAAAGTCCATACTTTGCTCTTAGGACTTCGTCATCCAAGATAGAAGGAAGAAGAAGATTTAATCGAGGAGTCGTCAACTTCGGTTAGGGAGATTGCTACGGGTTGATGAGTGATCTCAATTGTAATCTTATATTTTTCTTCTAGAGAGTGGTGAGGGGGTTGAACCTATTAGGGCAAAGGGTTCAACGTGAGTTTTGTCAATCTTGTAATTTCATCTGAGTTATTAAAGGTTAGGATTTGTCCAGGTGATGTACGTCACCGCCATATACTTGTCTTCATCTTGTGCTTGGTGTCCGTTAGACGGTAGTTAATTTTTATCAGGTGGGTTGGCAAATGCTTCCGCATGCGTCCAACAATTAGTATCAGAGCTTTGGGGGTTCTGGCAACCATGTCTACGAAGCAGATGAACACTCATATGATCACCCTCACAGGAGGAAGCTGGGCGATTTGGAAGCCAATGATGGATGATCAACTCTGGTGCAAGGACTTGTGTGGTCCATTGGAGGGCGACAACGCAAAACCATCGGACAAAGCTGCTGAAGACTGGAAACGACTGGATCGAAAGGTCATTGGATTCATCCGCCAATGGCTGGACGACTTGGTATTTCACCACGTGTCCATGGAGAGTTCGACAAAAGCATTGTGGGAGAAGCTGCATTCGTTGTACGAAAGGAAGACGGCTGGAAACAAGGCGTTTCTTATTTGCCAACTCGTCAACTCGAAGTACACGGAGGGTACCTCGGTGGCATAACATCTAAACAAGGTTCTGTTGGCACATTATTATTTTGATAATATTAACAGCATCTTCGTAGTTTAGTTTTCTCTATTTTCAGATTGATATCATTTCAGAAGCTCTACTACATAAAGTCTGTCCATTCAAGTTTACCATCCATAGCCTTGAAGACTGATGTAAAGACCGGCACTCCTTGCATAGACGGCTTCCTACACTGCATGATTTCGAGTCTGTACAAGGTCTAGGTCTTTCTGTAAACACTTAAGGTTGGATGACAAACTAAAAGCTTTCTCTTCTTAAAAGTAAAAAAAATCAATATCCTATAGATCGGCATACCGGCGGTATACCGTTTTATTGGCCACAAAACCTTCTGTGAGAAATGTCGGCATACCGACGGCATGCTCCGGCATACCGACGGTATACCGTTTTGTGGATCACAAAACGTTCTGTGACAAACGTCGGCATACTGACGGTATGCTCCGGCATACCGACGGTATATCGTTTTGTTTGCCTCAAAAACGTTCTGTGATAAAACGTCGGTATACCGACGGTATATCGCGGCATACCGACGGTATACCGGATTACAAATATTTTATTTTTGAATGGCATAGACTGCATTAATGGCAGCATTAAATGCTCCCAACGGATACTAATTTGACCGTTACTGTTCGAACGGTATACCTACGGTATGCCGGTGCATACCGACGGTATGCCGGTCAGGCTGTATCCAGGAGCATTAAATGCTACCTACTCTTGGTTTCTCTATAAATGAAAGCCTTCTCTCTCTTGAAGCTTTCACCAACTCTTGCCATAAATTTTCCAAACAACCAAGAGCTCCACCCACTACTAAAATATGATATATTAGCAACGTAATTTAGCGACGGCGTAAAATTACGTCGCTATATATGGAATTCAGCGACTCCTTTATAAAAACATCGCAAAGCGTCGCTGAATAGCGACGTTCAGCGACAGATATAAAATTACGTCGCTGAATAGCGACGTTACGTCGCTGGATTATTAAAATATGTCGCCAGTTTACGACGTTTAGCGACGTCCTCATGTGACGTCGCTAATATTTTTACTTAGGGCACAACGTTTCGTTTTTCCCACTCACTCGAAATTTCCAATTTTTCCCACTACTCCTTCCCCCCCTCCGGCGATTCCTTCGGCGACCCCTTCCCCCCCCCCCCCCCCCGGCGACTCCCTCCCCCCCCGGCGACTCCCTCCCTCTCCGGCGACCCGTACCCCCCCCGTCGAGCTCCTCCTCCTCCTCCTCCTCCTCCTCCTCCTCTCCCACGGACACACACACACACACGCACACACACACAGAGACACACACACACACACACACACACGGACACACACGCACACACACACAGAGACACACACACACACGGACACACGAACACACACACAGATGGACACACACACACACACTGGACACACTGTGTCATATTGTGGTGGACACGAGACACTATGTTGGACACGTACACATAGCCTAGATCCTTTACCAACCATTTATTTTCCATTTTAACATGTTTTTATATATCAATTTCTAAATACCCTATGTTGACTAATACCTTGTTAATTTATTGTATTTTCTAATTTTGAAAACCCAGTTTTGACAACCATTTTAACCTAGTTTAATGCTTTAATTTAGATGTTTAAAACCCTAGTGTAGTGTATCTATATGTGTGCTGACTGAGTTTCAAGTTTGGGGTGATTTGGTTAGAGTTTTGGTTCTCGATTTGGGTTTGAGGTGAATGGGTCTGAAATATGTTATAGGAGTATGTAATGTTGTGTGAAATGAACTGATTTCCTTTCTTTTCCTTTCCTATTTGACTGAACACAGTAAATCCCCTTACTATCCAGATTGGACTGACCTATAGTTCATATCACTCACTCACTCACTCACTCTTGCCTAGGTACACACACGCATATAGCCTAATACAAGCATGTTAGCCTCCCTCATATACACGTATATGTGACTGTCACATGTAACAGTCAACACACTCACCCCCTATTCACATGTGCATGTACACACACCACCCACTCTCTACTTCTCTCTCTCTATATATATATGTTTGATAGATGGTATTGTATACATATATACATAACTATATAATGTAACTCATATGTGATATAGGCATATAGCCTATGTTAGAGTGTCTAAATATATGAATGCATGAAAGTTGCCTTGTCTTGTAATATAGGCATATAGTATATACATGCCTATATATATATATTATATGTATATATCTATATAGATATTACTTGTGTGTATGAGATAGCTTGAGTTGACTCTGGTCATTATTGGTACTTGAATTGATCGGAACAAAGACCCCCAATGTCGGTATCGGTCAATATTTGGTATCGGTCGGTATCGGATCGGAACATGCCAAACCGTATCGGTATCGGCCGTATCGGATCGGTATCGGCCGATACTTTAAAATTATATGAAATAGTAGTCACCCCCAAGCTTGACTATTTTTACTGAAAGTCAAAGTAGAGTAAACATCTGACCTACATTGGACTAAGAGTTGACAAAGTCAACTATAGGTCAACCCTTGACCTAGTTTGACCTTGTTTGACTTTGTTTGACTTAGCTTGACCTTGTTTGACTTTGTTGTCTTCATGTTTGTTAAATGACACCCAGATACTAGTTTTAGTTGTTTAAATGACACCCAGATACTAGTTTTAGTTTCAGTTTGCTTTGGTAACTCACTATTGCTCATTACTTGGTACTAGTTTTAGTTGATTGTGTTTTTTTAAGACTAAACAAATGACACCCAGATATTACTTGTGTGTATGAGATAGCTTGAGTTGACTCTGGTTATTATTGGTACTTGAATTATAGGTTAGGCTTGTATAGCCTTGAATGGTGTGTGCTAGCTAGTATTGGGATACCAATAGCGATAAGGTAAAGGGTACCTTGGTAGGTCATGACTAGAAATAGGATATTTGACTTAGATTTGACCTTGTTTGACCAAGGTTGACTATTTGACCTAGTTTGACCTTGTTTGACCTTGTTTGACTTTTTTTGACTTAGCTTGACCTTGTTTGACTTAGTACAACCTAGTTTGACCTAGTTTGACCTTGTTTGACTTTGTTTGACTTTGTTTGACTTAGCTTGACCTTGTTTGACTTAGTACAACCTAGTTTGACCTAGATTGCATATCATTGTTATTAGTAACTGTCCGCTACTAATGTGTGTCCCATAATAAGACATAATATACGAATTTGTGCCTGTTGGATAATGTGTGTCCATCTTTGCAGAATTATTTCCAAATGGATATGAATTACTACTTGCGGAATCATTCATGGATGTACAATCATCGTCCTGATGATATGTGTGGTGTGCGGGATGAATACATAGCGGGAGTAGAGCAGTTCCTGCAGTTTGCTAAGGCGTTCCCTCAGTACATGGACGGCACCAAAATTAAGTGTCCGTGTGTGAAATGTCATAACGTGAAATATTATCCAGAAGTGAAAGTGACATATCATTTGTACTCGAGGGATTTCACGCCTAATTACTATCAGTGGACCGCACACGGAGAACTTGTGTCTTTAGCATCAGAGCCGGAGCCTTATGTTGAGCCGTATATGCATACGGGACCTAATTTTGTTTCAGATAATCATGCATACGACGACGGGTGCGTGAACATGGTTTTCGACGCTGCGGGGCCTAGTTTCGTTCATGATGCACCTGAGGAGGCACCGAACCCGATGCTGCACAGTTCATGGAGTTGTTGGAGAATGCAAGGACTCCATTGTATCCTGGTTGTGAGGATCATTCACCGTTGGAGGTGGTTACAAGACTGTTGAGCATTAAGTCAGATTTTAACATGTCGTAAGAATGCTACAACCGAGTATTGGAGTTGATTATAGAGATCTTGCCGGTGGGTGCTAAGTTGCCTAAAGACTTCTACCGGTCTAAGAGGATGGTGAGATCGCTCTGGATGGGATACGAGAAAATCGATTCCTGTCGTAATGGGTGCATGCTGTACTACAAAGACGACAAGGACGCGCAGATGTGTGCAGATTTTGTGGTGCTGATCGCTATAAGACAACTAGTACAGGAAGGTCTACCAGTGCAAGAAGACCGACCGATTCAATGCACTACTTGCCTTTAATGCCGCGGTTGTAAAGATTATTTATGGTGAAAGAGACGGCCGAAAATATGAGTTGGCACATGCGAGAACAGATTGAAGGAGTGTTGGATCACCCATCCGATGGAGAAGCGTGGAAGCACTTTGATCGAGTGTATCCAGATTTTGCTTCAGATCCGCAAAATGTCAGGTTGGGACTATCTTCTGACGGTTTTACTCCTTTTGGTCTTTCGGGATCCCAGTATTCGTGCTGGCCTGTGATTGTCACTCCGTATAACCTACCGCCTTGGATGTGCATGAAGACTCAGTACATGTTTCTAACCGTTATAATTCCTGGTCCGAACAATTCCAAGAGGAACATTGACGTGTACTTACAGCCTTTGATAGATGAGTTAAATCAGTTATGGGAAGTAGGCGCTAACACGTACGATGTTTCCAGGAAGCAGAATTTTCAGATGAAGGCAACCCTTATGTGGACCATCAACGACTTTTCGGCCTATGGAATGTTATCTGGATGGAGCACTCATGGCCGTCTCTCATGTCCGTATTGCATGGACCGTAGTAAGGCTTTCCGCTTGAAACACGGCGGAAAATCGTGCTTCTTTGATTGTCATCGGCAATTTCTGCCAAAAGATCATCCGTTCAGAAGGAACAGGAATACTTTCCGTGCCGGCGTTGTAGAGAAGGGTGATCCACCGCCAAGGTGGTACGGAGCCACGATATGGGAGGAGGTTAAAGATTTTCCAAGTGCTATAGAAGATCCTACAACTGGGTACAAGTGCGATGGATTTGGTAGAGTTCATAACTGGACAAAGAGGAGCATATTCTGGGATCTGCCATACTGGAGTACCAATCTGATCAGACATAATCTTGATGTCATGCATATTGAGAAGAATGTGTTTGATAACATAATTAATACTGTGATGGACGTAAAGGGAAAAACGAAAGACAATCCCAAGGCCAGGTTGGACTTAGAAGAAATATGCAAACGCCCTGCGTTGCATTTGATACAGCAGAATGGAAAACAGTTCCTGCCGAAGTCAATTTTCTTGCTGGACAAGGAGGATAAAGTGAGACTTTGTCGGTGGATCCAGGGCCTAAAATTTCCAGACGGATATGTGTCAAATCTGAGAAGATGTGTCGATCCGAAGAAAAATAAATTGACGGGTATGAAGAGCCACGATTGTCACATATTCATGGAGAGGTTAATTCCGATTGCATTTCGGGAATTCTTACCGCAGGCAGTTTGGGATCCATTGACGGAGCTTAGCATATTCTTCAGGGATCTTTGTTCTAAGAAATTGCTCGTTGATGGTCTAGAAAAGTAAGAGAAGGACATTGCGGTAACACTATGCAAGCTAGTAATGATACAATACTGAAGTAATGATACAATACTGAAGATATTCAATGCTCCAGGAAAGCCATCGGATAAGATGAAAAAGAGATATCTGAACGATGATGAGCTAAGGGCTGCTCAGGTGTATGTATTACTCAATTGCGACGAGAAGGAAGTAGAGAAACTGGAGGGATAAGTAATTAATACGTCTATATTATTTTAATAGTGTTAATTATTATACTATTACATTAATTGAACGATGTTGTTTTCAGCATATTTAATGATGATATGAGGTCGGGTAGGCCACACATAACAGAAGAAGAACTAGAACAAGAAATGAGGCATTATTTTTCATCATGGTTGAGTGCATATGTAAGACTTGAGAACTCTGTAATTACCTTTTTGTATATGCACTTGATTGAGAATGAGCTTAATTGCTTCTTTCGTGGTATTTAGGTCGATCGTCCATACGCAAGACTTGAGAATGAGTCTATTAGAACGCTAGCCAAGGGACCAATTTATGCTGCAAAAATATGGCCAAGCTACTGTGTTAATGGGTTTAGGTTCAAGTCAACAACTTGCCCGATCAGAGACAACTTTGTGGATCTCGATTCCACCAAAAATAGCTGTTTGTGTATCAGATCTTCGAACTAGAAAGATGTTGATGCGGGCAACAATTTCTATGGCGTGTTACGGGAGATCGTGGAGCTGACATATAGTTATGGAATAGAGCCTGCTAAGATTGTGTTATTCAGGTGTGATTGGTTCGATCCGATTGAAGGTCAAGGTTAGAAAGTAGACAAGCACGGTCTTGTTGATATAAACTATCGGTGTCGATATCAAGCCTATGAACCATTTGTCCTATCAAGTCAGGCTCAGCTCGTGTACTTCACAAGTTATCCTAAACGGGGAACAACAAGGTCGGACTGGTGGGCAGTATGTAAGACCAAAGCTAGAAATACCTTTGAGGTTGACGATATAGCTTATCAACAGGATGAACTACCTCTTGTAACAAATATTATAGAAGTGGACATGACGGAAGTTCCCTATTACACATCTAATTGTGTAGAAGAAGTAGAATTATCTGAAGAGGAAGATGCGGATGAAAGTGAAGATATAGATGAGGAAGAAGAAGAAGAAGAAGAAGAAGAAGAAGAAGAAGAAGAAGAAGAAGAAGTAGATGAGCTAAACGAACTAGATGAATTTTCAGAAGAGGATTAAATCTGTACGTTTGTTTTATCATCATATTTGACACTTTAGTGACACTTCTATCATATAAATCTGTGACACTTCAGTGACACTTTATTGACACTTTTATTGACACTTCAGTGACACTTTTTGACTATGATATTTTTCAAAAATTTGTGATGTCTATCATATAAATATGTTTTTTTGTTTTATTGTCATATGTTTTATTGTCAGGTATGACTAGACCATCTGGACGACGCAGAGAATTATATATTAGGCAGCCCCGTCAGCCTCGGGCTGGGGATGGAGAGGGCAGTTTCGTACCCTCATCCTCATCTCCGAGTACGCCAGTGTACCGTTCTGTTCCCGGTCCATTACCGAGACAGGGCAGTTCTAGCAGGTTGGCGACTCCTCCCTCGTCGTCCAGCCTTCCTGATCCCGCATCCAGCATCCCTGATCCCCCGTCCAGCATTCCTACTGTCGACGGCTCTATGGAGGGAGCCCACGTCGATCATATGGAGGACGGCGATCAGACTGATCCTGCCCAGGCAGGAGGTGAGAGCGACCCTCCATGCGCTCCCCCGGGCGAGACGCGTATGGAGATTTGGACGGACGGGCCTATGAAGTAAGTTAATTAATTATTATATATTTCTTAAATGATTATATGTACATATATATTCGTGAAAAATTATTATTGTATATATATCGGCCTTCTGCAGTACAGAGACAGCTGGGGACATTTGTGAGGCAGAACTATGGTGGGCCTTGGCTCAACTACTCAGATGCTCCCGCAGATAGGAAGGCCTTTTGGTTCGCCCACTTCAAGGTAAAAAATTTGTTTATTTTTAAATTTTAATAATCATTTGTGTATATTATACAACTTTTGTATTTTACTTCTTGTAGAGGACCTATTTCTATCCACCACACCGGGCGGCGAGGATCGAGGGCCAATTTTCTGCCGTCATAGCCAAGCTCATCCGTGATGCGATCGACGACCAGAAGCGTCGTGATCGCTCCGGACAGCCGATCCAGGGTTGGATTACGCCAGAGCAGTGGACTGCGATGAAGGCTAGATTCAGCGAGCCCAAGTACCAGGAGCGGTCTGAGAAGGCCAAGGTGGCACGATCGAGCGCCGGTAAGTGGTGTGGTGGCTCCATTCCGATGACGGAGCATTTTCGTCGTCTGGTACGTTTCCTATGACGGACATTAATTTATATATAGTTCGATATAATGTTTAATACTAATAATAGATAATATATTTTAACAGATAAAGAAGGGTGAGGACCCGAACATGGTGACCGTCTTCCTGGTCACCCATCGGAGGGCTGGGGACTTCATTAACGAGAGGGCGACGCAGGCATATGTACGTTCTATTCTTTATATTAACTGACTATAATTTAGAAAACAGAAAAATAGATATCAATATAGACTTTAGTAAACACTTACACGTTAGCAAACATGTTCTAGGCCGAGTTTGTTCGGCTACAGAAGGAGGCGACTGATGCTGCTGCTGCTGCTAGTGCACAAGCAGAGGGAGGGGCTGGTACTTCCTCCCAGCCGCCTGCAGAGCCATCGCCGGACGAGCTCTGGATGACCGCCGTTGGCGGTCTTCAGAAGGGTACGTACTACGGTACGGGATCCTACGGCGCGTATTTGGCTTCGGAGTCATCCCGGGCCCCCTCTGTCAGTACGCAGTCTCCGGCTACGCAGGCGTCGTCACGAGCTGAGGATGTTTGTCGTCAGATCGAGGAGCTGCGTCGCGAGTTGCAGCAGCAGATTTCTGATGCAGTCGAGCGACGATCCGACCCTCCGATCGTCACCGGACGATTTGATGCGGTCGAGCGCAGTATACAGGAGCTGATGAGTCTGCATCAGGCTGCAGCTGCCAACTTGCAGACGCTCACCGATTCTACGCAATGTACAGAGCGTAGACAGGTCGAGCTGGAGGGATCGCAGAGGAGCCTTTCTCTCTCACTCGCTCAGTATACTGAGAAGGTGGTGAGTACCCTTGCTGCGCATGGTGAGCGACTGCGAGAGCTGGAGCAGGTACGTCCTCCGGGTCCATCGACGGCGCCGACTCCAGATACTGCACTGCCTCCGACGCCGACTCCAGACATTGTACTGCCTCCTACTGCCCCTACGGTACAGCTTACCCAGGAACAGTATGACTACATTCTATCCCAGTTGCGCGGCAGGGGTCCGCAGTGATTTTATTGGTTTTTTATGACTTGTATGTATTGGCCCTATGGGCAAATTGTTTATTCATACACTGTTGTTTATACACTTGGTGGGAGACTTTTTATCATCTTTCATTTTTATTTGACTCTATTGGATGTTTGTGAGGATGTGTGTCTATGATATTTACTTTGCACTGCCTTCTATTTTATTGTGATATTTACTTTGTGATATCTGCGACGGGATGACAAATATACCTACGCTGGGTTATAAGCGATGATCTGATATACAAAGGAGGTGCTGCCGAAATTTTAAAAAAATATATTGTGTATTTTTGTTATGATGTGTGTCTGTGTTTACAGTGAATGTGAAATACAGTGTTCGGAACCATCGACAGTTTCGATTACTGTTGTATGTTTTATCTTGGATAGAAATAGCAACAGTTCAAGGTGCACTTCTGAGAGCTTCATTTTCACGTCTTTCACTTTCTCGGACGTCGTAAAGGTTCCCGAGAAGGTGAAGGACGTGAAGAGGAAGCTCTGAGAAGTGCACCCTGAACTGTTGCTCTTTTTATCCAAGATAAAACATAGAACAGTAAGCGAAACTGTCGATGGTTCGAACACTGCACTTCACACACACTGTAAACACAGAAACACAGCATAACAAAAATATCAATTATATTTTTTAAATTTTTTTTTAACATTAGCGACGTATAGCGACGTTCTGCGACGTACTGCGACGTCAAATAGACGTCGCTATACGTCGCTAGTTAGCGACGTTACGTCGCTCGACGTCGCTAATATACGTCGCTACGTTGCCCACGTGGCCACGTGGATGCCATGCCTCGTCATCATTTATAAACTTTTGAAGCGTCGCTAGTGGTCGCTTTACGTCGCAATGTTGGCGACATACTGATACGTCGCTCTCTGTCGCTCATTTGGCGACGTCTAGCGACAATGGACGCCGCGTCGCAAATAGCGACGTTCGGCGACGAAAGTATCATCTGCGACTTGCCTATAAGCGACGTAAGTTTTTCGTCGCTAAATACGTCGCAAATCATTTTTAGCAACGTATTTTCTGTATTTAGCGACGTCTCCTGACGTCGCTAATCTGGGTTATTTTAGTAGTGACCATTAATACTCTACCAAGCTTTTAATTGTCATCCTCTCCCAAAGTGCTAAAGTATTTAAGAGTTGTAATTTTCGATCTTTACGTGTTAGAAGATCAACAAGTTCGCTTCTCATTTGTTTGAAGTTGGCGGGACTTCGTAAGAAAACTCGTGTGTTGAAGTTGGCTAGTCTTCGGATCCAAACTCGTGTTGAAGTTGGCGAGTTCTTCGAATCCAAACTCGTGTGTACTATTTTGATTAAATAGTGGATTTAAGCCGAAGAGAGTTCCGGGACTGAATTGCCTCAAGCGAGGATACCAGGATACATCTTGTGTTTGATCTTCTTAATCTTTTCTTTTATTTGTCATTTATTGCTTCTTGTGCTCTAGTTATTTTTTATTTCCCTATTCACCCCCCTCCCTGTAGGGTTCTACAATTGGTATCAGAGCTTTGTTCTCTTGATTTAGATTTACACCCTTTGAGTGATCCATGGCCACTAACCCTAGTATCAACACCTTCCACAATGAGGGACACTCCACAAATAGGCCTCCCCTATTTGATGGAACCAACTATAACTACTGGAAGATTAGGATGAGCATTTATCTGAAGTCCATAGATTTTAATTTATGGGATTGTGTGATAAATGGTCTCCTTACTCCTTCCAGAGTTATTTGAGGATATTGCCTCTGACACCCTTAGGGACACACTTACTGAAAACACCAAGAAGCTTGCTAGTCGAGATGCCAAGGCTATGAATGCTCTTTATTGTGCTCTCGATAGTAGTGAATTCAATAGAATCTCTACTTGCAAGACTTCCAATGAGATTTGGAAGTTGCTTGAAGTCACACACGAGGGTACTTCACAAGTGAAGGAATCCAA
The DNA here is from genome assembly GCA_029216955.1 of Iris pallida. Lineage (NCBI taxonomy): Eukaryota > Viridiplantae > Streptophyta > Magnoliopsida > Asparagales > Iridaceae > Iris > Iris pallida. The sequence goes on from JANAVB010009999.1 coordinate 30,880,213, forward strand.
GATTAGTAGACTCACGCAAGAATATGAGTCCTTTAAGATGAAGCATGATGAATCCATTACTTGCATGTTTACTCGTTTTGGTGATATTATTAATCCTCTTTCTTCTCTTGGTAAAGAATATCCTGCTCATGAAAAGATCAAAAAAATTCTTAGAGGATTGACAAAAGGATGGAGTCCTAAAGCTACCGCAATCATTGAGGGGAACGACCTGACAGTCATGAACCTTGAGACCCTCATGGGGAAGCTTATGACTTACGAACTCGATATGAAAGATCAAGAGGAATCTTCCATACAAGAGAAGGAGAAGGAGAAGGCCAAAGAGAATGAGAAGTCTCTTGCTCTCAAAGTTACAAAGTCCTACTCTAAGGATAGCTCCGACGACAATGAGTCGGACGATGATGAAGAAATAGCTCTCACAGCTAAGCACTTCCGGAAGTTTCTCAAATTCAACAAAGCCAACCGCTTCAGACGGGACAATAAGGAAGATCCGACATGCTATCAATGCAGAAGAACCGAACACATCAAGAGGGACTGTCCGATGATAAGAAAAGACTCAAGCAAGTACGAGAAGCCTAGCAAGGGAAGCTTGTCCTCCAAAAAATTTGCCAACACAAGCATTTGGTGTGAGAGTGACGCAAGCGACTCCGACTCCGACAAAGAGTGCAAACACAATGCCAACGTTTGTCTCATGGCAACCGATGAGGTACTTGATGATCTCTCCTTAAATACTCTTACTTATGATGACTTAGAGAAAGCTATCCTTAAATTGCATGAAGAGCACAAAGGTGTTAGGAATAAATACAAGAAATCTCTAAAAGAGGTTGATGCTCTTCAACTTGAAGTAGAAAGACTCTCAAGCATCATTATTGATGTAAAGGAAAAATCTCCTGCTTCTGACACGGATGAGATAGAGTATTTGCAACTCAAGTTTCAAGAATCCCTTGTCACCATCAAGAAAAAGGATGATGAGATTCAATCCATGAGAAGTGCTTATGAATTTGCTATGCATAAGGTTCAAGATACTAATAGGAGAGAATATGATACTTCTATTAACTATAATGATCTTCTTGTACAGAGTAAGAAACTAGGTAATAAGAACACTACTCACATGCATACTCCAAGACACCTCCACACTCATCATAATTCTAGGCATACTTCTTACATGAACACTACACACAAATCCTTTTCTAACACAAGGAAAGGACCATTTGTTAATAAAAACACTTCGCATCATGCTTTTTATTATCATCAACATAATACTAATGATAGAACTCCTCGTACTAGAGATTTACATATGCATGATACTCACACATCTTCTTCTAAATCCTCTATGATTTGCAACTACTGTGGCTTGCTTGGACATACGACCAATTATTGTCATACAAGGAAACTTGTTGATAAGAAAGTTTTTAAGTGGGTTCCTAAGACTAACACTCAAGGACCCATACAATCATGGGTACCAAAATGTTCATCTTCAACTTATGTTGTAGGTGAAGAGTCCTTTTCATGCTAGAAGCAAGTGGATTCTCGATAGCGGTTGTTCATGGCACATGACCGGGGATGCTTCTTTATTTACAACGCTATTGATGCAGAAGGAAGGACACGTCTCCTTTGGTAACAATCTTAAAGGTCACATTATAGGAAATGGTAATATCGGTTCCCCTCCTTATCCTTGTATTAAGAATGTGTGTCTTGTTACCAATCTTAAACACAATCTTCTTAGTATTAGTCATCTTACCGATAATGGTTATGATATCAAGTTTGTTAAGATCAAATGTTTCATTACCGATAGTTCAAGTGGATCTATTGTTTATGAAGGCATTAGAGAAAATAATATCTATATTTTATATCTTGTCGAAGACACTAACAATGATAGGTGCTTAGTTGCTAAGAACGATGAGAGTTGGCTTTGGCACATGAGGCTCGGACACGCCAACATGGATACCATCTCTCGTCTTGCTACTAAGAAGCTCGTAAGAGGACTCCCAAGTATCCCGTTCAAAAAGGATATGGTGTGTGAAGAATGCGAGAAGAGTAAGTTGACCAAATCATCCTTCAAATCCATCAACTCTGTGAGTACCTCTAGACCTCTTCAACTTATTCATATGGATCTTTTTGGTCCTAGTAGAGTTGCTAGTCTTGGAGGCAAGCTTTATGCTTTTGTTTTGGTTAATGATTTTTCGAGATTTACTTGGGTTATTTTTCTTGCTTGCAAAAATGATACTTTTCGTAAATTTGTTGCTTTTTGTAAACGTGTTCAAAATGAGAAAGGTTTTTCTATTAACAAGATTAGAAGTGATCATGGGGGAGAATTTGACAATGCCGATTTCAAAAGATTTTGTGAAAAGAATAGTTTTGGACATGATTTTGCTTGTCCACGAACTCCTCAACAAAATAGTGTTGTGGAGAGAAAGAATAGAACCCTTGGCGATATGGCCCGGGTTATGTTAAACCAATATAAGCTCCCCCAATATTTTTGGGCGGAAGCCGTTAACACGGCATGTCATATTATAAATAGGGTCTTGATTAGACCTATTTCTAAGAAGACTCCTTATGAGCTTTGGTTTGACAAAATTCCCTCTATTGAATATTTTAAAGTTTTTAGTTGTAATTGTTTTATTTTGAATACCAAGGATAACCTAGGCAAGTTTGAAAAAAAAGCCTATGAAGGAAAGAAATGCGGAAACCTTTCCCCAAACTAGAGAGTACCTGCGAGAGAACCGAGCAAAACAACGCACAAACCAAAACACCAAAACAAACCACGCAAACATAAAGAATTTTTGACATGGAAAATCCTTGCAGAAAAAACCACGGGACGATCGGAGTCCAACCCTGAGAAGCCTTCACTAATGAAATAAAGGAGTACACCCTCTACAAACTTCTCCCGATCCAAATCGGATCCCCACAACACTTAGGAGCAAGAATAATGATTACAAAGCTACGAAGAACAAGGACGACGAGTAGATATTACCCGAACACGATCCTCCTTCGAAATTGGCCTTCAATCCTCCTTCTTTTCTTCCAAAGTTGCAATGGCACTCTTGCCTCTTTTCTCTCTATTGTTCTTCAATGTTATGTTATGATTAGGGTTAGGAATAACCATGTATAAACCCCCTAATCCGCAGCAAAACTTGGACCGTAGGATACGATCCAATAGTGATTAAACACCCTGAAAAACGCTTCAGCCCCGACGACACAGAGTTCGGCCAGAACTCTGTGTTTGGTAGGGGTGAGCAACGGTTCGGTTCGGGTCGAACCTAACCGGTTTAAATTAAACCGACAAAAACCGAAAATCGGCCATTAATAACCGAGAACCGAACCGTCCTAAACTAAACCCGACCAGAACCGAACCGAAATATAGCGGTTCGATTTTCGGTCGGTTCGGTTTTACGGGCCGCTGGACTAGGCCGGATTTTAATGGGCCGGACTGTATGAAAAAAAATATTATTTGCCAACAACAAAAAGGCCAGTGCATTGCACAATATAATACAAATAACAGAATATTGAATTACAAGTTACATCCATTTACATCCAGAAGGACCAGTGAATTGAATTACAAAAAGGCCAGTGAATTGCCAGCAACAAAGAAAGGCCAGTGAATTACATCCATTACATCCAGCAACAAAGAATTGCCAACAACAAGTTACATCCATTTACATCCATTACATCCAGTATAATACAAAGGACCAGAACCGATCAAATATACAAGTCTCCAGTAGATGAATCATGATCGAACTAATATACAAATTACAAAATCACAATCAAGAAGAATAGTTCATGTTTGCACATCCAATGATTCCAATCCATCCAAATTCCAAACTCAACAGTAAGTCAAACCTGCATTATATACAATAACTAAAAGAAAGGCTCAGAATATGGCTTTTATTGCGTCATTAAAGATGCAATGTATGCCTCGCCAATGGCTGCAATGAGTGCCTCGCCAATGACAGAGCGCCAAATCATTATTGCCAATTCTAATGGAAAAGTTTAGTAAAAATTTTGAATATTAAAATCGACTATGAAGAGAGTACCTCACCAATGGCAGGCTGCAACAAGTGCCTCGCCAGTGGCTGCAACGAGTGCCTCGCCAGTGGCTGTAACGAGTGCCTCGCCAGTGTGGCTGCAACGAGTGCCCCACCTCTACAAGCATCGACAAGCAGTATCCAGCATGTACATGTATCAATATCAAAACAAGCATGTATCAGATCATCACTCTCCTAAAAATGATGCATAAAAGAACAAGTATCAAGATTACTGAACAGTTCAAAGAACAATATGAAAATGACTGTTTTCCAGAGGACAGTCAAAGAACAGTTCAAACTTCAAAGTATCAAAAATTCTGAATAGTTCAAAGAACAATATGAACAAGCATGTATTACTTTACAAAGAACAATATCAAAATGGCTGTATCAATTGACTTTCCAGACCAGAACAATATCAAAGTTGCAAGTCATAGACCTAAACCGTTTTCTGCTCAGCCCTAGTCACAGAGTATAATTTCCAGAGCAGCTCAAAGAACAATATCAAACTTGCAAGTCAGAGAGTATAATTTCCAGACCAGAACACTAGAACAGTTCAAACCTCAAACTCTGAGGCTTTCCTGTTCCATAACTTGCCAACTTCAAAGTATCAAAATGACAAAATATGCAAAAACATCCAGCACTAGTAGTCTAGCAGATCAGTAACAAAATGACTGACATATTACAATAATGTGTTCCAAAGTATTACACTGATCTTAAATAGGGGCAATAATCAAACCTCGCTCGTTGATGTTGATTCTACCGTTAACTTTCCCAATTCTAAGTGATAAGAATAAATCAATGAACAAGTTAAAACACAACACAACCATATAAAATAGAAAGAATGTAATAGAATATAGAAACTGACAAATACCCATTTCAACTTTGTAGATGTCCTCGAAATTCTCTTCAACAATTGAAACAATTGATCGATCGGAAGGACTCCTAAACCAATCTTGACAACAAATAAGTGCTTGAGCAATTTCAGGAGTCAAAGAGCTTCTATACGCATCAAGCACACGACCATCCATACTAAAAGCGGACTCGGAAGCCACGGTAGATATGGGAACGGCCAAAACATCCCTAGCCATCTTTGAAAGGATCGGAAAATGGGGAGAATTGAGCTTCTACCATCCCAACACATTAAAATCCTTACAGTCATCGTCGCCGTCATCTACGGTGCTCTCATCTAGGTAACGATCAAGCTCAGATTTAGTGTCGCCGCCACCTAATTCCATTTTGTGTTTCTTAAATTGGGCCTTCATAAACTTTTTCAGTTGCAATGTATTCTCCGGTTGATTTTCAGTACTAGATTGTACCCTATCAGTAGTAGTACTAGTGCCACCAATTTGAGAAGTGCTAATATTTTTGTACTCATTGAACATAGAGTACAAAACACTCTTCACTTTCTTTTTCATGGAATCGCTCTTCTCCGTACCATATAGTTGGTTAAGAGCATATTCCACATACTCCAATTTATGTCGTGGATCAAGAATTGGTGCAATAAAGATAACCATATTCATTTTTTCTATGTCCCCCCCAATACTTATCATACTTTTCTCTCATTTTATTGGCCATTGTAGATAAGTCAAAGTCACTACTCTCCTTCGAAGTACGCAATAGAATATCAATTGATGTAATTTCATCAAAAAAATTATTGCAAGTGACATACAAAGAACCCGAGATACGTATTGTGAGGTCATAGAAGTGTTCTAGAAAAGTGCACAACCTTCTTGCATTGGACCAATCTTCTTCACTAGGATACCCTCCATTCTCCACTAGTTCTACTCTGAACCACGGATCGATAGATGTGTATCTCTCAAAGGCACTTTCAAACCTTTGAGCCGTGTCTAACATTAAGAATGTAGAATTCCAACGAGTACTCACATCAAGACACAAAAACTTCTTACTTTGAATCTTCTCGGCTTCAACACACTCCTTAAATTTTTGAAATCTACTAGGAGAGTGTCTCACATATCTTATTGCATTCCTAACACGAGAAATCGATGGAGACATCAACTTCAAACCATCAACCACAACGAGATTGATGATGTGTGCAATGCATCTCATGTGTAAATACTTGCAATTCAGAATACTATTTCCCCAATTCTGAATTTTTTTACTCAAGTAAGAAATAGCAACATCATTGGAACTTGCATTGTCAACTGTGATGGTGAATACCCTATCAATGCCCCACTCAAGCAAACATTTCTCAACCTCTTTCCCGATGGCCTTCCCTTTGTGACTAGAAATTGGACAAAAATTTATAATTTTTTTCTTCAATTTCCATTCTTCAGTTATAAAATGTACGGTAAGACATATATAGTTTATCTTTTGCAGTGACGTCCATGTGTCCGTTGTAAGGCATACCATTTGCTTAGACTCTTGTAAGTATGATTTAAACTTAGTCTTTTCAATAGAGTACATATCATAGCAATCTCGTGCCACGGTCCATCTTGATGGAATACAAAATATAGGACACGCGACACTCAGGAAGTGCCTAAAGCCTTCACATTCCAAATTCTAAACGGAAGCTCATCAACAATAACCATGTGTGTCAAGGCTTTTCTCACATCATCCTGATTAAATTTCCAACTAGTGAGGATTTTATCTTTGCCTTTAGCATTGGGTTGCAAATTGAGTATTGATTGATTGGAATCATTATATTTTGGATTCATCGGACATGCATTCCAATGATTTCTCACATTAGTTGTTCCATTCACTTTACTATGACAGTGATATTCTTTTCTACAATGTTTGCAACTAGCCTTTGGTCGACCTTCCCTATCCACAGATGTAATAAAATCTGACAAAAAAGCAGCCCGTTTTTTTGTAGGTTTTCTAGTCACGCGAAGACTCGGATTAGGAATGGAGATTGGCTCATTAGTGCCCTGAGAACTAGTTGGTGGTTGTGGTAGATCAGCTTCGTGCGACATCTAAAAAAAATTATTTGTTACAATTGCTAAGTGTCAAGTGTGGACATGAAACTTGAATAAAAATTAAAGAATACGCACATTGCATGAATATGAAGTGGTTGCCATAGATTGGTGTTACCTAACAAACATCACATAATTAAGTAAGTAACCTAAGCTACCTAATCCTTACCTAGGCCAGCCCTAAAATATAACAGGACATTCCTAGCAGTGTACAGAACATTAGCTATACTACACAAGTACACATTATATAATATACAGTGTAAAGAACATTATTAGCAGAGTACAGAACATTAGCAGTGTACAGAACATTAGCCCTACTTGTGTGCAGAACATTCAAAAATATTGGCCCAGTGTAAACTGTACAGAACATTCAAAAATATTGGCAGTGTACAAATATATTGGCAGTGTACAGAACATATTAGCCCGGTGTAAAAAACATTAGCAGTGTACAGAACATTAGCCCAGTGTAAACTGTAAAGAACATTAGCCCTACTATGATAACAGAACATTAGCCCTATGATAACAGAACATTCAATATTATTTGCCGAGACACATTAGCCTTTTGGCAGCAACACATTAGCAGTGTACAGAAAAAAATATTAGCAGTGTACAGAAAAAAATATTATTTGCCAGCAACAATTTTTTTGGCAGCAACACATTAGCCCAAATTTTTTGGCAGCCAATATTATTTGCCAGCAACACATTAGCCCCAATTTTTTTTGGCAGCAACAGATTAGCCCAAATTTTTTTTGGCAGCAACACATTTTTTTTGGCAACAAATTTTTTTGTATGCGGACCAGCAGCGCACCTGTTCCAGAATCGACAAAGATGCACAACATACAAATTTGGAAGTAGGAAAAAAGGGACTTACAGTGAGTTCAAATAGAAAATATCGAACAGATTGTGGATCGAGTAACAGATCTACAAGACTACAAGAGATCTCGAAGAGATCTACAAGACTACAAGATCTAGCTGATGGTCTGCAAGATTACAAAAATAACATGCATTAATGATAAATTAAAAAAAAGATCTATAAGACTACAAGAGATCTACAAGACTAGCTTGGATCTCAAAGAGATCTACTGATCTACAACATTAAAAAATAACATGCATTAATTAAAAATTAAAAAAAAAAGATTTCTGTTCGAACTTACCAGATCTAGCTTGGATCTCGACAGATCCTTGTTAGATCTCGACAAATCTTGCTTGGATCTCAACAGATCTGGACTAGATCTGAAGTTTTAGAGAAAGTGTTTTCGAACAGATGTTACAGATCTACAAGTGAACAGATATCGTCGTCACGAACAGATGGAAGAGTGGTAAAGGCGGAGTGAGGAGGAAGGTGATGGTCGGAGTAGAGTGGATGGAGTGGAGCTGGAGACTGGAGAGTGGAGGGGGCTGGAGAGTGGAGGCGGTGGAGTGGACTGTGGAGTGGAGTGAAGGAGGAGTGAGGAGGAAGGTGGTGGTCGGAGGACGGGAGGAGGAGGAATGGAGGCCGCTCGAGAGTGGAGAGTTAAGTGGAGGCGGAGTGAAATGTGAGAAGTGAGAAAAGAGAGAGAAAGTTGGATATTTATCGGGAGGGTTAGGGCAGAGGGTAAATTGGTAATTACCCTTATCGATTTTCGGGTCGGTTCGAAACCCGATTGTAGAAACCGCGAACCGACCAGTTAACCGCTTTTATTACTTAACAGGAACCGAAGTCCGACCCGAAAATGCAAAACCCGACCCGATTGGCCAGTTCGGGTCGAGTCGGGTCGGTTAACGGTTCCAAAACCGTTTTCTGCTCAGCCCTAGTGTTTGGAAACCAGAACAGTTCTGGAACCAAAAGGCAGAGTTCGGCCAGAACTCTGTGTGGGGGCAGAGTTCGGCCCGAACTCTGCCTCCCATGTTCCAGAATATAAAATGGTGGCTTCCGAGCTTCTTCTTCATCTCCGAATGGCCTCGTTACCTCCCCGAGCTTCTCTGACACACAGACGGCGGTCGTTGCACTCCGGGGTCTTCTCCATATAGGTTGGGAATCCCATCCACTCCAACAAATCTCCTCCTTTACAACTAGGTGGAGGAGGTCGTCATCCCGACGATCTGCCTGCAGTACTCAAACTTCCCCCTCGGTAGAACCTTAGTGAGCATGTCCGCTCCATTGTCATCAGTATGAACATTCTCAAGCGCCGCGTCCTTCTTCTTAACCACGTCCCGTATCCAATAATACTGAGTCTCGATGTGCTTAGACAGACTATGAAATGTCTGGTTCTTCACAAGGTAAATAGCACTCTGACTGTCGCAAAGCAAAGTATACTGCTCTTGCTTCAGCCCCATTTCCTGCAACAGCTTCTTCATCCACAGCAGCTCTTTGCAAGCCTCCGTCGTCGCAATGTATTCCGCCTCCGTCGTCGACAAGGCAACACACTTCTGCAACCGCGACTGCCATGATACCGCTCCTCCGGCAAACATTATCACATAGCCCGAAGTCGATCATCTCGTATCTGCATCTCCAGCCATATCAGCGTCGGTATACCCAACCAGCTTCGGCTCGTCACCACCAAAAGAAAGTCTTCAATTGGCAGTGCCCTGAAGGTATCGTAGAATCCACTTGAGTGTACTCCAATGTACCCTTCCAGGATTTGAAAGATACCTACTAACTGTGCCAACTGCTTGAGCGATGTCTGGTCTCGTACACACCATAGCATACATAAGGCTCCCCATAGCTGAAGCATATAGAACCTGCTCCACATCTTCTTTTTCATCCTCGGTAGATGGACACTGCTCCTCAGTGAACTTAAAGTGGGCCGCAAGGGGGCAACTCACTTTCTTCGACCCGTCCATCCCGAAATGCTGAAGTACCTGATGAATGTACTTCTTTTGGGACAAATGTAGCAGCTTGGACTCTCTCTCTCTCGGCTGATCTCCATCCCAAGAATATTCTTTGCTGCGCCCAAATCCTTCATAGAGAAGGTTACGCCCAATTGGCGCTTCAACTCCGCTATCCTAGTGGCATTCCGACCCACTAATAGCATATCATCAACATAGAGCAATAAAATGATGAAATCATCCTCGACAAAATACCTCACAAATACACAGTGATCCGACGTTATCCGTGCATAGCCATGCTCCCCATAAATGACTCGAACTTCCTATACTATTGTCTCGGAGCCTGCTTCTGACCATACAAGCTCTTCCTCAACCGGCAGACCAAATGTGACTTGCCCTTCTCACAGAATCCCTCTGGCTGCTCCATGTATACTCCTCAAGATCATCATAGAGGAATGTCGTCTTCACGTCCATCTGCTCGACCTCCAAGTCGAGACTGGCTGTCTATGCTAGTACCACCCGAATAGACGAATGCTTGACGACAGGCGAAAAGATCTCATCATAATCTACGCCTTTCCGCTGACCGTAGCCTTTAACTACCAGCCTCGCTTTGTATCGAGGGCGAGTAGCATCATCTGTTTGCTTCACTCTAAACACCCATCGATTCTTCAAAGCCTTCTTGCCCTTTGGCAACCGCACCAGCTCATAAGTGGAATTGGCGTATAAGAAACTCATCTCCTCCTGTATAGCCTCCATCCACTCTTGCCTGGGTTCGTCTTCCATAGCCTCTGTAAAACGTTTGGGCTCTCCTCCGTCAGTCAGTAGCACATACTCACCCGGTGAGTATCTCGTAGATGGTCGACGCTCTCTGTCGCTCCTTCTCAGTAGAGCCATTGGTACTGGCTGTATACCAACAGCCTTCTCCTCTTCAGAAACTGCCTCCCCGGCATGCTCATCCTCCTGAGGGACACCCTGACCACCATCAGCAGGCTGATGATCAAGGTTGGGAGCAACTCCATGTACTGGCTCCCCCATAATTAAATCCTCTGCGATGTCCTCTGGAAACTGCTCGAAGCGAAATGACTCTAACTCAGGCAATTCCTCAGCCACAGAAGGCGTCTCAGAATCCTGAGTGTTGGTCATGGTCTGATCCTCGACGAATACCACGTCCCTGCTTCTGTAGAGCTTTTTTTTCCATCGGGTCCTAGAGTCTATAGCCAAACTTATCCCGACCGTAGCCGACAAAGATGCATCGCCTCGTCGTCGGCTCAAGTTTGGACCTCTCATCCTTCGGTACATGCACAAAGGCCTTACAGCCAACCACTCGCAGGTGATTGTATGACGGATCTTTGCCGTACCATACTTTGTCAGGCACATCACCCTGCAAAGGAGCACTAGGAGATAAATTAATAACATAAGCAGCTGTGAGAAGAGCCTCATCCCAATAACTGCCCGGCAAGTTTGCTTCCGACAGCAAATACCGTACACTCTCCATCAGCGTCCTGTTCATGCGTTCCGCTACACCATTGAGCTGAGGTGTCTTGGGCGGAGTCTTCTGGTGTCGTATCCCTTGCTCTCTGCAATAAGCATCAAAGGGACCAATGTATTCGCCGCCATTGTCGGACCGAACACACAGTAACTTCTTGCCTGTCTCTCTTTCAACAGAGGCCTGAAACTCTTTGAAAGTAGGCAGCACCTGATCCTTGGTCTTTAAGGCATAGACCCAAACCTTTCTGGAACAGTCATCAATAAAAGTTACAAAGTAATAAGCACCACCAATAGATTTTACCTTCATAGGACCGCAGACATTCGAGTGAATCAACTCGAACAACGCCGGCTTCCTTGAACTTGGGTGACTTTGGAAAGACACCCTATTTAGCTTCCCAGCTAAGCAGTGCGTGCACTTCTCCAACCTTGTAGACTTGAGCCCTGGAATCACCTTTCTGTTCACCAAGTAGCTCATCCCCTTCTCGCTGATATGGCTGAGCCGCCTGTGCCACAACTCGGTAGACGCGTCACTGACTGCGTTCACCTCCTATGCTCCTTGTGCGCTCCCCTCCATATAGTAGAGACCGGACTTCTTGCTTCCTATGGCAATCACCATCGAACCTCTAGAAAGCTTCCACTGACTATTCTCGAAGAGACTGAAGAATCCCTCGTCATCCAATCTTCCAACCGATACCAGGTTGAAACGGATATCAGGGACATGACGAACATCTTTGAGAATAAGAACCGCATCCGTCTTCGTTCTTAAATGCACATCTCCAACGGCAACCGCCTTGACACATCTTCATTTCCCTTCTTCAACACTCCACAGTCGTCTGTTGTGTAAGTGGCAAATAGTACCCTGTTGTGAGATACATACGCTGAAGCCCCTGAGTCCACCAGCCAAGAATTGTCATCACAGGTGAGGTTTGTGATAACCTCATCACCTACGACGATCACATCGCTTCCATGTATCGAGGCTGCCGCTGTAGTGTTCTCATCTTACTTCCCCTTGTCGCCCTTCTTCTCTCTCTTTCAAGCGAAATAGTTTCGCTTGATGTGGCCCTTCTTGCTACAGTGGTAACACTCCGAGTCCTCGTACCGACCCTTGGACTTCTTTCTGCTCTTGTCTCTGCCGCCACCTGGACCCCTACTTTTACCCCTTTCACGGCTCTCTGAAACCAATCCCTCTGAGTGGTGGGATGTGGATGAAGTGCCCTGAGAACGTCTCTGCATCTCTTCATTCAGCACCCCGCTCTTGGCAAACTCCAGACTGACCACGTCCTCTGGAGCAGAAGCGATCATAGATACTCGTACAGTCTCCCACGAGTCTGGCAATATACACATCAGCCATAGTCCCTGAACCTCGTCGTCGAACTTGACTCCCATTGAAGATAGCTGGTCAACCACGCCCTGGAAATCACTTAAGTGATCCATAATAGACGCTCTATTTTTGTACCGCAGACCCATCATCGTCCAGATCAGGAACAACTTGTTTACCCAGTGTCTTCTTCGCGTACAAAGATTCCAGCTTATCCCATAACGTCTTCGCGTGCTCAATATTGGCAACGTAGTTGTACACGTTCTCGTCAACGAACTGCCTGATATATCTGCACACCTGTATATGCTCGAATTTCTAGTTCTCCTCGGATTTATCACCGGGCTTCTCGGATGCAAATACAGGCAGATGCAGCTTCTTGACAAACAGCAAATCTTTCATCTTGCTCCGCCAATAGTGATAGTTGGTGCCGTTCTGGTTCACCATAGTAGCTCCCCTTCCCGAAAATTTGGAAATATTTTTTTATTTTTATTTATTTGATTTAAATAAGATTTTAGAATTTTGTAAATAATTAATTAGTTAATTATTACGGTAGATGATTTTAACTATGGTTGAGTTTTGAAGTACCAGACGACTAGGAAGCATGGCACGAATAGTGCAGTGGCGTGCTTTGATTAGTGTATTAGCCCTGGTAGGGAAGGCCGAGCCATAGTGACGTCCTAACTAAGAAAACCAGGCCAAGTTATGACTTAACCCTTACCGAAGATTGTATTTATTATCTAATTGTATTATTGAGTTAGGGAACCCGGTTGTACCGAACCTGTCCAGATTGGGTCCAAGTCAAATCCAAGCCCATGCAGGCATGAAGTGGGACCACATACGGCCTTGTAGACGTGTTTAGTAAATGCAAATATCCTTGTATGTATTTTTAGGAAATTGGCAATTATTGTCTAAATGTTAGTTAATCATTGTTTATATATTCTTGTAAATATTGCTTATATATATATATATATATATATATATATATATATATATATATATATATATATATATATATATATATATATATATATATTTTATATATATTTTATATATATAGGAAAATATATATGAAATATATATGAAATATATATATATATATATATATATATATATATATATATATATATATATATATATATATATAAATAAAAAAAAAAAAAAATATATATATATATATATATATATATATATATATATATATATATATATATATATATATATATATATATAGAAAAATATATATGGACATATATGAATATGTATGTAAATATAATATGAAGAGGAATATAGGGACATATATATTTTGCGTAAATAATTAGATATGTGTGTATATATATATATACGCATATATACATAGGTATTTATGTGTATGAATATATATATGAGTAGGTGTATATAAATATATACTATATATGTGTTTATGTGTATATATATATATATATATATATATATATATATATATATATATATATATATATATATATATATATATATATATATATATATATATATATATATATATATATATATATATATACACATGCACACATATACATTTTTTTTTCCTTCTATGCATATGCACACACACACACACACACACATAAAATATATATATATATATATATATATATATATATATATATATATATATATATATATATATATATATATATATATATATATATATATATATATATATATATATATATATATTTTTTTTTTTTTTTTTTTTTTTTTTTTTTGCATGTGTGTATATATATATATATATATATATATATATATATATATATATATATATATATATATATATATATATATATATATATATATATATATATATATTTTTTTTTTTTTTATATATACATATATATATATATATATATATATATATATATATATATATATATATATATATATATATATATATATATATATTAAGTATATATATAAATATATATATGAATATGTATTTGTGTCTAAGATATATATATATGTGTATATGCATAGAAGTATACAGAATACATGTGTGTAAGTATATATATATATATATATATATATATATATATATATATAGAGTAGTACATATAAGAAAAAGAAAAAGAAAGCAATATTTGAATAAAAGAATGGAAAAGCCCAGCCCCCACCTAGTTTTCCCAGCCCGGCCCAAAGGCTAATCCTTAATCCCCTAAACCCGAGCCCGACCCAGGCTGCTTAAACCCACCCCGACCCCTGTTCTGAGCGCAGCACAATGTATATATACATGGGGAGTTCGACGAAACCATAGCACGAGTTCTCTCCCCAACGCCGACCCAAGTCTTGGCACAACCGCGCACCACCCTCGGCGTCGCCGCAGGCCGTCGTCGGCCGGCAAACACGCGCACGCACGCGCCGGGCGCACAGAGAACAGAACACAGCAACAGTGACCGAGTCCCCGACTTCGCGGTATGTTTTCTCTATCAACGATTGTTCATTTTCGATTCTGTAAATTGCGTTAGAGAGCCTAGTTGACCCCCTTCAATCTTGTTCAAGTAGAATTAATTCTACTGGACAATACCGATCAGAAGATCATAGCAAAAATCTCGAAAAACCTATTCTAAACAGGACATATAGGACAGCCAACTACCTGATTTGGAAGGCGTATGATCGTCGATTCCTCGGCAGTTTAGAAAATCTAATTGCACACGCCTGTTGACAACATATACGAGATGGCAACCCCATTTATAGATTTATTTTTCATCGATTATGTTGCTGTTAAACTATTTTCAAAGTTCGAGAAAAACCTAGGTTTAAAACTGTCCAAAACTTAGAAAACCCCTCGATACGACGTGCGTCCCGCCAATCCGGGTGACGTGGTCGCGAATCGAAAGCATCGAAAGGTGCGTAACGGTTTCGTGGTCGTGTGGGCTTTGACGGAATTCAAATTGGTCGCGTGTGCGCGACGAATTTGATGCGTATCCGTCGAAATTTATCGTATCGGCCTCTGTGCAAATTTCCCAATTACTTTGTGCATGCTCGTCAGATCGAGACGAAACTTGCGCCAACAGGACCGTATCATTTTTCTAGTCATGTATGCCAAGTTTGGTCCGTTTCTGAGACAGTTGATTAGATCGCCGTTTTGCGGGCCCCAAGATCCGATTCAACGGGCGATTTTGTGCACGGCCCACCGGAATTCAAAACTGGACATACCGTTGAGTTCGTATCATCAAAACGAATCCATAAACATATAGTTTGACAACTTTAGAGACCATTGACTCTGGCACGCTTTTCGGTGCAAAGCGGGTCCAACGGCGGACACCGTTTTTGCTCGAAATTACCGTTTTGCCCCCGTATCCAGAATAGGACTTAAGGACAGGCAATCCCAGCTAATTTGACTATTCTGAGAATATTGGTAATGTCTGTTTCAGCTTTCGGAGACAGTTGTGGATTTTGGACTTATTTGGCTTACCGATTGACGGTTTATTATTGGATCTTCGTGCTACCACCAGGCAAGTATACCTTGCCTCCCTCTACAGTTTATTTTCATGCTTATAGTACACCTATTGTAGTATGTTATCTTTAGTTACCTTAGTTGTTATAGATTTATATGATACCGCATTTACCAGTTTATTGTCTCGCTTGTATATCAGTATTCCATGACTAGATAGTGTAGTTATACCAGGCTTGTTTACGTCATGGATCATGCTAGAGTTGTCCTTACCTGTGTCATGACTGAGTTGTACCGTGCCTTCACCTGTATCTTGACTGAGTCGTGTCTGCAAGTATGTGTGAGTGAACTGCTATTCCTTTGTCTTTCCCACAACCTGCGAGTCCACACACGGGGCGAGGGTTGTCCTTTGCACCTGCGAGTCCACATACGGGGCGAGGGTGACTTGTCTTGAAACTGACCTGCGAGTCCACTTTCGGGGTGAGGGTTGGTAGTCCATTGATCTTCCGGCAGTTCATTTATGCATACTTGATCCCGTATCTATGTTCATAGTTACCTGTCAGTAGCCACATGTCAGTCTCATGTCTAGTTCCTGTTTATACCCTGGTTATATTATTGCATGATTAAACTATTAGATAGGCATGTTTTTATGTATCTTGCCAGTCCTCTGAGGACCTGATGATCTCTTCAGGTATAGCGACTACATGGAGTTAGTTAGCAGAGCGGGATGGCAGAGTATTGCGATGTATGATACAGGTATTTGCTTGTGATATTTCTTTATTATCTTTTCGTGCGTTACATTCCATGCCATGATAGATTCTACTTATTTTATAGACTCATATTATTCTTGGAGTCTAATCGGACATATATGCTAGTGGGCTGCAGACCACGACCCATACTTGTTCATTCTTGTTTTACATGATTCCTGTGGATTGAGATATAGTTTAGATTAGCCATGATACCATGACCTTGACAGCTTATACGTATTCGAGATGGGCTGGAGTCCACTCGATACGTAGCTGGCTTGCTCACGAGCTCGCATCCAAAAAGTGGGTGCGGGTCGTGACAAGTTTTTGTGGTGGCCCATGCAGGTCAGAGCATATCATATCGGTTACGTAACTGTACTGATACGAGCCTGCGCAACTGACTAAACCTTAGAAATTTCAATCCACTCTGCCTTAAAAATTCTCTTAGAAATTTCTCTACGCCCTTGAAAACTCCATATTTGCTCTCGAATATACTTCCTTGCTTCCTGTGCCATTGATTCTCGTCCCTTTTATTTCGGGGTGACGAATGATCGTGTTGTCTAGAATCCTTTAGAAATCCTTAAATTATAGTATATATTGCTTGACTATTGACTATTGGTTGTTTATAAATATGAGGATTATAGTTAACATATGCCTAGATATCTACCGGTAGAATTGTTAGCAACTAGTTAGAACATTATAAGATTTTAGTGACCGTATTTTAGGGAGTAGTGTGACCAAAGATTGGTAGAAGTTATCAAGTATTCGGAGTTACAAAATGGCTAGGAGGAGGATATAAAATATTTTGGAGAAATTAAATTTGAGGAGATTAAGGACTTTAAATTTAAGGAATAGTCATGAATTAGAATTTCGAGGACGAAATTATTTTAAGGTGGGTAGATTTGTAGCTCCCCTTCCCGAAAATTTGGAAATATTTTTTTATTTTTATTTATTTGATTTAAATAAGATTTTAGAATTTTGTAAATAATTAATTAGTTAATTATTACGGTAGATGATTTTAACCAGGGGAGTTTTGAAGTACCAAACGACTAGGAAGCATGCACGGAGAGTGCAGTGGCGTGCTTTGACTAGTGTATTAGCCCTGGTAGGGAAGGCCGAACCATAGTGACGTCCTAACTAAGAAAACCAGGCCAAGTTACGACTTAACCCTTACCGAAGATTGTATTTATTATCTAATTATATTATCGAGTTAGGGAACCCGGTTGTACCGAACCTATCCAGATTGGGCCCAAGTCAAATCTCCCATGCAGGCATGAAGTGGGACCACATACGGCCTTTTAGACGTGTTTAGTAAATGCAAATTGTAGAAGCATGGAATTTCACAACCAGAAAGCCCATGCGCCAGACTACATGCGCCAGAACTCAGACAAAAGTACTTCACAGCAAGTATAGACATTGAAAGAGGACTTTTTATTTAACATATAAAAGTCTATTACATGTCTAAGAAAAGGGTGTGCAAAGAAGAGCTTCTACAAAGAAGAGATCCTAAGTCTACAACCAGCAATCACCATGCGCCCTCAAGCAGGCGCAGCAATCACCATGCGCCCTCAGTCAGGCGCATCCCACCATGCGCCCTCAGCAAGGCACATCCTTTTCAGCAGCTCAGTTATGTGCATCCCAGTTATGTGCATCCCTTCAGCAGCACAGTTATGTGCCACCCTTCCAGCCAGGTTCACCTGATAAGTGCTCCGACTAATGAAGCATTTATTGAGCAGAACGAGGGTGGCAATCAACCCTCTAGCCCAGGAAGAGAAGAGCACCGCAAGCCGACCTGTGGCCAGGGGAGGCTTCGAAAGAGCCTCCAAAGGCCAAGGAAGACCGTGATCGAAACCGCGGCTAAAGGAGCAGCTTTCAACACAACCAGAGTGGGCAACACCCACTTTGAAGGAAGAAAGAGCCCAGCACCGCCATTCCGATCTACGGCTCTTCCTGCACAACGAAGACGAGGCCCGGGCATCCCTATCTATGGATGCAACAGGCACCTTCCGCCTGCCTCGGAAGCCCTCGACTCCGACTTTTGGATGTAACAGTCACCTTCAAGTGCATCAACGAAGACATGGCGTCGCATCTTCACCCTCGGGGGCACTTCGTCAACAGAATGCAATCGAGTACACAAGTTCATGTCGAAAGTACGTAAGAGAACGAGAAGCAAACCCTCTCTCCATGCCACTATTTATAGGTCAAGCAAATTAAACCCATGCGCCAAGTGGATGGCTCTTCGAATTCCGTACAATAAATTTGCATTTAATGGATGAACCGGACACTTCGAATTCAGCCAAATCAAAAACGGCTATTTAAAGCACTCGAAGAACATAACGGTCGCTGCATTAAAGAACGTGTCACGGAGCGGATGCACCGGCCAGCCCGCGTATCACACAGACGCGTCTTTTAACATCAAGCGCATCAGCTCAGACGCACCCTTCAGTACCAAGCGCATCACAGAGGATGCGCCCCCATGCGTCCCCATACGCCTAGTGGAACGCCAATCGACGCACCCACTCAGCTGTCCATCGAATGTCAGAAACATTAAATGCTGAACTGACAGAGTTGGTAGCACGCCTCCCGAAGTCTGAACAGTTGACAGCTTTTTCAGAAGATGAAGCGTCGGCAACGTCAGCATCATCATTACTTTACTCTGACGGCTACTGCCACATGGCCACCCAACCATCCGCATGCGCCTCAAAAGCCATGCGCCTCAGACTATTCACTGATCCCTAAAGACAGAAGAAAAGTCTCCATTTGAAGCTCGGCATGCGCCTCAAAAGCCATGCACCCCAGACTGCTTTCTGATCCCAAAAGACAGAAAGAAAGTCGCCTGCATGCGCATCAAAAGCCATGCGCCCAGAATGGTTCGTGACTCCTAAAGGTTACGAGCCAGAGTCTCCTCATGTGCCCAGTCCTAGGCATATCCCACCAGATCACCTTCCCCCATCAAATCCGAGATCTCCGAGCCATGAGTCGATGACACGTGTCCTTTGACTCAACTCATCCAAGATTTCAGCAATAGAAAGATCTTCTTCTTTGCTACGTGCCGGCTCACAACAGCAACATGAAGAAGTCAACCCCTCGATCAGGGTGCATCGTCCATGTGCCTCCATCAGCAATCACCACGTGGCGTCCCCGCGTACAAGTGCATCCTATATGCGCGCATGAGTAGCCAGCCTGCAAAGTTATAAATAGAGGGATCATTTCCTTCTCACACACGGACAGAACACCCAACGAACGAATATACCACCAGAGAGGCAGATACAGACACTCAACGTCTTCCTCCTCTTAGCAAGCTCCAGCACCCAGAGCAATCCAAACCTTCAGAGAACCGATAACCGTCGTCAGATCATCAACGAAGTCAACGTATTACCACCCACTCCATCGACACAAGGGACCCAGATAAACAAAAGTGTACTCCTAGGACTACATCTAAGTCCTATATTGTAACACTGTTCTGTTTGTATTAAAATTTGCAATAAAAGAATTTTAATGGCAAACAAGCTGGCGACTCTGCTGGAGACCTCTTTCTCCTCTACCGAGAAAGCTGTATCGCAATCCGACGATGTGAAGGTGGGCTCCTCCCATAAGACGCTGGTCGTACGCCTCAATCAACAGGCGTATGAGGAGTTCATCTCTGAAGGAAGTGCGAGTCCTTCGAAGTGGCTGCCCAAGCCGAAGAAGACCCGTCGATTCTGGGTGCACAAGGTCGACGCCTCGGGCACCACCACCGAAGGGGATGCGCCAATCCAGCCTTCCCTTCCTGCTGACGTCCTCAGCAACCAAGATGCACCCACAGGTGCAGCGCATCTCTCGGGGAAGCGTACGACTAACCACATTCCCCAGCCATCTCCCTCTCAGGCGAGGAAGATGCATCGACGGAGCAGGGGCGCAGCCAATGCCCCGCGCATCACCTCTGATACGCCACAGAAAGTTTCTGTCTTTGACAGACTCACTCGCTGTAATGGCGAAGAGAATTTGGATTCTGAGTACTATGCGCCCCAGCGGGCTGGTACGAAGAAATCCAAGGCGGCACGGGCCATGCTCCCCAAACGTGCTATGCCAACAGCAAGCCAGAAGCATGCGCTCACAATCATGCGTGCTGCTAATGGTAAGCTGTACAAGGTCGACTCGAGTGCTGCGGCACCAGAAACGAGCCGACCTTCAAAGTCCTCGTCTCACTTGGGCGCATCTATTGCGTGCACAACCAAGTCGAGTGTAATGCCTGTGGTTCGTATTACGTATTTCTGGAATACGTGTACGTATTTATTCTTGTATTGCATGATTTCTTGTTTAGTTTTCTTCATGGCTTGGCTTGGTTTATTTCTGGTTCGGGTTGGTTGGTTCGGCTTGGCTTGGTTTTGATTGGGTTCATGATGAACCCAAGGTGAACCCCTACCTACCACCACCATTTGTATTTATTAGCCCTCTTCATTCTCTCTCTTCATTATTCATCTTCTTCTTCCTCATTTACTCCCTTCACCTACCAAAGAGAGAAGAGAGAGGTCTAGGCAAGTGCACCTTGCCACCACTTGAGAACCACTTTTTATTTGTCCATTAGCTAGATTAGGCCATGGTGATCAACATTAGAACTTGACATTTTGTGATTTGTGTTTTCCATAAAGAAATTCTCTTTATTTGTTGTGTTTCTGGGAAAATTACAACTGTAGGAATCCGATCTAGAAGACGATCGCTTTATCCCTTGGACTATGCGAAGAAGAAAAGCTCTCAAAATTTTGACAGTAGATATCAATGTATCTGTACAATGAATGAAAAACAAGAACTCTATTTATAGAGTCAAAACAGTAACTGAAAAGATAACTACCTCACCACTGGTGCATTTGAAAAGTCACGCAGACTCTAAATACACGCAGGGTTAGTGAGTAGTTACTGGACGTGGCCCGTAACTGTTGGACACATGGCATTAGTGCATGGGTCATGTGCAAGTTACTGGGCACGCGAGAGAGAGATCGGTAGCATGGCTGCCACGTACTCCAGTTGAAATGAAATCCACGCTGTCTTGCTGAAGGCAAAAATCCACGCAGTTTCGTTGACGCAGACTCATTGAAGGCGAAATCCACGCAAGCTTTGAAGAAGAATACTTCAGAATTCACGCAGGCTTTGAGAAGAATAACTCAAAAATCCACGCAAACTTGAGGAAGGAGAAGGTTCAGAATCCACGCAAACCGCCAGCTGTCTTGATTTGGCACGCTTCGTCTGATACAAAATCTCTGACATTGATTATATTGTCAGCCGCATTAAATGAAGATAAGACCCAAAGTCACGCCAACTTGGTGAAGAGTGAGTCTTGCTAAGGAAGATTTCGAAAATCACGCAAAAGACGGCGATGATCTCTCGAGTTCTGTGCATACGTGGCATACGAGGAGACGTTTCTCGACTGCTGTGTTGTCAGTTATTATGATTCTGACGTATGGATGAGCTGTCTCTGCGTGATTTCTAAAGGAGATGGACAGGCAGAACTTAGCGTATCTTTTGTGCTGCTTCTCGGATCACTCTGCGTGACTTGTTCTGATCAACTCAGCGTGACTTCATTTTTGAGGCCTACAAAACCCCCTTCAAAGTTTTCAAAAAAATGATAAAATATTTTCGAAATACTTTGAAAATAAAGATGATGAAAATGAGTTAAAGTCACGCTGAGATGGCTCCAAAGAGATATTTATCCCTAAATGATTGGACTGTTAGGATTCTGTGCAGTTAGGATCCCGTATCAAGCTCCTAAATCGAGACGAATCATGATGGGCCGTTTAGAATGAACCTATAAATAATCCATAGATTACTTCTTTCCTTCTTTCCTTCTTTACTTGCTTTTGAAAGAGAGAACCCTCAGAAGAGAACTTCATCTTCGCCGACGAACTCCTTCTTTCCTGACTTTCTTTTCTCCTTTTTCAGTCGAAATGGCTCCCAAGAAAGCTGATGCTCAGGCCAAGGGGAAAGCCCCTGCAACTTCTTCGCGTGCCACTACTGACAGACTTCCTCGACAGGAAGTTCCGCAAGCTCCTATGCATCGTAAGTGATAGAAGAACATGATCTGTTGAAGACGAGTTTGATGAAGATGAACTCCACATAGAACTTTTTAGGATCTTTAAAATAATAAACTTTAGAAATATATCCCCCCTTCTTAGGGCAAAGGATATTAATAAAGTATGCCTCCCTCTTTAGGGTCGGCCATACTTCACATCTTCGTGTTTACGAAGCTCTGTGTTCCACGCAAAAGGAGCATGACTCTCATGATTCTGCGTGACTTTTTACGTTGGCAGAAATGTCCATGTTGAAATAGTTACGCAGCTTTCAGGATGGCGCTGCGTGATTTTTCATATGTTGACAGAGATATCAATGTTGAATTATTCACGCAGACTTCTGAGAGTCATCTTCTGGATAGATTAGGATGGATAGATTAGTCTTCATCCTAATCTGTCTGGACTTTGCGTGAATAACTCACTCAGTATGTCATGGTAGTATATCCATATAGAGTCTATATCTGACTTTGTCTTCTGCCATTTCTTGTAGTGAACATCCGAAGCGAAGAAGCAGATTTTGAAGGGTGCTTGAGTATCTTATTTAAGCATGATTTATCTCATGTAACATTCCCTCAATTTGATCTTCCTGAAGCAAGACTATCATTGTTGGCCAATCAAGACCACACAACCTTACTCTGCTTGATGAATGGACAACCTTTTCAGAGTCTGGATCTGGTATCCCACAAGAAACCAGTATTTTTATTCGGAGATGCTATAGCACAAAAATCTCAGCCGAAGGGCATCAGGGAAAAGGTGTATTTCTGCTTTGAGGGGGATGTGAAACAACCTATGTACTGGCCAAAGGTTTCCCGGGGTTTATCAATCATGAGACTTATGCATGCCAGCTATCTGATAAAGATGTCCTGATATTTGACAGAATATCAGCAGGCGAAGGCAAGCCGTATTATTTACAGGAAGGAGGGATTTTTCAGTGCCCTGGAGGATCATGTATCAGTATTTCGGGGTTTGAAGCCTGGATGCATACCACCTGAAGACTCAGCCATATTGATACCATTCAGGATGCCCATTTTCATAAATGAATTCATGTCTAACAAGAATGCATTCTATCCCACCGACTCGACACCGAGGATGAACGGCCTAATGAATCAGGAGAATGTGAGATGGAAGACTTTGGTCAACTGGGCTTTAGAGAATTTCACGACTGAGCTGAAGAAGATAAATCTCTATGATGCCGTCGTCAATTCATCCTACGGTTTCAAGCCTAACCCTTTCCTATTCTTAGCTTTGGTTGAGAGATATAATCACAGGACGGGGACCTTTATGACTCCGAAAGGAGAGATGGGCTTCGCCCTTCATGAGATGGAATACATCTCACACCTGCCTTCAGGCTCGCTGCCGTATGAGGAATATGTTCCTACAACAGAGGAACTGAACTTTCTGTCAGAGAAGAACCCAGAGATGTTCCATCTATTTGAAGAGATGATGTGCCATTTTGGCACATGCACTCTATATTACAAGGGTTCTAAGGATGAAGCTGGCAACCACATTCAGAAGTGGATGTCCTACCTTTTCATGAACCGAGAGAAGGATGAAAAGAAAATAAATGAGAAGAGGTGGTATCGGATCAGCAACTTCAAACCTCTTTCTGAAAGTAAAATCACTCATTTGCTGGAGAAATATGATTGTAAAGATTTCACGATTACTGAAGACTGGTACGAGTTCAAAGCCGGAACCACTTTCAGCTCTTATGTTAGATAGAGCGAAAATAGCGTGTCAAGGAACGGTCATCTGGCCGGATTCCTATCCCTGTGGTTAAGAAGATTCATCATTCATGGCTCCAGCTCTTTGGACAGGATACACAGAGGTGTTATCTTTGCAGCAGTGCGCCTTGTGTATGGTTACAAGCTGGATTTGTTATCGGCGATGACCTGTAGGCTAAATGCAGGTCTCCGGAATTTTATCACAAATATGTTGTCTGCTTAGAGGATGATGACTGAAGAATTCCCAAGAATAGAGATGCCCTTCACGTATCTTTATGGTTGGCTTCTCCTTCATCATGATGGTCTGATACCTCCAGGGGCAGGAGAAAGTAGCAGTCTTTTTCTGGAGAGGTACTCTGGAGAGACGTTCTGGAAGGTTCACACCCTCCCAGAATGTAGAAATATTTTGAATAGGGCGTCACATTGGTTGATCCAATGTGTCCCTCCACCATCGGGCTATGAGAGTATGCCCTTAAATATGATGGACGGAGATATGGGAAACCGACTAGATGATGTAGCCTTCCAATGGTTGCAGAGGATCCGGCCTTCTCATCTAGTATATCGTCACGAAGAAATGGCATATCTGGAACCATATTTACCAAGCAGATTTGCCAGACAATTTGGGTATGACCAACTCCATGTTGGGAACGCCACTACTTGTTTATCTGCTCGCGGAGGACTCATTGACGGAGCTCGAGCTTGGAGATATTTTGCAGCTAGAGATACAAAGGTCGTATTCTCTATGCCTAATCCTTTGTCTAGCTCGGGGCCAAAGATGCTTTATACGTATGCACGTTTCTATGTGTCGTCGAGCACTTTCAGATCGAGTTTCAATCTGAAGACCTTTGTTGCAGAGGATGATCCAGCTCCATCGAAGAGGTCAAAGAAGAAAATTGTTATTCAGCACTTTCCTTCAGAACCCGAAGATGAGACAACAGAAGTTGAGTCTCCCTATAAATTATTCCAGGAAGGAAATTTTTCTGATAAGGTCCTTCCTCCTATATTTATATCTCTTTCTAAGAGGAAGAGAAGTGACGAATCTGAGACCATCTCCAAGAGGAGTACTAAGTCTCCAACATCTAGAAAAAAGAAGAAAGGAGTCTCAGTGACTGCTACATCATCTTTAGGCGGTATCTCGGTTGATGAGGACGATGCCGCTGATAAAGACGAAGAGACTGATGAAGACGACGCTCCTTTGATAAGGAGGTCAAGAGGCAGATATGTCAAGAAGTCTGCCAGCAAAATTAAGGGCAACAAACTCTTAGAAACGATCATGAGTGGAGGAGTTTTGCCAGAAATCAGTGAAGCAGCTTCTACTGAGAAGACCGAATCTGATGATATTCACCCTGCAACAGCTTCAACTGAACAGACTGAAGTAGAGTCTGTTCAAGTTCAGGAAATAACTGCTCCGATCATAAGTGGAGTAGCTATTGAACCCTCGGAGACGAGGGTAATCCCATTTGAGCATAGGACAGAAGGTATCATTCAAGCACTGGATGACCAGATTGATTACTCTGAAGAAGCAACAGCTCCGGAAGAAACTACCAAACAATCAGAAGTTCCTGAAATTCAAGCTGAAGAAAACATTTCTTTGGCCAGAGGCGACGAAGACGTGCCGACGTCTGAGCTATCAGCTGCTGATGATCTGTTAAAGAATGTTTGTCAAGATATCATTCTTTGAACCGATATTCCAGAGACAACTGAACCGGCAGCCAATACTGAGCTTGCTATCGTCATTGTTCCAGAGACTCATGAAGATGTAAATATCATTGATTCTGAATCAAAAGCTCATCCTGAAGACGAAGAAGAAGAAGAAGCTGAAGGAGGAGAAGACTGGCATGCTGGCACCTCTACTCCTTACGATGAAAACAAAGTCAAGGGAAACAAAATAGAACTTAGCCCTGAACCTGCTCAATCACCGAACAACGCTCTAGCACCCAGTAATTCTGGAGCTGGAAGCAGCCATATAAAGCAGGTATCGGATACAATCATGAACCGGTTGCGAGAGGAAGCAAAGCTCCCTCCACATACCGAGTATGAACCTCAGCCAGGTAGAACTTTATTTCAAATTCTGTTTCCGCTGCTTCTTTCTTTCTTTAAATGCCGATTACATTTCTCTTTAACTGTAGGAACTGCTGCAGCAATGAGTTCGACTCATGCTCCGCTTATCCAGGCTGATGCCGATGAAGGGAATTCACACTTAACTTCTCCGATGGCACATACTTCTGTTCAGAGGATAGAGAATATTCAAGCTTCTTCTTCCATGATAACAACGACTCCTGGATTTGAGACTGGATTAACAAGAACTCTAGGAATGTATTCAGATATCATTTACTCATATCTAGATACATTTTCCAAACGTTTCTTGAAGGATGAAGCTATGCCATTTTCTGATCTTCGAACTATGGTTAAGTTCCCTCTCATGGCGCTGCATCATGCTGGTTGTGAATCTCAGTGCATTTTCTTCAAACATCTCCTGGATGAATTAGAAGTAACTATCCGAAAGTACTGGGAGACTAAGAAGGAAGATCTTCAATCTTTAACTGCAACTGAAATTAGTCAACTAGAGCATGAAGCACAATCCCAACAAGCAGCTCTTGAAGCATTCCTTGCCTCTTCTACTGAGAAATTAGTAGAAAAGGGTGAAGAAATATTAGCTACTCGTCAAAGAGTAGAGCTTCTGGAGAAGGATAAAGTGTCCAAGGCTGAAGAACTGAAAAAATTAAAAGAGGAACTAGCTCGTCTTCAAGAGCGCATTACTGTCATGGAAGCAGATCAAGCTGAGGTTGCTACTACTTATATCTCTGAAGTTGAACACTATGAGACTCTTCGGAAGGAACGAGAACGGATGCAGGCGGAACAGATTGAAGAAGTCAGCCGTCGCCAGTCTACCATCATTACTTTTGATGAACAGAATGTTTCAATTGTAGCAGCAGAACGAGTTAGAAAAACTCATGAAGAGAAACTGACTACTGTTCTAGATCTTATTAGGGAGCTGATAACTCCAAATGAGTGAACTTCTTTTATTTTCACTTTCACTTGTATCTCATGTTTTGATTCTGGAATGAGAGTAAATGAAAATCCTTGATCTGACTTTTGGTTTTGCTGTTTTGAAAATGATAGATTCATAGAAAATATGTTCAGAGGTAAATAATACATGACATATTTCAGTAGAATAGAATATACAAACGATAATTCTATCAAATGATATTAAACTAGAAATGATCTTAGTTTAATACTGATTGGAAAAAATAGAATTCAGACATAAAAATATCTTTAAATTCAATTTTTCATGATCTTTCGACTCGGAAATCAAAAGACTAAATGAATGAACGGATTAACCGTCAGATTATAATGAACGGACGAACCGTCGGATAGATGAACGGACGAGCCGTCAGGTATTGATGAATGGTCAAACCGTCAGATGAACGGATGAATCGTCAAATATGAATCATTTTTCAAAACAGTCAATAGAAACCATATTGGAAGACAGAAGGTTGCAATAGAAGTCACCGATACTCGTATCGGAATCCCAAGAAGTGGTACTAGAAGAATCAGATCTCTTATCTTCGTCAGACTCAAGATCTTCATGGATAATGTTGATGAAAGGAGTATGAGCAGTATAACCCAATCCGCATTTCGTCCTTCCATATTTCAAAGGAGGAATCCGGACAGGCATTTTTCTTCCTTTTCCATTATTAAGGCCAGTCCTGAAGTCATAGCCCATATTTTTGATGATGTCTCTAGATTGCTGACTATAACGACGTAGTTGTAATCTTCCAGTATCATCATTTTTGTCATCATCTTCAAGATCAGAAGGATTTTGAGGCCCTTTGTAGAAGAATATTGGAATGTCTCCTGGCTTTCTGCTGGGAACTAGAAAGTATGAAGATTGTACAGGTTCTAGAGATACATCTGTATGAACAGTATGTACAACTCCTATGGTTATTGTGTTCAAGTCATCTAACAGATGTAAATAACTATGAACATAATTACACACATCAACGTACTGCAAAGGTGGAGACTTTTCATTAAATGTAAAAGCAGTAATATTTACATTGGGAGAAGGCTGAGCCTTAGAGATTTTAGCCAAGTCAATGACTAAAGGGGGAGAAGAAGAAGAAGCATTGTTTCGATTAAGATCGATAACAAATGGCTCAGAAGAGGTGAGCTCCCTTGAAATTTGAGTAGAAAGAGTAGTCCGCCCTCCAACTGGAATTAGCAGAGTATCTTGTGAAGGTACAGGAACTGTAGTACGCCCACTGACAGGAATGATCAGTGTATTCTGAGTAGATGACTGAGGTAACGGAGAGATCCGTCCACTCACTGGAATGATGAAAGAATCTTCTCCAGAGGGTTTAGGAGATTGTTGCTGAGTAGTTCGACTTTTAACAGGGATTATTAAAGTCTCACTTTGTGCATCTTCTTTCTCCATAGCTTGTATGATCCTTGTATACTCTTCTTTGTACATTCGGGAATCGTTGAAATAAGCTTCAACCCCATGGAAGGGATTTATATCAGCAACTTCTTTTTGTACTCTTCCATTGCTATCAATGTATTTAAAACATTGATGAGGAGTAGAGGGCACCACATTATTTTCATGAAGAAAGGGCCTCTCCAGAAGAAGATTATAGGATCCCGCGATCTCGATCACATAGAAAGTGACTTTAGATCTGAAATCGCCTATCTGAAGCTTCAGATGAATCTTTCCCAAAGGCTCACTTCGGCTTTGATTGAATCCCAAGATAGTAGTAACCGTCTTGGAGAGCTTGTGAAGAGGGATTTTTAGTTCATCCAATAAACTCTTTGGCATTATGCTTATAGCAGACCCTGGGTCAATGAGAATACGATCTATCTTCATCGTATCAATATAACCAGTGTAGTAGAGAGGTCGGTCATGTCGATTATCCTCCAGTAACATGTCGTCTTGTGTAAAGGTGATATTTGGGATAATCTCCAGTACACTGTTGCAATATAAGCAAGTGGCAGGTTCCGCATCCGGCTTATTCAATTGTGCAAGACAAGAGTCAGCTTGTAGAAGTGCTTCACTTAACGTCTCCCGAGTCTCTTTGGAAAGACGTAGAAGTTCAAAAAGGGACATTCTAGCGGGAGTATTAGCAAGCTGAGCCAAAATGTCGAAGTTGTAAGGCTTCTGAAGTCCAAGAGGAGAAGACTTCTTGATTGGCTTATCAAACCGAGCCTGTTGTTTGCCTTTCTCCAGAGCCGTAGGCTTGGGAGGAACAGGTTCTGTCACGCCCCAGAACCAGAATACTGGAGAGCAGGGGCAGACATAGCCAGCTACGTATATTGAAATAGAATACATCTCAACTATACGGTCACGGCTGTCTAGATATGAGGGTTTACTACAAGCCAACAGTCTCTTAAGGTCAAGCCTATTGTCTCAATCTCAAGCAAATAATATAATTACAAGATGTATGATCATTAAATATACAATAAAAGGCGTCCCAAATATTACATAACAGCTGATCATGAAGCTAGTCGTACAAAATGTTAGGACTAGCAAGAGTTTAAGTCATACATGATCAACCCTAGGATTTGTTAATCATGTTTACAGCCCGTAGGCAGACAGTAAGTAAAAATGCATCGAGCTAACAGGTGCTCGTCGGCTAAACGCCTCAAAAGAATAAATTTACAATAGAGTGAGCGAAACAAAATAGAAAACCCACTCGTAGCCCGGGTTCCTTCTAGTCGCCACCATTGGGCTGGAAGCTTGGTAGATCCTCGGGAGCTGCTCCGAAATCTTGCCACACAAAACCAGCTGGGTCAACCCCAGAAAGAGCAAGTGCCACAAGGGGGCCACAAAATAAGAACAAAAGCCAGCATTAACACAAGAAGATATAATATTAAAACTAGAATTATGAAAACATGTCAGGATGATATACGACGAGATAACCATGGAACTATTCCGATAGCCAGGTTACAACCCGTAACCAAACAAGGACCGAGGTTGTAACCCTTCATCTGAACAGAGCTTGGTTTCCCACCATTTATCGGCAAGATAATAATGTAAGCAATCAAGATAGAAAACAATCTTGCATGGGATCAAGGCAGGACTAGACTGGTTATACCTCATTCAATCAATCACGGCCAAGCAGATCCTACGGCTTACTACTTTAACTAACTAGGGTTATCACAGGCCTAATTACTAACAAGATGCAGTGAGATTGTTCCACAGCCACAAGCCCTGCAGACCATCCAGGCTACCCAGGACGAAAGATTAGGGTTGAATTCAGGTGGGTACATCGTCCAGGAGACAAATGTACCCTTAGGTGACTTAGAGGGTGCAACACTCGACGGTGCGCTAGAAATGTGCCCTACTCGACGGCAGGCTACAGATCCCAAGAGCGCCCAGGTAACGGGATTGCCTGTAGCTGTGTTATCTCTTCATGACTACTGAGTTATTCTAGTTATTAACCTTAATCCATTTTAGTAGGTACTCCTGACCGTGGTACTCAGGAGTTCCATCCTAGACATGATGCAAGACTGGACAAGTGGATTAACAAGCAAGCAAGAAAGAACCACCCACGGTGTCAAGACAGGTCAAGTTAAGTTATCAAGTCATGTCAAGTCAGGAGTGCGCCGCCACGGGCCACTATCAAGTCATGTTGGAAGGCAGCGTATGTGAAAGTCAGCGTATGTGTAAGTGAAAGTCATGCACGCAGGGGGAATGCATACGCATTATAACACGCACGCAGGAAGGCAGCGTATGTGAAAGTCATGCACGCTCAAGGGGGGCAGCGTAGATAAAAAGTCACGCACGCTCAGGGGCAGCGTAGGTGAAAAGTCATGCACGCTCAAGGGGGGCAGCGTAGGTGAAAAGTCACGCACGCTCAGGGGCAGCGTAGGTGAAAAGTCACGCACGCTCAGGGACAGCGTAGGTGAAAAGTCATGCACGCTCAAGGGAGCAGTGTGTGAAAGTCACGCACGCTACAGGAGCAGTGTACGTGAAAGTCACGCACGCTCAAGGGAGCAGTGTGTGAAAGTCACGCACGCTACAGGGAGCAGTGTGTGAAAGTCACGCACGCTCAATGAGACACGCTTCCAACAGGAAGCGTACTCAAGCCTGCGTACGCAGCGCTAAAGAGCGTGCGTAGCTCAGTGTGCATAAGCTAAACAGCTATGCACACTGCTCACTGTCTTCTCCAAACAGCAAGAACTCATGGCTGAACCCAAGACTTCAAAAGTTCATAACTTGGCCATCCGAACTCCAAATCCGGATTTCCAAGGTTCCAACTTGGGTGAAATCAAATGTTCTTCCACATGGAAACATCAGAACCCACAAAACTCCAACCAAAATACATCAAAACCAAGCAAAACCCAAAAATAGGAATAACTAGATCTAGAACAATAGAGACTCCAAATCACAAAAACCCAAGAACTAATGTTGATCTCCATGTCCTACTCTAGCAAATGGACCAAGAAAATATGGTTCTCATGAAGTGGCAAGATGCACTTGCCTAGGGTTTGGGAGTTGTGTGTAGAGGAAGGAGAAGAAGAAGAAGAAGAAATTAATGGAGAAAGTTATGAGGAGAGAGAGAGAGGTAGGTAGGGATATAAAGAGGGGGAGTTGTGGTGGGGATGAGGGTGTAGCATAGGTTAGGGTGATCCATCCTAACCCAAACCAATAAAACCGGGCCCAAACCCAAATAAAACCAAGCCATGACTAAATCCCAAATACGAGAAATACCGAATTCCACATGTTGAGATAAATAAAAAATACGTGCCAAAATCCAGATACAAGTATAAATACGAAATACTGGAAATACGGGAAATGAGGGTGACAACTCTACCCACCTTAAAAGAATTCCGTCCTCGAAATTTAATCAAGGAGCTAGAGATTGCCACGACAAGCTACACTAAGCACAGGCAAGTTATACTAAGCAGTTCAATCATACAATCATACAATGCAAGCAAGGAAGGGAAAACGTAAGGCATAAGAAAGACATTATACCTCACGAGTCAAACAGGTAGGGATATCGCGATCGGATGTCGTCCTCACGCTCCCATGTTGACTCACCCAGAGAGTGATGACCCCAAGCAACACGGACTAATTTAATAGTCTTGTTCTTGAGTATCTTTTCCCTCCGGTCCAAAATAGACACGGGCCTCTCCTCATACGAAAGGTTGGTACCAACAACCAATTCCGAATGGTCTAGGATGTGGCTCGGGTCCGGAATATACCGTCGTAATTGGGACACATGGAATACATCGTGTACCTCACTTAGCGACGGCGGAAGAGCGAGACGATATGATACATCTCCTACTCGCTCTAGAATATCGAACGGCCCTATATACCTAGGACTAAGCTTTCCCCGCACGCCAAAGCGAATGACGCCGCGGTTAGGCGAGATCCTAAGGAATACATGGTCGCCGATAGCAAATTCTAGGGGACGCCGATGAGCATCGGCCCAATGGCGCTGGCGGTCCTGGGCAACTCGGAGGTGATCTCTGACCTTCCTGACCACTTCAACCGTCTGGGAAATCAATTCTGGTCCAAGCATCTGCCTCTCCCCGACATCGTCCCATGCTAGCGGGGATCTGCACTTCCTGCCATAAAGAGCCTCGAAGGATGCCATCTGGATACTGGCCTGGAAACTATTGTTGTACGAGAATTCCACCAGGTGCAGATGATTCTCCCATGAACCACCGAAGTCAAGGGCACAAGATCTCAACATATCTTCAAGGGTCTGGATTGTGCGCTCTGACTGACCATCCGTCTGCGGGTGATAAGCTGAGCTGAACTGAAGGTGAGTCCCCAAACTCTTCTGCAAGCTGCGCCAAAAGTGTGATGTGAATCTTGAATCCCTGTCTGAGGTGATGCTGACTGGCACACCGTGAAGCCTGACGATCTGCCTGAGGTACATCTCTGCTAGCTGCGCCGTCGACTGTCCAACTCTGAATGGAAGAAAGTGTGCCACCTTGGTAAGCCTGTCCACAATTACCCAAATAGCATCTCTGCCGGCCAGAGATCTGGGCAATCCGGTCACGAAATCCATGGTTATATGCTTCCATTTCCATTCTGGGATCGGTAAAGGTTGAAGAAGTCCAGCGGGCCTCTGATGTTCACCTTTAACCTGTTGGCAAACCAAACACCGAGAGACAAACCGGGCTATCTCCCTCTTCATGCCATTCTACCAGAAATGCTGACGAATATCACGGTACATCTTCGTACCACCCGGATGAATAGAATACTGTGAACTGTGGGCTTCTGCCATGACTTCCTGTCTGATATCTCCACTGGGCACACAAAGACGAGTGCCGTGCCGAAGGGTACCGTCCTCATGAATACATAACTCTGGCCTTCTTCCTGCTTCACACTCTGCTCTGAGTCGCTGGATCTTGGAATCTGCTGACTGCGCCATCCGGATCCTCTCAACTATGCTGGACTGAACCTGTAGACTGGCCATCAATGCCACACTGGTGGGAAGAACCACTTCAATTCCCATCTTCTGAAGATCTACCAATAATTCTGGTTGCGCCGTCAGGAAATAAACTCCGGCTCTCCTGCTCAATGCATCGGCTACAACGTTGGCCTTCCCGGGATGATACTGCAAATTCATATCATAATCCACCAATAGCTCGAGCCATCTTCTCTGTCGCATATTAAGGTCCTTCTGGGTGAAAACATACTTCAGGCTCTTATGATCAGTAAAGATCTCCACTCTATCTCCGTACAAGTAGTGTCTCCACAACTTCAAAGCAAACACTACCGCCGCCAGTTCCAAGTCGTGGGTCGGGTAATTCTTCTCATGATCACGAAGTTGACGTGACGCATAAGATATTACCTTCCCATGCTGCATCAAGACACACCCCAATCCTCTGCCTGAAGCGTCACAATAAACTGTGAATCCTTCGGTCCCATCTGGAAGGGTAAGAATGGGAGCCGTTATCAAACCTCGCTTCAACTTCTCAAACGATTCCTGACACTCTGCTGTCCAAACAAACGGCACATCCTTGCGGGTCAACTGGGTCATCGGCGCTGAAATCCTTGCGAAATCTGAAACGAACCGCCGGTAGTAGCCGGCCAATCCAAGGAAGCTGCGAACCTCTGCCACTGAGCTGGGTACCGGCCATGACTCGATAGCCACAATCTTCTGGGGATCCACTTCCACTCCTCCTCGGGTAATGATGTGACCCAAGTACGAAATACGGTCGGGCCAGAACTCGCATTTACTGAACTTGGCGTACAACTGATGCTTCCTAAGCGTCTGAAGGACGACTCTGAGATGCTGCTCATGCTCTGCTTCACTCTTGCTGTAGACCAGGATGTCATCTAGGAACACAATCACAAATTGGTCCAAGTAAGGCATGAAAATGTGATTCATGAGGTCCATGAATACGACCGACGCATTGGTCGCTCCAAAGGGCATAACAAGGAACTCCCAATGCCCATACCTCGATCTGAATGCTGTCTTCGGGATGTCCTGCTCTCTGACTCTGATCTGGTGGTATCCTGACCGCAAGTCGATCTTCGAAAACACTGAAGCCCCTCTGAGCTGATCAAACAAGTCATCTATCCTCGGAAGAGGGTATCTGTTCTTGATTGTCACTGAATTCAAGATACGATAATCAACACATAGCCTAGACGTACCATCCTTCTTTTTCACAAGAAGCATCGGGGCTCTCCAAGGCGATCCACTTGCCCGGATGAATCCCTTGGTCCTCAGTTCTTCAATCATCTTGTACAA
The DNA here is from genome assembly GCA_029216955.1 of Iris pallida. Classification (NCBI taxonomy): domain Eukaryota; kingdom Viridiplantae; phylum Streptophyta; class Magnoliopsida; order Asparagales; family Iridaceae; genus Iris; species Iris pallida. The sequence continues at coordinate 30,915,426 of JANAVB010009999.1, forward strand.
AATCTCCAACTCTGAAGGCGCCATTCTGTAGACTCGCTATGATACTGGTGCTGTCCCGGGGATCAAGTCTATAGTGAACTCAATCTCCCGTTCTGGCGGCATCCCTGGAAGCTCCTCTGGAAAGACATCTGGAAACTCTTCAACTATCCTGGGCAACTGCACTGCTGCTACTGCCATCCGCAATGCTGGAGAAGATGGCTCCACTGCGCCTCTGGAAAACGAAAACTCTGGCTCGTCGGGGATACTAAAGACAACTCTGCCAATATGGCAGTCTATCCTAGCATACTGGTTCCTCAACCAATCCATGCCTAGGACTACATCATAGTCTGCCATAGGAAACTCTATGAATCTAGCGGGGAACTCCCTACCGCTAACTACGATCTGACACGAGGAAAACACTCGATCTACTCCCACAAGACCATTACCAGTAAGTATATTGAGCCTCACTGATAATGACTCGGGCTCCAATCCTATCCGTGTCGCGAATCGTACAGACATAAATGAATGTGATGTACTAGAATTAAACAATACCGAAGCTGGAAAGGAGTTGACGAGAATAGTACCTGCCACAACCTCACCTGGTGCAACTTCTTCTTCCATAGCCATCATCATGGCCTGACCTTGTCCTCTGGCTACTGGTCCCCTCTGCTGGAAACCTCTCTGCCTATTCTGGGTCTGAGCTTGGACTTGTGCATACTGCTGGGGGTGTTGTTGCTGGAATGCCTGAGACTGAGGCGGCAAGGGTCTCGAAGACTGATACTGCTGCTGCTGAACTGGTGCTGGGGCCGGTCCTCTCACCGATGAGCTAGAAGGGTTGGATGCTGATGAACCACCCCTATTCGGGCAAGCCCCTATCCTATGATCTGCTGCTCCACAAGCCAGGCACAATCCCTGTGCCCTGCGGCAGTCTGCCACCACATGCCCTGGCTTCCCGCAATGAGAACATCCCATCGCGGAAGTCTGCTTCTGCTTCTGTTGTTACGGGTACGTCGGGGTCGAATGCTGAACCGACGTTACGGAGGCCGCCCGCCTCGGAGTTCCAATGGTCAATCCCCTAGCTGCCGGGGCTGGAGCTGATGATTGGTGCATCTGACTATGAGACCGCTTCCTACCTCCGGTCCTATCCACGATCCTCTGGGAGGTATACTCATGCCTCCTAGCTGCTCTCAAGACTGCATCAAACGTCTGGTGCTTAAACAGCTCAACCGCCAACAAGATCTCCAAATACAGTCCCTGCTGGAATCGCTGGGCCCTATCAAACTCGGTCGCCACCAAGGTGGGGACAAACCTACTGAGTCTAGAAAACTCTGATGCATAACTGTCGACTTTTCTGCCTCCTTGCTTCAAGTTGGTAAATCTGGTCTGCAGGTCGTACCGAGCCACAGCATCGAAGTACTTCGCCTGGAATCTCTCTCTAAATACTGCCCAAGCAATGGGTGCCACTAATCCCATGGCTTGCGCCGCCCACCAACTGCAAGCTAAATCCAACAACTGCAGGCATACCACCGCCACCTTCTCATTCTCGGGTGTCCTAGCTGCTTCCAGAATCACCTCGGTATCCTGAAGCCATGCATCCGCGGCAATCGCATCCTCGGTGCCGTCGAAGAAAGGAGGGTTCAATCGCTTGAAGCTGTTGGCCGCTTGGTTCCCTGGATGTCCGCCTCGGGTCAAAGCATCTTGAACTGTCTGGTGCAGGGCGTCACTTCGACGATCATGGGAAGCTATCAAGGTTCTGATGAGGCCTACTAAGGTACCATCATCTGGCTCTGCGGGCTGGACGGGCCGAACTGGTGACTCTCCTCCAGTGGGTATCACTCTGGAGGCGACCCCGGAATGCTGGGCTTGATCTCCAGGTTGCTGCTGGCCCACGGGAGGTGCTCTTCCTTGCTGATCGGCAGGGTCAGGTACAGTGCCGCTGAAGAAGACGACACAGGGAAACAAATAAGGAAGGACCAGGACAGATCAACGATACAAGCATGTAATCAGGGCAAGAATTCCAGGGATTTGAAAATACGGGCGGAGATCAAGGGCGAATACTGATTGAGACATCTATTCGGTAAACCCTCACATTTCTTGATTGACAAGACCTGCATGGGCCACCACTTAAACCATGTCACGCCCCAGAACCAGAATACTGGAGAGCAGGGGCAGACATAGCCAGCTACGTATATTAAAATAGAATACATCTCAACTATACGGTCACGGCTGTCTAGATATGAGGGTTTACTACAAGCCAACAGTCTCTTAAGGTCAAGCCTATTGTCTCAATCTCAAGCAAATAATATAATTACAAGATGTATGATCATTAAATATACAATAAAAGGCGTCCCAAATATTACATATCAGCTGATCATGAAGCTAGTCGTACAAAATGTTAGGACTAACAAGAGTTTAAGTCATACATGATCAACCCTAGGATTTGTTAATCATATTTACAGCCCGTAGGCAGACAGTAAGTAAAAATGCATCGAGCTAACAGGTGCTCGTCGGCTAGACGCCTCAAAAGAATAAATTTACAATAGAGTGAGCGAAATAAAATAGAAAACCCACTCGTAGCCCGGGTTCCTTCTAGTCGCCACCATTGGGCTGGAAGCTTGGTAGATCCTCGGGAGCTGCTCCAAAATCTGGCCACACAAAACCAGCTGGGTCAACCCCAGAAAGAGCAAGTGCCACAAGGGGGCCACAAAATAAGAATAAAAGCCAGCATTAACACAAGAAGATATAATATTAAAACTAGAATTATGAAAACATGTCAGGATGATATACGACGAGATAACCATGGAACTATTCCGATAGCCAGGTTACAACCCGTAACCAAACAAGGACCGGGGTTGTAACCCTTCATCTGAACAGAGCTTGGTTTCCCACCATTTATCGGCAAGATAATAATGTAAGCAATCAAGACAGGAAACAATCTTGCATGGGATCAAGGCAGGACTAGACTGGTTATACCTCATTCAATCAATCACGGCCAAGCAGATCCTACGGCTTACTACTTTAACTAACTAGGGTTATCACAGGCCTAATTACTAACAAGATACAGTGAGATTGTTCCACAGCCACAAGCCCTGCAGACCATCCAGGCTACCCAGGACGAAAGATTAGGGTTGAATTCAGGTGGGTATATCGTCCAGGAGACAAATGTACCCTTAGGTGACTTAGAGGGTGCAACACTCGACGGTGCGCTGGAAATGTGCCCTACTCGACGGCAGGCTACAGATCCCAAGAGCGCCCAGGTAACGGGATTGCCTGTAGCTGTGTCATCTCTTCATGACTACTGAGTTATTCTAGTTATTAACCTTAATCCATTTTAGTAGGTACTCCTGACCGTGGTACTCAGGAGTTCTATCCTAGACATGATGCAAGACTGGACAAGTAGATTAACAAGCAAGCAAGAAAGAACCACCCACGGTGTCAAGACAGGTCAAGTTAAGTTATCAAGTCATGTCAAGTCAGGAGTGCGCCGCCACGGGCCACTATCAAGTCATGTTGGTCATGTCAGGAGTGCACCACTATGGGTCACTGTCGTGTTATGCTAGTGCCTTGCCATACCGAGCCATGTACAATAGTCATTCCAAAATATTAAGTAAAATCAAGTTCATGACAAAAAGGCGTAAGGATATAAAATGGGCATGAAATATCTAATAAAATATCAAAATACGGGTCAGGGGATGCGTACGCACAAAAGCATGCACGCAGGGGGAATGCATACGCATTATAACACGCACGCAGGAAGGCAGCGTATGTGAAAGTCACGCACGCTCAAGGGGGGCAGCGTAGATGAAAAGTCATGCACGCTCAGGGGCGGCGTAGGTGAAAAGTCACGCACGCTCAAGGGGGGCAGCGTAGGTAAAAAGTCACGCACGCTCAGGGGCAGCGTAGGTGAAAAGTCACGCACGCTCAGGGACAGCGTAGGTGAAAAGTCACGCACGCTCAAGGGAGCAGTGTGTGAAAGTCACGCACGCTACAGGAGCAGTGTACGTGAAAGTCACGCACGCTCAAGGGAGCAGTGTGTGAAAGTCACGCACGCTACAGGGAGCAGTGTGTGAAAGTCACGCACGCTCAAGGAGACACGCTTCCAACAGGAAGCGTACTCAAGCCTGCGTACGCAGCGCTAAAGAGCGCGCGTAGCTCAGTGTGCGTAAGCTAAACAGCTATGTACACTGCTCTCTGTCTTCTCCAAACAGCAAGAACTCATGGCTGAACCCAAGACTTCAAAAGTTCATAACTTGGCCATCTGAACTCCAAATCCGGATTTCCAAGGTTCCAACTTGGGTGAAATCAAATATTCTTCCACATGGAAACATCAGAACCCACAAAACTCCAACCAAAATACATCAAAACCAAGCAAAACCCAAAAATAGAAATAACTAGATCTAGAACAATAGAGACTCCAAATCATAAAAACCCAAGAACTAATGTTGATCTCCATGTCCTACTCTAGCAAATGGACCAAGAAAATATGGTTCTCATGAAGTGGCAAGATGCACTTGCCTAGGGTTTGGGAGTTGTGTGTAGAGGAAGGAGAAGAAGAAGAAGAAGAAATTAATGGAGGAAGTTATGAGGAGAGAAAGAGGTAGGTAGGAATATAAAGAGGGGGAGTTGTGGTGGGGATGAGGGTGTAGCATAGGTTAGGGTGATCCATCCTAACCCAAACCAATAAAACTGGGCCCAAACCCAAATAAAACCAAGCCATGACTAAATCCCAAATACGAGAAATACCGAATTCCACATGTTGAGATAAATAAAAAATACGTGCCAAAATCCAGATACAAGTATAAATACGAAATACTGGAAATACGAGAAATGAGGGTGACAACTCTACCCACCTTAAAAGAATTCCGTCCTCGGAATTTAATCAAGGAGCTAGAGATTGCCACGACAAGCTACACTAAGCACAGGCAAGTTATACTAAGCAGTTCAATCATATAATCATACAATGCAAGCAAAGAAGGGAAAACGTAAGGCATAAGAAAGACATTATACCTCACGAGTCAAACAGGTAGGGATATCGCGATCGGATGTCGTCCTCACGCTCCCATGTTGACTCACCCAGAGAGTGATGACCCCAAGCAACACGGATTAATTTAATAGTCTTGTTCTTGAGTATCTTTTCCCTCCGGTCCAAAATAGACACGGGCCTCTCCTCATACGAAAGGTTGGTACCAACAACCAATTCCGAATGGTCTAGGATGTGGCTCGGGTCCGGAATATACCGTCGTAATTGGGACACATGAAATACATCGTGTAACTCACTTAGCGACGGCGGAAGAGCGAGACGATAGGATACATCTCCTACTCGCTCTAAAATATCGAACGGCCCTATATACCTAGGACTAAGCTTTCCCCGCACGCCAAAGTGAATGACGCCGCGGTTAGGCGAGATCCTAAGGAATACATGGTCGCCAACAGCAAATTCTAGGGGACGCCGATGAGCATCGGCCCAATGGCGCTGGCGGTCCTGGGCAACTCGGAGGTGATCTCTGACCTTCCTGACCACTTCAACCGTCTGGGAAATCAATTCGGGTCCAAGCATCTGCCTCTCTCCGACATCGTCCCATGCTAGCGGGGATCTGCACTTCTTGCCATAAAGAGCCTCGAAGGGTGCCATCTGGATACTGGCCTGGAAACTATTGTTGTACGAGAATTCCACCAGGTGCAGATGATTCTCCCATGAACTACCGAAGTCAAGGGCACAAGATCTCAACATATCTTCAAGGGTCTAGATTGTGCACTCTGACTGACCATCCGTCTGCGGGTGATAAGCTGAGCTGAACTGAAGGTGAGTCCCCAAACTCTTCTGCAAGCTACGCCAAAAGTGTGATGTGAATCTTGAATCCCTGTCTGAGGTGATGCTCGACTGGCACACCGTGAAGCCTGACGATCTTCCTGAGGTACATCTCTGCTAGCTGCGCCGTCGACTGTCCAACTCTGAATGGAAGAAAGTGTGCCACCTTGGTAAGCCTATCCACAATTACCCAAATAGCATCTCTGCCGGCCGGAGATCTGGGCAATCCGGTCACAAAATCCATGGTTATATGCTCCCATTTTCATTCTGGGATCGGTAAAGGTTGAAGAAGTCCAGCGGGCCTCTGATGTTCAGCTTTAACCTGTTGGCAAACCAAACACCGAGAGACAAACCGGGCTATCTCCCTCTTCATGCCATTCCACCAGAAATGCAGACGAATATCACGGTACATCTTCGTACCACCCGGATGAATAGAATACTGTGAACTGTGGGCTTCTGCCATGACTTCCTGTCTGATATCTCCACTGGGCACACAAAGACGAGTGCCATGCCGAAGGGTACCGTCCTCATGAATACATAGCTCTGGCCTTCTTCCTGCTTCACACTCTACTCTGAGTCGCTGGATCTTGGAATCTGCTGACTGCGCCATCCGGATCCTCTCAACTATGCTAGACTAAACCTGTAGACTGGCCATCAATGCCACGCTGGTGGGAAGAACCACTTCAATTCCCATCTTCTAAAGATCTACCAATAATTCTGGTTGCGCCGTCAGGAAATAAACTCCGGCTCTCCTGCTCAATGCATCTGCTACAACGTTGGCCTTCCCGGGATGATACTACAAATTCATATCATAATCCACCAATAGCTCGAGCCATCTTCTCTGCCGCATATTAAGGTCCTTCTGGATGAAAACATACTTCAGGCTCTTATGATCAGTAAAGATCTCCACTCTATCTCCGTACAAGTAGTGTCTCCACAACTTCAAAGCAAACACTACCGCCGCCAGTTCTAAGTCGTGGGTCGGGTAATTCTTCTCATGATCATGAAGTTGACGTGACGCATAAGATATTACCTTCCCATGCTGCATCAAGACACACCCCAATCCTCTGCCTGAAGCGTCACAATAAACTGTGAATCCTCCGGTCCCATCTGGAAGGGTGAGAATGGGAGCCGTTATCAAACCTCGCTTCAATTTCTCAAACGATTCCTGACACTCTGCTGTCCAAACAAACGGCACATCCTTGCGGGTCAACTGGGTCATCGGCGCTGAAATCCTTGCGAAATCTAAAACGAACCGCCGGTAATAGCCGGCCAATCCAAGGAAGCTGCGAACCTCTGCCACTGAGCTGGGTACCGGCCATGACTCGATAGCCACAATCTTCTGGAGATCCACTTCCACTCTTTCTCGGTTAATGATGTGACCCAAGTACGAAATACGGTCGAGCCAGAACTCGCATTTACTGAACTTGGCGTACAACTGATGCTCCCTAAGCGTCTGAAGGACGACTCTGAGATGCTGCTCATGCTCTGCTTCACTCTTGCTGTAGACCAGGATGTCATCTAGGAACACAATCACAAATTGGTCCAAGTAAGGCATAAAAATGCGATTCATGAGGTCCATAAATATGGCCGGCGCATTGGTCGCTCCAAAGGGCATAACAAGGAACTCCCAATGCCCATACCTCGATCTGAATGCTTTTTTCGGGATGTCCTGCTCTATGACTCTGATCTGGTGGTATCCTGACCGCAAGTCGATCTTCGAAAACACTGAAGCCCCTCTGAGCTGATCAAACAAGTCATCTATCCTCGGAAGAGGGTATCTGTTCTTGATTGTCACTGAATTCAAGGTACGATAATCAACACATAGCCTGGATGTACCATCCTTCTTTTTTACAAGAAGCATCGGGGCTCCCCAAGGCGATCCACTTGCACGGATGAATCCCTTGGTCCTCAGTTCTTCAATCATCTTGTACAAAATCTCCAACTCTGAAGGCGCCATTCTGTAGACTCGCTCTGATACTGGTGCTGTCCCGGGGATCAAGTCTATAGTGAACTCAATCTCCCGTTCTGGCGGCATCCCTGGAAGCTCCTCTGGAAAGACATCTGGAAACTCTTCAACTATCCTGGGCAACTGTACTGCTGCTACTGCCATCCACAATGCTGGAGAAGATGGCTCCACTGCGCCTCTGGAAAACAAAAACTCTGGCTCGCCGGGGATACTAAAGACAACTCTGCCAATATGGCAGTCTATCCTAGCATACTGGTTCCTCAACCAATCTATGCCTAGGACTACATCATAGTCTGCCATAGGAAACTCTATGAATCTAGCGGGGAACTCCCTACCGCTAACTATGATCCGACACGAGGAAAACACTCGATCTACTCCCACAAGACCATTACCAGTAAGTATATTGAGCCTCACTGATAATGACTCGGGCTCCAATCCTATCCGTGTCGTGAATCGTGCAGACATAAATGAATGCGATGCACCAGAATCAAACAATACCGAAGCTGGAAAGGAGTTGACGAGAATAGTACCTGCCACAACCTCACCTGGTGCAACTTCTTCTTCCATAGCCATCATCATGGCCTGACCTTGTCCTCTGGCTGCTGGTCCCCTCTGCTGGAAATCTCTCTGCCTATTCTGGGTCTGAGCTTGGACTTGTGCATACTGCTGGGGGTGTTGTTGCTGGAATGCCTGAGACTGAGGCGGCAAGGGTCTCGAAGACTGATACTGCTGCTGCTGAACTGGTGCTCGGGCCGGTCCTCTTACCGATGAGCTAGAAGGGTTGGATGCTGATGAACCACCCCTATTCGGGCAAGCCCCTATCCTATGATCTGTTGCTCCACAAGCCAGGCACAATCCCTGTGCCCTGCGGCAGTCTGCCACCACATGCCCTGGCTTCCCGCAATGAGAACATCCCATCGCGGAAGTCTGCTTCTGCTTCTGTTGCTGCGGGTACGTCGGGGTCGAATGCTGAACCGACGTTACGGAGGCCGCCCGCCTCGGAGTTCCAATGGTCAATCCCCTAGCTGCCGGGGCTGGAGCTGATGATTGGTACATCTGACTGTGGGACCGCTTCCTACCTCCGGTCCTATCCACGATCCTCTGGGAGGTATACTCATGCCTCCTAGCTGCTCTCAAGACTGCATCAAACGTCTGGTGCTCAAACTGTTAAACCGCCAACAAGATCTCTAAATGCAGTCCCTGCTGGAATCGCTGGGCCCTATCAAACTCGGTCGCCACCAAGGTGGGGACAAACCTACTGAGTCTAGAAAACTCTGATGCATAACTGTCGACTTTTCTGCCTCCTTGCTTCAAGTTGGTAAATCTGGTCTGCAGGTCGTACCGAGCCACAGTATCAAAGTACTTCGCCTGGAATCTCTCTCTAAACACTGCCCAAGCAATGGGTGCCGCTAATCCCATGGCTTGCGCCGCCCACCAACTGCGAGCTAAATCCAACAACTGCAGGCATACCACCGCCACCTTCTCATTCTCGGGTGTCCTAGCTGCTTCCAGAATCACCTCGGTATCCTGAAGCCATGCATCCATGGCAATCGCATCCTCAGTGCCGTCGAAGAAAGGAGGGTTCAATCGCTTGAAGCTATTGGCCGCTTGGTTCCCTGGATGTCCGCCTCGGGTCAAAGCATCTTGAACTGTCTGGTGCAGGGCGTCACTTCGACGATCATGGGAAGCTATCAAGGTTCTGATGAGGCCTACTAAGGTACCATCATCTGGCTCTGCGGGCTGTCAGGGCAAGAATTCCAGGGATTTGAAAATACGGGCGGAGATCAAGGGCGAATACTGATTGAGACATCTATTCAGTAAACCCTCACATTTCTTGATTGACAAGACCTGCATGGGCCACCACTTAAACCATGTCATGCCCCAGAACCAGAATACTGGAGAGCAGGGGCAGACATAGCCAGCTACGTATATTGAAATAGAATACATCTCAACTATACGGTCACGGCTGTCTAGATATGAGGGTTTACTACAAGCCAACAGTCTCTTAAGGTCAAGCCTATTGTCTCAATCTCAAGCAAATAATATAATTACAAGATGTATGATCATTAAATATACAATAAAAGGTGTCCCAAATATTACATATCAGCTGATCATGAAGCTAGTCGTACAAAATGTTAGGACTATCAAGAGTTTAAGTCATACATGATCAACCCTAGGATTTGTTAATCATGTTTACAGCCCGTAGGCAGACAGTAAGTAAAAATGCATCGAGCTAACAGGTGCTCGTCGGCTAAACGCCTCAAAAGAATAAATTTACAATAGAGTGAGCGAAACAAAATAGAAAACCCACTCGTAGCCCGGGTTCCTTCTAGTCGCCACCATTGGGCTGGAAGCTTGGTAGATCCTCGGGAGCTGCTCCGAAATCTGGCCACACAAAACCAGCTGGGTCAACCCCAGAAAGAGCAAGTGCCACAAGGGGGCCACAAAATAAGAACAAAAGCCAGCATTAACACAAGAAGATATAATATTAAAACTAGAATTATGAAAACATGTCAGGATAATATACGACGAGATAACCATGGAACTATTCCGATAGCCAGGTTACAACCCGTAACCAAACAAGGACCGGGGTTGTAACCCTTCATCTGAACAGAGCTTGGTTTTCCACCATTTATCGGCAAGATAATAATGTAAGCAATCAAGACAGGAAACAATCTTGCATGGGATCAAGGCAGGACTAGACTGGTTATACCTCATTCAATCAATCACGGCCAAACAGATCCTACGGCTTACTACTTTAACTAACTAGGGTTATCACAGGCCTAATTACTAACAAGATGCAGTGAGATTGTTCCACAGCCACAAGCCCTGCAGACCATCCAGGCTATCCAGGACGAAAGATTAGGGTTGAATTCAGGTGGGTACATCGTCCAAGAGACAAATGTACCCTTAGGTGACTTAGAGGGTGCAACACTCGACGGTACGCTGGAAATGTGCCCTACTCGACGGCAGGCTACAGATCCCAAGAGCGCCCAGGTAACGGGATTGCCTGTAGCTGTGTCATCTCTTCATGACTACTGAGTTATTCTAGTTATTAACCTTAATCCATTTTAGTAGGTACTCCTGACCGTGGTACTCAGGAGTTCCATCCTAGACATGATGCAAGACTGGACAAGTGGATTAACAAGCAAGCAAGAAAGAACCACCCACGGTGTCAAGACAGGTCAAGTTAAGTTATCAAGTCATGTCAAGTCAGGAGTGCGCTGCCACGGGCCACTATCAAGTCATGTTGGTCATGTCAGGAGTGCACCACTATGGGTCACTGTCGTGTTATGCTAGTGCCTTGCCATACCGAGCCATGTACAATAGTCATTCCAACATATTAAGTAAAATCAAGTTCATGACAAAAAGGCGTAAGGATATAAAATGGGCATGAAATATCTAATAAAATATCAAAATACGGGTCAGGGGATACGTACGCACAAAAGCACGCACGCAGGGGGAATGCATACGCATTATAACACGTACGCAGGAAGGCAGCGTATGTGAAAGTCACGCACGCTCAAGGGGGGCAGCATAGATGAAAAGTCACGCACGCTCAGGGGCAGCATAGGTGAAAAGTCACGTACGCTCAAGGGGGGCAGCGTAGGTGAAAAATCACGCACGCTCAGGGGCAGCGTAGGTGAAAAGTCACGCACGCTCAGGGACAGCGTAGGTGAAAAGTCACGCACGCTCAAGGGAGCAGTGTGTGAAAGTCACGCACGCTATAGGAGCAGTGTACGTGAAAGTCACGCACGCTCAAGGGAGCAGTGTGTGAAAGTCACGCACGCTACAGGGAGCAGTGTGTGAAAGTCACGCACACTCAATGAGACACGCTTCCAACAGGAAGCGTACTCAAGCCTGCGTACGCAGCGCTAAAGAGCGCGCGTAGCTCAGTGTGCGTAAGCTAAACAGCTATGCACACTGTTCATTGTCTTCTCCAAACAGCAAGAACTCATGGCTGAACCCAAGACTTCAAAAGTTCATAACTTGGCCATCCGAACTCCAAATCCGGATTTCCAAGGTTCCAACTTGGGTGAAATCAAATGTTCTTCCACATGGAAACATCAGAACCCACAAAACTCTAACCAAAATACATCAAAACCAAGCAAAACCCGAAAATAGAAATAACTAGATCTAGAACAATAGAGACTCCAAATCACAAAAACCCAAGAACTAATGTTGATCTCCATATCCTACTCTAGCAAATGGACCAAGAAAATATGGTTCTCATGAAGTGGCAAGATGCACTTGCCTAGGGTTTGGGAGTTGTGTGTAGAGGAAGGAGAAGAAGAAGAAGAAGAAATTAATGGAGGAAGTTATGAGGAGAGAGAGAGAGGTAGGTAGGGATATAAAGAGGGGGAGTTGTGGTGGAGATGAGGGTGTAGCATAGGTTAGGGTGATCCATCCTAACCTAAACCAATAAAACCGGGCCCAAACCCAAATAAAACCAAGCCACGACTAAATCCCAAATACGAGAAATACCGAATTCCACATGTTGAGATAAATAAAAAATACGTGCCAAAATCCAGATACAAGTATAAATACGAAATACTAGAAATACGGGAAATGAGGGTGACAGGTTCAGTAGATGGTTCTTCTTCGGGAGGAACATTAGGAGCATCTTTAGCATCTGAAGGGATATCAGTAGGATCTTCAGGATTTTTAGAATAATCCTTTAGGTAAGGTTTCCCCGTTCGAGTAGCACTAACAAGTGCTTCTTCTTTGTCTTTTGGCTCTGTGTCAGAGGTAGACCCAAGAGAAGTCATATGACATGACTTGATCTTTCCAGCCTTCTTGGATTTTTGAGAAGAAATCTTTTGAGGAGAAGGCGATTCAAAATCTGCCACTAGATCAGGATGGATCCACATAATTTCCTCTGTTTCCAAAGTGATTGGCACTAATCCTTCAGACTGTGGAGGAGGAAGATTCACTATGTCAAGAGTTGCCTTAGGAATAGAAACAATCCCACTTTCAAGGAGTTGAGGAGGGAAATTTCCAAATTGCATAGAGACGACGTTGGAGGTGACGGTCTTCTCTTTTGGAGTAAGAGAGATAGCTCCAGATTTAATCATTTCTTGGATCTTTCCTTTTAATACATAACATGTAAGAATTGTATGACCCAGCATTCTGTGATATGGACAGTATTTAGGATGATCTGTCTTACCAGCTTCATCAGGTTTCTTGATCTCTGGTAATTGTATTTTATTACCTTTCAGCAGACATTCAAAGATACCAAGGACATCGTCGTCATCAAAAGAATATTCTTCTCTGGGGCGAGGTGTTCTTGATTGTTGAGTTGTAGAGGCAGGAGTTTGAACATTTGATGCATCTTTGCTCTGAAGATTAACTTCAAGAGTTTCTTTTGCTTTGCGAGCATTATTTTTATTGTTAGCACCTTGTCCTGTTTCTTTAGGAGTCATCTGCACTCCTAAACCTTTGAAGGTTTCAGTACTGATTTCTGCAGCTTTAGCACTGACTATGAAGGAAGGCCAATCTTAAAATTGAGTGGACCCTGTCCACATACTGATGATTGGCAACAAGTTTGATTTGCACGTGTCAATGGTGACAGCATCAGGAGTTCCAAGAGGCATCTTCAGAGCTTCTCTTCGAAACCGTTCAGTGTATTCCTCTGTAGATTCATTATTTTTCTGCTTGATTCTAATAAGAGCAGACATATTCATGTCATTAAGCCCTTCATAGAACCTTTCAAGAAGCATCTGTTTGAAACCAGCAAATGAGGTAATACTTCCATCTGGGAGACTTCTATACCATTCATAAGCCGTTCCCTTGAGACATCCAATAAATACCCGAGTAAGGAGGGCATCACTTGGTTGTAGTTGATCAGTCATCACTTCAAAGTGATTGATAAACTGACTTGGAGAAGTGGTTCCATCATAGAATGAGATAGTAGGAGGCTTGTATTTAGGAGGATATGATACTTGCTTCCATTCTATCAGATAAGGCTGCTTGATGCCTAACCTTTGTAAACCATCCTTCTGTTTGAATGCCTCGAATTGAGTTTTGAGATTTTTCAATTCTTCAGAGACAACTCCCGAAGATTGTGGAGTTGTAGCTTGTAGAGAATAGTTGGGAGGAGGAACAGCATTGTAAGCACTACCCCCAGCTCCAGAGAGACTAGGATTTGGTTGAGCAGGTCCAGGAGTATTGGATTATACTACTGGAGGAACTTGTACTGGACTTATATCAGTATCAACTGGTATGGCATCTGATACAGTCTGTCGATTTTGCAACTGAGCTGTCATGAGTTCATACATTGACTTCATTGTGTCAGTCATAGACTTTATTTGCTGTTCCAAAGAAGCAATTCTTTGAACTTGAGGAGTCAAGAAAGAAGAAGGTTCATCAGTATTCCTATCAACCATGTAAGTCGTGACTGTATGAGGGATTATTGATGAACTAGTAGATGTTGTTTGCTCTGAATCATTGCTTCGTGTATCAAAGTCAACTATAGAAGAATTACCCCCAGTAGGAAGAGGTGGGAAGTTAGATTCTCCAAAAAATTCAGAATCAATTTCAGGGATCAAATTTCTTTGACTAGAAGCCAGGACTCTTGCTCTGGTGTTTCTATATACTCCATCTGGACTATCAACTCTACCCCCGGTGTCCCGAGAAGTCATGTTGACAGAGGCAAACAAAGGCTTATCTTCATCAGGCATAGGTTCATACTGAATCCTATTAAAGACAGACTGTCGTTTATTTTGATATTTGCATTGCATTGTGACTCTTGGCTGGAAGTCACATTCATGATTACCATGGTCTTGAACTGTTGATTCACATCTGCACTGAATTATGACTCTTGGATAGAAGTCACATTCAACATGTTCCTTTGATATAGAATTACTCATTCTCTTCTGTTGAAGATATTCCCGTAAATCTGTTTGTGAAGATTGAGGAATATACTTCCTGTTCTTGGGTCTTGATGGCTCTTGATTATATAAAGAGTGATTAATGTGAGCCACATAATTTCTTGCATACTCTGTATTTGGATCTTTTATCTTCATATCCAATTGGTATGGTTTCTTAACACCAGAAGTGCTGAGTTTTGTTCTTAAATCAGTGGAAGGTAACATATTAATTTTGGAAACATGGAGTTTTCCTTCCATTGATCTGGATATTTGCAGAGAAGGAAGAGTTAAACCACTCCTTTGATTAGGAGTTGGTAACAGACCCTCTTTAATGGACAGATTCTGTGCCCAATTTGAAGAAATCAAAGAGGAAGACATCAAGGAATGTTTCTTCTTAGACTCATTCAGATGTTGAGACATAGAATGTCCAGAAGGAAGAGTAGTCAAAAGACCATCTCCTTTCCTTTGACTAACAAAAGTATCAGTCAAAGCTGTTCCTGGAGTAAAAACTACAGGAGCAGAAGAAACAACTAAAGAGTTATTCCTTTTCGAAGGGACTTTGTGTGGAAGACCACCCCCAGTTCTAGTAGAACTCGGTGAAAAAGAAGAGATAACTAAGGAGTTATTCTTCTCTGATGAAATACACGCTGAAACAGACTTGGTTAAAGAACCAGAGCTGTTAGCGTGACTTTTGATTTTAGAATTACACGCTGGAACAGATTTGGCTAAGGAGCCAGTACTGTCAGCGTGACTTTTGAATGTGGGATTGCACACTGGAATAGATTTGGCTAAGGAGCCAGTACTATCAGCGTGACTTTTAGAGTTGAATTTGCACACTGGAACAGATTTGGCTAAGGAGCCAGTACTGTCAACGTGACTTTTAGAGTTGAATTTGCACACTGGAACAGATTCGGCTAAGGAGCCAGTACTGTCAGCGTGACTTTTAGAATTGAATTTGCACGCTGGAACAGATTCGGCTAAGGAGCCAGTACTGTCAACGTGACTTTTAGTTACTGTCATCTTCGAGCGCACAAGAGTGTGCGTGCTTGCAGTAGAGTTCTTGCCAGTATTAGGAGTAGACACTGTGGCAGAGACTTCACCATTAACTGCCAACTGATTCTTAGGGACATAGACAGAGTGTCCCTTCGACTTGGCAGTGATGATGGAGGCTGGAATGGACTTGCCACCCTTAGCCCGCTGCATTTCTTCATAGGCGAGTTGATCGAATTTGATCGTCATCACCTTCTTCGTCGAGCCGATTGACGAAGTGTCGCATTGAGTTGTTATCATCTCAGAAGAGGAGATGGTTTTCCCCTAGCAGAGTCGCCAATTTGTTTTCCATAAAGAAATTCTCTTTATTTGTTGTATTTCTGGGAAAATTATAACTGTAGGAATCCGATCTAGAAGACGATCGCTTTATCCCTTGGACTATGCGAAGAAGAAAAGCTCTCAAAATTTTGACAGTAGATATCAATGTATCTGTACAATGAATGAAAAATAAGAACTATATTTATAGAGTCAAAACAGTAACTGAAAAGATAACTACCTCACCACTGGTGTATTTGAAAAGTCACGCAGACTCTAAATACACGCAGGATTAGTGAGTAGTTACTGGACGTGGCCCGTAACTGTTAGACACATGGCATTAGTGCATGGGTCGTGTGCAAGTTACTGGGCACGCTGAGAGAGAGATCGGTGGCATGGCTGCCACGTACTCCAGTTGAAATGAAATCCACGCTGTCTTGCTGAAGGCAAAAATCCACAGCAGTTTCGTTGACGCAGACTCGTTGAAGGCGAAATCTACGCAAGCTTTGAAGAAGAATACTTAGAATTCACGCAGGCTTTGAGAAGAATAACTCAAAAATCTACGCAAACTTGAGGAAGGAGAAGGTTCAGAATCCACGCAAACCTGCCAGCTGTCTTGATTTGGCACGCTTCGTCTGACACAAAATCTCTGACATTGATTATATTGTCAGCCGCATTAAATGAAGATAAGACCCAAAGTCACGCCAACTTGGTGAAGAGTGAGTCTTGCTAAGGAAGATTTCAAAAATCACGCAAAAGACGGCGATGATCTCTCGAGTTCTGTGCATATGTGGCATACGAGGAGACGTTTCTCGACTGCTGTATTGTCAGTTATTATGATTCTGACGTATGGCTGAGTTGTCTCTGCGTGATTTCT
This sequence comes from Iris pallida, assembly GCA_029216955.1. Classification (NCBI taxonomy): domain Eukaryota; kingdom Viridiplantae; phylum Streptophyta; class Magnoliopsida; order Asparagales; family Iridaceae; genus Iris; species Iris pallida. The sequence goes on from JANAVB010009999.1 coordinate 30,932,234, forward strand.
AAAGGAGATGGACAGGCAGAACTTAGCGTATCTTTTGTGCTGCTTCTCGGATCACTCTGCGTGACTTGTTCTGATCAACTCAGCGTGACTTCATTTTTGAGGCCTATAATTTGGAGTCTCCATTGTTCTAGATCTAAGTTTCTTCTATTTTCGGTTTTGTATGGTTTTGATCTATTTAAGTTGTATTTTTATGGGTTTTGATGTTCTTATGTTGGAGAGAATTGAATTTCACCCAAGATAGAACTTTGCAAAGTTGGATTTGGACTTGTTTTGACCAAGTTATGGACTTTTGAAGCTTGGGGTTCAACCCATAGAGTTCTTGCTGTTTAGGAGAAGACAGTGAGCAGTGCACGAGCTTTTTAGCTTGTGCCACTGAGTTGCGCGCGCTCTTTAGCGCAGCGCAGTCCCCATACGCTGCCTTTTGGGAACGTATGACTCGCATACGCTCGCTTGCTTGACAAGGAGTCGTATGGACCCCATACGCTGCCTTTTGGGAGCGTATGACTCGCATACGCTCGCTTGCATGACAAGGAGTCGTATGGACCCATATGCTGTCTTTTGGAAGCGTATGACTTGCATACGCTTGACCTGAGCGTAGGTTGGCCTGAGCGTAGGTTGGCTTGAGCGTAGGCTGGCCTGAGCGTATGACTTTTGCACTGAGCCTATGGCCTTTGGCCGGCTTGGTCTTATGTCAGCGTGCCAGTTTGGTTTTATTTTCCTTAAGCTTGGCTCTTCTATAGCCCTGTATATTGATATTTTATTAGATATTTAACGTCCATTTTATATCCTTACGCCTTTTGTCCTGAACTTGATAATAATGAATTCACTTGATATGTTTGGAATTGATAATTGAGCATGACCTGATAAGTGGCCCGTCGTGGCGCACTCCTGACTAGTACACTTGATATGATAACCTGACCTGATACATCTTGAATAGCTGTTGCGACGGCTACCTGACATGACATGACCTGTATAATTAATCCTGACACCGTGGGCGATTGTGCTTGTACAAATAATCCAGTCATGTCTTGCATCATGTCTAGGAGGGGACTCCTGAGTACCACGGTCAGGAGTACCTACTGAATTGGACTAAGGTTAATGATTAGTATAATTCACTAGTCATGAAGAGATGTTCTCCAGTTACAGGCGATCCCGTTATCCCGGCCGTAAATGATTGGACTTGTAGCCTGCCGACGAGTAGGGCACATTTCCAGCCCACTGTTGTGTGGGGCACCCACCATTGTCACTTAAATGATTGAATTCTATTGTCACTATAATACATTGTACTCTCCAGATTGTCACTATAATGATTGCCTGGATAACCTGGATAGCTGTAGGGCCTGTGACTACTTGGAACATCTCATTGCATCTTGCTAGTAACTAGGATTGTGATAACCCTAGTTAGTTAATGTAGAAAGCCGTAGGCAATGATTGGCCGTGATTGCTTGGATGGAGTCTAGTACAGTATAGTATTGTCTAGAATTGATTGATTGTAAGATTGTACCAGAATGATTGAAGGATTGTCACTCCAGATTGTCACTATAATGATTGTCACTCCAGATTGTCACTATAATGATTGTCACTCCAGATTGTCACTATAATGATTGTCACTCTAGATTGTTACTTGACCTGATTTCTTATACTTATCTTGCCGATAAATGGTGAGAGAAACCAAGTTCCGTTCAGACGAAGGGTTACAACCCCGGTCCTTGTTTGGTTTACGGGCTGTAACCTAGCTATCTTAATAGTCCCATGGTTATCTCATCGTATATCATCCTGACATGCTTTTCCATATGTCTTGTATTTTAGTGATTCTATGCAAGATTTTTTTTTTATAATTACCCATCATGCTTTTTCTTAAATTACTGTCTCTTATTATGTAATTATATTATTGTGCTAATTGCTGGCTTTGGTTCTTATTTTGTGGCCTCCTTTGTGGCACTTGCTCTTCCTGGGGTCTGACCCAGCTGGTTTTGTATGGCCAGATACCGGAGCAGCACCAAAGGATCTCCCTGCATTCCAGCCCGATGGTGGTCACCAGGCGTAACCAGGGCATCGAGTGGGTTTCTTTTGTTCTCCCACTGTAATATTGTAAATTAATCTTTTGAGGCGTTTAGCCGACGAGCAAGTGTTAGCTCGATTGTACTCACTTACTGTCTGCCAACGGGATGTAACATGATTGACAAGCCCCGGGGGTTGATCATGTATGACTGAACTCTTGCTAGTCCTCACATTTTGTAACGACTAGCTTCATGATCATTCCGAATATATAATGTATGGGACGCCTTACTATTGTGTATTTGGTGGTCTGACATCTTGTAATTACTATTTGTTGGTTGAGATTGAGACAATAGGTTATTTTAAGACCTTACGAGACTGATGGATTGTAGTGAAACCCTCACATATCTAGACAGCCGTGACCGTATAGCGGTGTGGATTCCATTCCGTTATACGTAGCTGGCTATGTCTGCCCCCGCTCTCCAATATTCTGGTTCTGGGGTGTGACATCGAGTGAGGCAAATTCAGTGGTCTTGAACTCCCGCGCCTCCTCTGGTTGTGCGTCTGAGGTCCGTTCAAGTCACTTCAAATGTTGCGGTTCCCCCACTACTGATCGGGATGCCTGTTTGGTATTAGATCAGGGGGCACAACACTCACTTGACCACCCCGGCGCTTGGCCTCGCCATGCGCCTGAAGGGGGTGTGAAGGTGGTACTCTTCTCCAACGATCTGCGCAACGTGATCACTCACAAGCGTCGATCAGGAGAGATGACTGACAAGCACGATGTGCCTCTCACGAGGCATACTTGTGCTGTGGTCACCATCAACTGCTGTTGCAAGACGGCAGTCCCACCAAGGCAGTCGGTGTTCCAGCGACTGCAATCATCGACACCTCTCCGACGTCGCCTCGGGAAGAAGGTGTCAACAGAAAAAGTGCCAAGGGTTGCTTCATGCAACGTGATCTCCAACTCCTCGTCAGTCCGAAAGACGACTGGCAATTCCTCTTCCTCATCCAAAAGCCAGCCGAGGAAGACCAAGACAGCCGTCTCATCGTCCGGAGTGTTCGAAGGCACTCGGGGGAGGAAGAAGATCTTGGAGGAAGCTGGGGGTAGTCAGACCCTTGTCGAGCCTCCTTCCGAAGACGAGGGTGTTCAAAGCACATCTGAGGCGGATCCTCGAGGCGAAGTCAGCCTCCCAGAAGCTCTTGAAGACAGGGATATCCCCCAGAACACAGTTGGGGGTGGTCTGGCATCTGCAGACCCGAATTCTGGAGACGAAGAGACCCTTCAAGACGAAGCCGAGGGTAATCAGGCCCTTGCAGATGCGCCCGTGGTGAATGTTCTCCTGAACATAGCCGGGGGTAGCCAAGACGAGGCTCCAGGAGAGGCAACTCCCCTACAATAGAGTGAGGCCGAGAGTGAAGCCTCGACCCATCCATCCACTCCCGGCCGCGTTATGACAGTAAACGTGACTGTGGCTGATATCGAGTCTGATGCGCCGTCAATAGACCTCGTCCAGCGCATAGATACTCAAAACCCTCTCTGTCTCCATGCAAACACTGACTCAAGCACTATTTGAGATACGGTCAGCTTTGGCCAGGACACCTTCTACCAGTCCCGACCCAGGGGCCAATGGAGAATCGAGCGTACCCCTTCAGCGGGTATCCTCGGACACAAATTGCCGAGAAGCGCCTCGGACGTCGGAGCCCTCAAATGCTCAACATCAGGTGGTACCACCTTCCCCGACTCCCAGCTCCACGTAAGACGTGGTCAAGATGATCAGGGACTTGCGCGAGCGCTTTGAGTCCAAGACGAGACAAAGAGGAGCGCCAAAAGATGGGCATCCCCCAGCCGTATCCCCTTGAGTGGAACAAGGTGGTTTATCCTCCAAAGTATAAACCACAAACACTGACGCCGTATGACGGAAAGGACTCTCTGCATCGCTACCTGACGTACATCCAGTCTCAGACGGGGAATCTTCCAAAGGAGGACGCGCTACTCACCAGCATATTTGTTGGGGCACTGAAAGGAGTAGCGTACGACTGGTACTGCAGCCTCCCCGACAATTCAACATCTTTCTTCGACGACCTGACATGCCTCTTCCTTGACCGCTTCTACGATGGTGGGAAGGACATGACGATGGCGTCCCTCATAGAGATACGCCAGAAGGAGAAGGAAACGGTTCGGGTGTTCATCGAACGCTTCCGACAGGCCTGCTTCAGACTGCCCCCGGGCATGCCAGAACATGCGCTTCTCTCCTCCTGCAGCATGAACATGCTGCCTGCAGTCAAACTCTGGCTCAACTCCACTCCTCCTCCCGATTAGAGTTCCTTGATCATTGAAGCAGAAGCCGCAAAGAAGAAGGCGGCCAATGCTCGTCTTCTGGGAGTCAGCTTCCCCGCCTTTGATGACAAGGGGAAACGGCTTGCAGCCAACAACCCCGGACGGAAGACAAAGGGGAAACAGGCATTGACTGTCAATGCTTCAAAAGGTGCGTCGGCGCCTACTCAGAAGCCTCCACTTGCACCAAGGCCAAAGGAGGTTTATTCGTTCAACGACGAAGACACCCTGCAACTCTTTGAGATACTGAAGCAGGGTGACAAGATCAAGCTTCCAGACCCGAAGCGTCCCGACGAAGTTGGAAAAGTGGACAACCCGAGGTACTGTCACTTCCATCGGTTTGTCGGACACCCAACCAAGGACTGCTATGTCCTCAAGAATTACATCCAGCGTATGATCAATGCGGATGTAATCTCCGTCGACTACGAGGAGAAGACGGTGTCGGCCAACGTGGTGTCACTCCAGTTCGGCACCTTGTCGCCAACAACAACACAGGATGTCGTCGTCCCCATCCCCAAGGCGACAATGGAGGTGGTTAACCTACCACCTACCCGTGACAACGTGAGTAGACTCATCCCACTCACCACATCTCGAGGAGAGGTCCTATGGGTTCACCCCGACCTCGTCTCCGAGGTGACTCAATCGGAGGTACGCCCTACCTCCAAATCCAAAGGCAGGAAGATCAAGTCTTGCCGCACGATCTCTTCTTCAACGGAAGAGGCACTTCCTGTGCAGACGCGTTCACAACTGAACGTCCAACCCGACGAAGCTGCCGCCGAGGTGGTGCCTCATTGCACCGTCCCTGCTGCCCAGGAGGAGGGTCCATCTAAGCCCTCAGCAGCCAATAAGCAGAAGCATATGGAGGCTCGTTTGACAGACCTCTACGAAAGGAAAATGCTTCGGGGCTAGCCAAGCCCCACAACTTCGACATACTGGCATAACTGGCCAGTACTCCTGCCCGCCTATCTTTGTTCGAGCTCCTGCGTCTTTCCAAAGACTCCCGAGAAGCTCTATGTGAAGCTCTAAAGGATGCTGAATCCTTTCTCAGTCAGGTCAAGCAGCCTGAAGATCTCCCAACTACATGTGCGCACTGTCATTATGCGGATGAAGTTATCCCGAACATAACTTTCGCCCAACAAGACATGCTGCTCAAGCACAACCGACATAACCGACCGCTATATTATACAGGGTATATCGGTTCAGTCAAGGTGAAGCGCATTCAGATCGATCCGGGGTCTTCCCTCAATATCATTCCGAAGACGCTGCTCTCAACACTGGGGATCCCAATGTACCGGCAGCGCCCTCCAACACAACAATCAGTGGCTTCAACGCCAGCAAAAGCGAGCTGCTGGGCAAAATTCGGCTGAAGTATCACATCGGTAACCTCAGAACTGAGGTGACCTGCTACGTTGTGGATGCCGATATCAACTACAACATCCTGCTCGGTCGACTATGGCTGCACGATTACATGGTGGTGCCATCCATGCTCCACCAGTGTATGAAATATGTGTCCACCAACGGCGTCATCCGTACGGAGTTCGCGGACATCGATCCTTTCAAAGGGATTAAAGCCTACTTCACCGATGCCGACTTATACAAGTCACCGGACGAGGAGCAAGCCAATGATGCCGACGACGAAGCAGAAACGGTAGCAGAGCCGGACATGGAGCCTGAGGTCACTCCCGACGCTCCCTTGAAGATCCGACACAAAGGCAAACCGCCTCAGAAGTTGCCTTCCATGAGTATTAAGCTACCCGAGAAAGCACCAGCTGCTCCTGAAGCTCCCCTGAGGATACCGCTCAAGGAAAAGCCGCCTCAAACATCGGCTCCCCTCGTGGCAAAACTACAGGAGAAGACGCCAGTCACAGGAGGCACAGCGGAGGCACCTCTGAAGGTGCGTCTTAAAGACAGGCCGCCCCCATCCCAGCCGTCGGAGAAAGCCCATGCAGTCCTCTCGGACTCCAAGACTAATGCTGTGGTGGACTCTCCCGATCCTACTCCAGTGCTTACAGATGAAGAGCTGGGGGACTATATCTCGGCTGATGTAGAAGCCCCCTCTCTGGACAATGTAATCCCGCGGGATAAAATCTCGTATTTCATCAATAATAGAGTGTTTTTTAATTATTCTTGTCTTTCACATTGGAATGCCATGTATACATTAGATAACGCTCTACAGTCGTTGCAAACACAACGACCGTCCATCATGTAAATCGAGTAGTCCCGTCTCAAGGAGTCTGTTACGTAGTCCCGTCACGAAGTCGAGACGAAGAATCCATCATCTTCGGCAAAGTCGAGCGTCATCAAGACCTTCCGTCACTCGAGCCAGAACCAGATGCCGGCAGAATGCAACTCTACCGGTACACGGACAAGGCCAAGTACCTCATCCAGAAGATGGGTTACGATCTAAAAAGTAACAAAGGCCTGAACTACGGCAAAGGTCGGCGTCTCCCTCTCCGACTTCCGACTCCTAAAGGAAAGCCGCAGGACTACTACAACCGAACTCGACGGGGGGTAGGCTATGTCACGCCACCATCAACTCCAGAGAGTTCAGACACAGAAGAAGTAGAACATTCTCACTCGTCTGAAGCGTCAACATGGGACTCCAATACCAGTATCGGCTCAGTCTTCAAGAGAGTGCTGTCAGCCAACATGACGTCTGCACAATCTCAAGAAGAAGAAGACGAAGATCAAACGCCAGAATTCTTCGAAGAAGAACCCTGGGCTCAACGCCTGGAAGAACAATGGGAGTCTCGTTTTGAGTTACGTGAACCTCCCACCGAAGACGAAGTCGAGCAGATCGACCTTGGGGATGGATCTTCTTCCAAACCCATCTTCGTCAGCAAAAGCCTGAATGGAGAAGACCGAGAATCTTTAATCCAGCTGGCTAAAAAGTATATCGACGTCTTCGCTTGGAGCTACGAAGATATGCCGGGACTTGACCCCCAGATCGTGATGCATAGGCTGAACATCTTACCTGATGCCAAGCCTATCAAACAACAACAGCGGCACTTCCGTCCGGACATCATGAACGCCATCGATCAGGAGGTGGACAAGCTCTTGACCAGCGGCTTTATCCGTGAAGAACAACACCCAGATTGGGTAGCCAACGTCGTCTCCGTCACCAAGAAGAATAGAAAGATACGAGTTTGTATCGACTTCATGGATCTCAACTCTGCTTGCCCAAAGGATGAATTCTCGCTTCTAATCACCGACGTGATGATCGACAACACATGCGACTTCGAGCGCATGTCTTTCATGGACGGATATTCGGGCTACAACCAGATCAAGATGTTCCCCGATGACATAAAACACACGTCATTTCGGACTCCAAATTGTGTTTTCTGTTACACAGTAATGCCCTTCGGCTTGAAGAACGCCGGTGCAACATACCAACGAACTATGAGCACCATTTTCCGTCAACACCTTCGCAAGACAGTTGAATGCTATGTTGACGACATCGCAGTCAAGAGCCGTCTCAAAGGAGATCACCTGCAAGACCTCAAGACAGTCTTCGATCACATGTGGGCGCATCAACTCAAGATGAACCCCGCTAAATCCTTTCTGGGGGTTTCCAGCGGAAAGTTCTTGGGCTTCATCATCACGGCGAAAGTCATTCATGTCGATCCCGAGAAGACCAAAGCCATCCTTGATATGGACCCTCCGAAGAACCTTCGAGAACTTCGAGGCCTACAGGGACGTCTGGCATACATCCGGAGGTTCATAGCAAACCTCTCCGGCAAATGTCAACCCTTCACCCAGCTCATGAAGAAGGGAGTCTCTTACGTCTGGACAGAGGAATGCCAAAAGGCTTTCGATGACATCAAAGCCTACTTGACGAGCCCACCAGTCCTGGTGGCACCCGTTGCCGGTAAACCGTTTCTCCTTTACGTCCGTGCCATGGATCATTCCCTCGGCGCTCTGCTAGCTCAGAACAGCGACACAGGCTATGAGCAAGCAATCTACTACCTCAGTCGAACACTCATCGGGGCCGAACATCGGTACAACCCCGTTGAAAAGGAGTACTTGGCTTTAGTATTTGCCATCCAGAAGACTCGTCATTATGTCTCGGGCCAGACAATTCATGTTATTTCCCGAGTCAATCCGCTCAGAGTCCTCATGACGAAGCCAGGGTCATTGAACTCCCGGCTAGCCACATGGGCGATCTTGCTAACACCGTACAACATGGTATTTGTTCCGCAAAAGGCTGTTAAGGGTCAAGCTCTGGCCGACTTTTTAGCTGCACACCCCATTCCAGAGTCCTCAAAACTCTATGAAGACATCCCGGATGAGGTCCAAGAATCAAATGTCACCGAAGAAGGATCCGTCTGGCAGATGTTTTTCGATGGCGCTTCAAGAACAGGCCCCAAAGGCCAAATCATCGCAGGAGTGGGGGTGGTATTGGTCTCCCCCGATCAGCTGGTCATCCAGCGTGCTTACTCCCTTTCGAAGCTGTGCTCCAACAATGTTGCCGAGTACAACGCGCTCATTATGGGACTCCAGCTAGCGTAATAGCTGGGGGTGAATCATCTGGAGGCCTACGGCGACTCAAAACTCATCGTAAACCAGATCAGAGGGCACTACGAAGTTCACCATGAAGATCTGATCCCTTACCACGAAGTTGCATTGAAGATCATTTCAACCTTCACTGGGTTCTTCATCGAACATGTACCCCGTCTACAAAACTTGGAGGCCGACGCTCTGGCTGGCCTCGCGGCCTCATTGGCAGCGCCCCTCGGGACTCAACACTATGTCACCGTCGTCGGGAGAGACTTAGTCTGTCCTAAAAACAACCTATGCTCACACATGGCCCACGCCATGCCGACAAATACTGGTGTTAATGTCCGAGACTGGAGGTTCCCGTTCATTGACTTCGCTGTCTACAAAATTCTCCCAGAAGACCCGAAAGAAGCCGTCTCAGTCAGGAAACGCTCTTTTCGATTCTACTACGATGCAGCCACTAAAATGCTGTACCGACGCTCCTACGATGGACTTCTCCTTCGATGTTTGTCTAACGAAGAAGCAGCTGAAGCCCTCCGAGAAGCCCATGATGGAACCGGCGGGGCCCATCAACCTAGCCCTAAGTTGCAGGACCGACTGCGACGCATGGGCAACTACTGGCCAACCATGGCCGCTGATGCTGTTGAATATGCTAAGAAGTGCCATGCGTGTGTCACGCCCCAGAACCAGAATACTGAAGAACGGGGGCGGACACAGCCAGCTACGTATAATGAAATGGCAATCATTCCACTATACGGTCACGGCTGTCTAGATATGTGAGGGTTTTACTAAAATCCATCAGTCTCTTAGGGTCAAAATGGCCTATTGTCTCAATCTCAACCAACTAATAATAATCACAAGATATCAGATCACCAAATATACAATTGTAAGGCGTCCCAAACATTACATATCCAGATGATCATGAAGCTAGTCGTACAAAATGTAAGGACTAGCAAGAGTTTAAGTCATACATGATCAACCTCGAGTTGCCAATCATGCTTACAGCCCGTAGGCAGACAGTAAATAAAGTTGCAAATGAGCTAACACTTGCTCGGCGGCTAAACGCCTCAAAAGAATAATTTACAATTACAGTGGAAGGATAAAAGAAACCCACTCGTTGCCCAGGTTACGCCTGGCGGTCACCATCGGGCTGGAAAGCAGGTGGATCCTTTGCTGCTGCTCCAGAATCTGGCCATACAAAACCAGCTGGGTCAGACCCCAGAAAGAGCAAGTGCCACAAAGGAGGCTTCACTTAAGAACTAAAACCAGCAATTAGCACAAAAGTATAATTACATAATAAGAGACAGTAATTTAAGAAAAAGCATGATGGGTAATTATAAAAGACAATCTTGCATAGAATCACTAAAAGATAGGACATATGGAGAAGCATGTCAGGATGATATACGATGAGATAACCATGGGACTATTCAGATAGCTAGGTTACAACCCGTAAACCAAACAAGGACCGGGGTTGTAACCCTTCGTCTGAACGGAACTTGGTTTCTCTCACCATTTATCGGCAAGATAAATATAAGAAATCAGGTCAAGTAACAATCTGGAGTGGCAATCATTATAGTGACAATCTGGAGTGACAATCATTCCATCATTCTGGTACAATCCTATAATCAATCAATTCTAGACAATACTATACTGGACCAGACTCCATCCAAGCAATCACGGCCAATCATTGCCTACGGCTTTCTACATTAACTAACTAGGGTTATCACAATCCTAGTTACTAGCAAGATGCAATGAGATTGATCCACAGCCACAAGCCCTGCAGACCATCCAGGCTATCCAGGACGAAAGATTAGGGTTGAATTCAGGTGGGTACATCGCCCAGGAGACAAATGTACCCTTAGGTGACTTAGAGGGTGCAACACTCGACGGTGCGCTGGAAATGTGCCCTACTCGACGGCAGGCTACAGATCCCAAGAGCGCCCAAGGTAACGGAATTGCCTGTAGCTGTGTCATCTCTTCATGACTACTGTGTTATTCTAGTTATTAACCTTAATCCATTTTAGTAGGTACTCCTGATCGTGGTACTCGGGAGTCCCATCCTAGACATGATGCACGACAGGACAAGTGGATTAACAAGCAAGCAAGAAAGAACCACCCACGGTGTCAAGGCAAGTCAAGTTAAGTTATCAAGATAAATCATGTCAGGGTACTTGTCAGGAGTGCGCCACGACGGGCCACTATCATGTCAGGTAGGTCATGTCAGGAGTGCACCACTACGGGTCATTGTCGTGTTATGCTAGTGCATTGTCATACCAAGCCATGTGCAATAGTCATTCCAAACATATTAAGTAAAATCAAGTTCATGACAAAAGGCGTAAGGATATAAAATGGGCGTAAAATATCTAATAAAATATCAATATACAGAGCCATAGAAAAACCAAGCTAAAAGAATTAAGACCAAAACTCCAAGAACCAATGGGTCAAGCAAGGGGTCAGGGGGGCAGCGTACGTAAAAGTCACGCACGCTCAAGGAAGCAGCGTACATAAAAGTCACGCACGCTCAGAGAGCAGCGTACAAGAAAAGTCATGCACGCTCAGAGAGCAGCGTACATGAAAGTCACGCACGCTCAGAGAGCAGCGTACGTAAAGTCACGCACGCTACAGGAGCAGCATAGGTGAAAAGTCACGCACGCTGAGAGAGCAGTGTACGTGAAAGTCACGCACACTGAGGGCAGCGTAGGTAAAAAGTCACGCACGCTGAGAGAGCAGTGTACGTGAAAGTCACGCACGCTGACGGCAGCGTAGGTGAAAAGTCACACACGCTGAGAGAGCAGCGTGGGTGAAAAGTCACGCACACTCAAGGGAGCAGCTGCGTGAAAAGTCACGCACACTCAAGGGAGCAGCTGCGTGAAAAGTCACACACACTCAAGGGAGCAGCTGCGTGAAAAGTCACGCACGCTCAAGGAAGACACGCTTCCAACAGGAAGCGTACCCAAGGCTGCGTGGCATAAGCTAAGAAGCTCTGCCACTGCTCACTGTCTTCTCCAAAGAGCAAGAACAGCAAGAACAGCAAGGATGAACCCAAACTTCAAATGCTCATAACTTGGTCAAAACAAGTCCGAATCCAAGTTTCCAAAGGTCAAAATTGGGTAGAAGGAAATTCCCAACCACATGGAACCATCAGAACTTGCAAATGAAGAAGTTAACTAGATCAAAACTTCAAAATTCCAAGAAAGCATTTCCTAGATCTACAAAAACTCATGCACCAAAATGAAAATCTTCAAGTTCTAAAGTGGTTTAGAATCCGGCTAGGAAGCCATCAGAACCATCAAAATGAGTTCTCAAGTGAGAGCAAGATGCACTTGCCTATGGTGGTGTCGGTGGAAGAAGGAGAGGAAGGAAGAAGAAGAAGAAATAAATGAGAGTTAGGAAGGAGAGAGAAGGTTGGTGGCTGCTATTAAAGGAGAAGAGGGTGGTAGGTAGGAGTGGTTCATGCTAACCCAAACCAAGCCAAACCAATCCAAGCCCAACCCGAACCAAGCTAGGCCAAACCGAGCTAATGCAATGCCAGGATGGACCAGAAAATACTCAATAAACCAAGCTCCATTAATCAGAATTAATTCATGAATAATAAATGACAATTAAACCACAATGCTAAATATGAAATAAACTATAATTAACTAATCAAGAAAAATGAAAAATACAGGTCAGAAATACGAACACGTATAAAATACGTATTACGAATTTCGGGGCTCTACATCCTATCCACCTTAAAAGAATTTCGTCCTCGGAATTTAATCAAGAGGCTAGAGATGCAAGGACAAGCTATACTATCGCAAGCAATCTATGCTACCAATCAATCATACAATCATACATGCAAGCAAGGAATCGAAGTGTAAGGTATAAAGAAGAAATTACACCTCACGAGCCAAACCGATTGGGATGACGTGATCGGATATCATCCTCACACTCCCACGTTTGACTCCTCCAAGGAGCGATGAACTCAAGCAACACGAACTAAAGTGATAGCCTTGCGCTTGAGGTCTCTCTCTTTGGTCAAACATGGGCACGGGCCTCTCCTCATACGAAAAGGTTGCTGGTACCAATAACCGTAACCTTTTCGAATGATCTAGGACATGGCTCGGACCCGGGATATACCGTTGTAATTAGGGCACATGAAACACGACACGTGCCCTGCATAACAACGGCGGAAAGCAAGACAATAGGATACAGATACCTCTCCGCCGACTCTGGATCTGGGCCTGGGCCAGGGCGAACTGCTGAGGCCTCTGTTGCCGAAAAGCTTGGGCCTGAGACGGCAATGGACCTGGGAACGGAAGCTGCTGTGGTTGGTGAACTGGAGCTGGTTCTGGTGCTTGTGCTGGTGCTGGTCCCATAACCGAGGGACTAGATACGGCTGGTGCAGAATCAACTCTGAATGGGCAGGACCCCACCCTATGGTCCGGTGCTCCACACAATAAACACAATCCTAATGCCCTGCGATACTCTGCTATCACGTGTCCAGGCTTGCCACAATAAGAACAGCCCATAACGGAAGACTGCGCTTGCTTCTGTTTCTGCTGGGAGTACATCTTGGTTGGGTGCTGGTCCGACGTAACTGAAGCTACTCGCCTCGGAGTCCCAATAGTTAAAGTCCTGGCTGCTGGAGGTGGTGCGAAAGACTGGTTCATTTGACTATGGGACCGCTTCCGATCTCTGGTCCTGTCCACTATCCTCTGGGAAGTGTACTCATGCCTCCTTGCTGCTCGCAAGATGGCATCAAAAGTTCTGTGCTCAAACTGCTCTACTGCCAATATGATCTCCAAATGGAGCCCCTGCTGGAATCGCTGTGCTCTGTCTAGCTCGGTTGCCACCAAGGTGGGAGCAAACCGACTCAACCTTGAAAACTCGGTCGTATATTCGTCGACCGTCCTATTCATCTGCCTGAGATTACTAAACCTGGTCTGCATGTCAACTCTAGCCACTGCATCGAAGTACTTGGTCTGAAACATATCACTGAATACTGCCCACATAACAGGCATACCCAAATGGTCTGCTTGCATAGTCCACCAGCTGCGGGCTAGATCTAGTAACTGCAGGCGTACTACCGCCACCTTCTCTGCTTCAGGGGTCCTAGCTGCTTCCAAGATAACTTCAATGTCCTGTAGCCAGGCATCTGCAGCAATAGCATCCTCGCTGCCATCGAAAAAGGGAGGGTTCAGGCGTTTGAAATTGTTGACCGCACTGTTCCCTCGAGGACAAATTCCGCTCATAGCATCCTGTACTGCTTGCTGCAAGGCATCACCTCGACGGCCCTGAGATGCAAGCAACGCACGAATAAGCCCTATCAAGACTCCATCCTCTGACCCTGCTGGCTGAACTGACTGGACTGGGGGCACTGGTTCTCTAGAAGGCATGGCTCGGGAGGCGGCTGCTGAGGACTGGTCTTGATCTTCTTGCTGTTGCTGGGCTGCCGGCTGAACTCCTTCTGGCTGATCAACAGGAACGGTGCTACTGAAGCAAGGATGTCAGAAATATTAAGGAAGGACCAGGATAGAACAACGATACAAGCATGTTATCAAGTCAGGGATCCAAGGAGATAAGAAGATACTAGTGGAGATCAAAGGAGAGTACAGATTGAGACATCTATCTGGTAAACCCTCACATTTCTTGATTGACAAGACCTGCATGGGCCACCACTTAAACCATGTCACGCCCCAGAACCAGAATACTGAAGAACGGGGGCGGACACAGCCAGCTACGTATAATGAAATGGCAACCATTCCACTATACGGTCACGGCTGTCTAGATATGTGAGGGTTTTACTAAAATCCATCAGTCTCTTAGGGTCAAAATGGCCTATTGTCTCAATCTCAACCAACTAATAATAATCACAAGATATCAGATCACCAAATATACAATTGTAAGGCGTCCCAAATATTACATATCCAGATGATCATAAAGCTAGTCGTACAAAATGTAAGGACTAGCAAGAGTTTAAGTCATACATGATCAACCTCGAGTTGCCAATCATGCTTACAGCCCGTAGGCAGACAGTAAATAAAGTTGCAAACGAGCTAACACTTGCTCGGCGGCTAAACGCCTCAAAAGAATAATTTACAATTACAGTGGGAGGATAAAAGAAACCCACTCGTTGTCCAGGTTACGCCTGGCGGTCACCATCGGGCTGGAAAGCAGGTGGATCCTTTGCTGCTGCTCCAGAATCTGGCCATACAAAACCAGCTGGGTCAGACCCCAGAAAGAGCAAGTGCCACAAAGGAGGCTTCACTTAAGAACTAAAACCAGCAATTAGCACAAAAGTATAATTACATAATAAGAGACAGTAATTTAAGAAAAAGCATGATGGGTAATTATAAAAGACAATCTTGCATAGAATCACTAAAAGATAGGACATATGGAGAAGCATGTCAGGATGATATACGATGAGATAACCATGGGACTATTCAGATAGCTAGGTTACAACCCGTAAACCAAACAAGGACCGGGGTTGTAATCCTTCGTCTGAACGGAACTTGGTTTCTCTCACCATTTATCGGCAAGATAAATATAAGAAATCAGGTCAAGTAACAATCTGGAGTGGCAATCATTATAGTGACAATCTGGAGTGACAATCATTCCATCATTCTGGTACAATCCTATAATCAATCAATTCTAGACAATACTATACTGGACCAGACTCCATCCAAGCAATCACGGCCAATCATTGCCTACGGCTTTCTACATTAACTAACTAGGGTTATCACAATCCTAGTTACTAGCAAGATGCAATGAGATTGATCCACAGCCACAAGCCCTGCAGACCATCCAGGCTATCCAGGACGAAAGATTAGGGTTGAATTCAGGTGGATACATTGCCCAGGAGACAAATGTACCCTTAGGTGACTTAGAGGGTGCAACACTCGACAGTGCGCTGGAAATGTGCCCTATTCGATGGCAGGCTACAGATCCCAAGAGCGCCCAAGGTAACGGGATTGCCTGTAGCTGTGTCATCTCTTCATGACTACTGTGTTATTCTAGTTATTAACCTTAATCCATTTTAGTAGGTACTCCTGACCGTGGTACTCGGGAGTCCCATCCTAGACATGATGCACGACAGGACAAGTGGATTAACAAGCAAGCAAGAAAGAACCACCCACGGTGTCAAGGCAAGTCAAGTTAAGTTATCAAGATAAATCATGTCAGGGTACTTGTCAGGAGTGCGCCACGACGGGCCACTATCATGTCAGGTAGGTCATGTCAGGAGTGCACCACTACGGGTCATTGTCGTGTTATGCTAGTGCCTTGTCATACCAAGCCATGTGCAATAGTCATTCCAAACATATTAAGTAAAATCAAGTTCATGACAAAAGGCGTAAGGATATAAAATGGACGTAAAATATCTAATAAAATATCAATATACAGAGCCATAGAAAAACCAAGCTAAAAGAATTAAGACCAAAACTCCAAGAACCAATAGGTCAAGCAAGGGGTCAGGGGGGCAGCGTACGTAAAAGTCACGCACGCTCAAGGAAGCAGCGTACATAAAAGTCACGCACGCTCAGAGAGCAGCGTACATGAAAAGTTACGCACGCTCAGAGAGCAGCGTACATGAAAGTCATGCACGCTCAGAGAGCAGCGTACGTAAAGTCACGCACGCTACAGGAACAGCATAGGTGAAAAGTCACGCACGCTGAGAGAGCAGTGTACGTGAAAGTCACGCACGCTGAGGGCAGCGTAGGTGAAAAGTCACGCACGCTGAGAGAGCAGCGTGGGTGAAAAGTCACGCACACTCAAGGGAGCAGCTGCGTGAAAAGTCACGCACACTCAAGGGAGCAGCTGCGTGAAAAGTCACACACACTCAAGGGAGCAGCTGCGTGAAAAGTCACGCACGCTCAAGGAAGACACGCTTCCAACAGGAAGCGTACCCAAGGCTGCGTGGCATAAGCTAAGAAGCTCTGCCACTGCTCACTGTCTTCTCCAAAGAGCAAGAACAGCAAGAACAGCAAGGATGAACCCAAACTTCAAATGCTCATAACTTGGTCAAGACAAGTCCGAATCCAAGTTTCCAAAGGTCGAAATTGGGTAGAAGGAAATTCCCAACCACATGGAACCATCAGAACTTGCAAATGAAGAAGTTAACTAGATCAAAACTTCAAAATTCCAAGAAAGCATTTCCTAGATCTACAAAAACTCATGCACCAAAATGAAAATCTTCAAGTTCTAAAGTGGTTTAGAATTCGGCTAGGAAGCCATCAGAACCATCAAAATGAGTTCTCAAGTGAGAGCAAGATGCACTTGCCTATGGTGGTGTCGGTGGAAGAAGGAGAGGAAGGAAGAAGAAGAAGAAGAAATAAATAAGAGTTAGGGAGGAGAGAGAAGGTTGGTGGCTGCTATTAAAGGAGAAGAGGGTGGTAGGTAGGAGTGGTTCATGCTAACCCAAACCAAGCCAAACCAATCCAAGCCCAACCCGAACCAAGCTAGGCCAAACCGAGCTAATGCAATGCCAGGATGGACCAGAAAATACTCAATAAACCAAGCTCCATTAATCAGAATTAATTCATGAATAATAAATGACAATTAAACCACAATGCTAAATATGAAATAAACCATAATTAACTAATCAAGAAAAATGAAAAATACAGGTCAGAAATACGAACACGTATAAAATACGTATTACGAATTTCGGGGCTCTACATCCTATCCACCTTAAAAGAATTCCGTCCTCGAAATTTAATCAAGAGGCTAGAGATGCAAGGACAAGCTATACTATCGCAAGCAATCTATGCTACCAATCAATCATACAATCATACATGCAAGCAAGGAATCGAAGTGTAAGGTATAAAGAAGAAATTACACCTCTCTGTCTTTTGGGATCAGAGAGCAGTCTGGGGCACATGGCTTTTAAGGCGCATGCAGAGCTTCAAATAGAGACTTTTCTTCTGTCTTTAGGGATCAGTGAAAAGTCTGAGGCGCATACGGATGGTTGGATGGCCACGTGGCGGTAGCCGTCAGAGTAAAGTAATGATGATGCTGACGTTGCCGACGCTTCGTCTTCTAAAAAAGCTGTCAACTGTTCAGACTTCGGGAGGCGTGCTGCCAACTCTATCAGTTCAGCATTTAATGTTTCTGACATTCGATGGACAGCTGAGACAGTTGATTGGATCGCCGTTTTGCGGCCAACTCTCTGTAAATTTTCTAATTACTTTATGCACGCTCGTCAGATCGAGATGAAACTTGTGCCAACAGGACCGTATCATTTTTTTGGTCATGTATGCCAAGTTTGGTCCGATTCTGAGACAGTTGATTGGATCGCCGTTTTGCGGCCCCACGATCCGATTTAACGGGCAATTTTGTGCACTGCCCACCGGAATCAAAAACTGGACATACCATTGGGTTCGTATCATCAAAACGAATCCGTAGATATATAGTTTGATGACTTTAGAGACCATTGACTCTGGCACGCTTTTCGGTGCAAAGCGGGTCCAACGGCGGACACCGTTTTTGCTCGAAATTATCATTTTGCCCCTGTATCCAGAATTGGACTTTAGGACAGGCAATCCTAGCTAATTTGACTATTCTAAGAATATTGGTAATGTCTATTTCAGTTTTCGGAGACAGTTGTGGATTTTAGACTTATTTGGCTTACCGATTGACGGTTTATTACTGGATCTTCGTGCTACCACCAGGCAAGTATACCTTGCCTCCTTTTACAGTTTATTTTCATGCTTATAGTACACCTGTTGTAGTATGTTATCTTTAGTTACCTTAGTTGTTATAGATTTATATGATACCGCGTTTACCAGTTTATTGTCTTGCTTGTATATCAGTATTCCATGACTAGATAGTGTAGTTATACCAGGCTTGTTTACGTCATAGATCATGCTAGAGTTGTCCTTACCTGTGTCATGACTGAGTTGTACTGTGCCTTCACTTGTATCTTGACTGAGTCGTGTCTGCAAGTATGTGTGAGTGAACCGCTATTCCTTTGTCTTTTCCACAACCTGCGAGTCCATACACAGGACGAGGTTTGTCCTTTACACCTGCGAGTTCACATACGGGGCGAGGGTGACTTGTCTTGAAACTGACATGCGAGTCCACTTTCGGGGCGAGGGTTGGTAGTCCATTGATCTTCCGGCAGTTCATTTATGCATACTTGATCCCGTATCATTGTTCATAGTTACCTGTCAGTAGCCATATGTCAGTCTCATGTCTAGTTCATGTTTATACCCTGGTTATATTATTGTATGATTAAACTGTTAGATAGGCATGTTTTATGTATCTTGCTAGTCCTTTGAGGACCTGATGATCTCTTCAGGTATAGCGACTACATGGAGTTAGTTAGCAGAGCGGGATGGTAGAGGATTGCGATGTATGATATAGGTATTTGCTTGTAATATTTTTTTATTATCTTTTTGTGCGTTACATTCCATGCCATGATAGATTCTACTTATTTTATAGACTCATATTATTCTTGGAGTCTATTCGGACATATATGCTAGTGGGCTGCAGACCACAACCCATACTTGTTCATTCTTGTTTTACATGATTCCTGTGGATTGAGATATAGTTTAGATTAGCCATGATACCATGACCTTGACAACTTATACGTATTCGAGATGGGCTGGAGTCCGTTCGAAACGTAGCTGGCTTGCTCACGAGCTCTGGTCCGAAAAGCGGGTGCAGGTCGTGACAACCATGTGCACCGGCTTTGCGTCCATCTCTCCTCTCAAGTTTTTCTGTCGACTTCTGACACCCTTCTGAATTCCAGAACCTGGCTCTGATACCACTTTGTTGGGAAAGAAACACAGAAATCTTTTTCCAAACTAGAGAGTACCTGCGAGAGAACCGAGCAAAACAACGCACGAACCAAAATACCAAAACAAACCACACAGACAGAAAGAATTTTTGACGTGGAAAACTCTTGCAGAAAAAACCACGGAACGATCGGAGTCCAACCCTGAGAAGTCTTCACTAATGAAATAAGGGAGTACACCCTCTACAAACTTCTTCCGATCCAAATCGGATCCCCACAACACTTAGGAGCAAGAATAATGATTACAAAGCTACGAAGAACAAAGACGACGAGTAGATATTACCCGGACACGATCCTCTTTCGAAATTGGCCTTCAATCCTCCTTCTTCTCTTCTAAAGTTGCAATGGCTCTCTTGCCTCTTTTCTTTCTCTT
The DNA here is from genome assembly GCA_029216955.1 of Iris pallida. Lineage (NCBI taxonomy): Eukaryota > Viridiplantae > Streptophyta > Magnoliopsida > Asparagales > Iridaceae > Iris > Iris pallida. The sequence continues at coordinate 30,952,214 of JANAVB010009999.1, forward strand.
ATTCTTCAATGTTATGTTATGATTAGGGTTAGGAATAACCATGTATAAACCCCTAATCCGTAGCAAAACCTGGACCATAGGATACGATCCAATGGTGATTAAACACCCAGAAAAACGCTTCAGCCCCGACGACACAGAGTTCGGCTAGAACTCTGTGTTTGGCAACCAGAACAGTTCTAGAACCAAAAGGCAGAGTTCGGCCAGAACTCTGTGTGTGGGGGCAGAGTTCGGCCCGAACTTGCCTCCCCTATTCCAGAATATAAAATGGTGGCTCCCGAGCTTCTTCTTCGTCTTCGAATGGCCTTGTTACCTCCCCGAGCTTCTCTGACACACAGACGGCGCTCGTCGCACTCCGGGGTCTTCTCCACATTGGTTGGGAACCCCACCCACTCCAACACTAATCCAATATGACAGAAACTTCATTCACAATATATCTTTTATAGACAAAAAGACAAACTCAATCTAGTGTATATTAGAGTTAGATTAGCATTGAGCACTAGAGGTTTGAAGAAATTAAACTTGTCTTCACCTGTACGACGTTCCTACTCGTTAGACGCACATGCACTGGCAATCATCCAAAGTTAGAGGCAAGATATGAAACACATTGTGGACCATTCTTAGCACTCTCCAACTTTAGATCAGTAAACATAGGTTTGATGATCCTATTAAATGGAGATGTAGTCTTGTAACACTTTGCTTGGTCAAGGTATGTTAATGCATCAATGCATGGCAACAAAGGTTTGATGATCCAACTCTTTCTTATTATTGTCGTTACATATATATTTCATCTTCTGTTTCTTATTTTTGTTGCTACATTATTTCAGTGTCAACTGAAGGACATGAAGCCATTTTACATCGTTGAAGCGAGGTCGATAGGGTCGTCGATCAGCTACACTATCGTAGAAAAAGAAACATCAGATTAGGCAGTCCAGATTGGATCCTTGCAAAAGTAAGTGATTAACAAGTAATTGAAAGAAGGCTGTTTTTTTTTTCTTCTTTTTTATAAAGTAACCAATGCATGCATAATTAGAGTTAGCTGGGCTATTATTATATAGACATCCAATATCATGCTATCTAGCTTTGGAAAGAAAACCTATAAAGCTCTAACTTGAGTGGCAACATGATTGAACATAAAGATCCAAGTTGAGGTGTTGTAACAAAATGAATCTTTTGACTAGAAAGGTTTTGAATCTAATGTGGTGGTGAGTATTAAGCAAGGGATTCATAAGTAAGGGAGGGATCCTTTATCTTGAAGGAAAGGCGTTACCAACGGTTGTTATTATAGAATATATATGGCATTGCTGCAGTAGGATGCGAGCTGGGATTTTTTTTTTCCTTTTCTTTTCCATAACCCTGTCTAATTGTTGAGAAGCCATCAATTACCTGTACGTGTAGCTCAATGGGATTATAGTATTGATAGAGTAGGGTTTTGTAGGTATCAATAGAGGGGCAAGGGAAGTGTCCTTATAGTTATTTTCTTTTGTCTTGTAAGAAGAAAAAAAAATAGGAAAGGAGAAAGGCGCACACACACATACATTTTTAGAGTGATTCGGTTAAAGGTGCTCAATATCTGATATTGATCGATTCAATTAAAGCCAACCAATATTGCCACCCCTTCCCAGCGGCATCAGGTGGATCCTCTGTTATAAACATAGTTAAGAGGTTATTTGTAATGACTCCATTAATAGGGGTTTATGAAACTAAAAGCATGCACATGCCAATATCCTAGTTAATAATAAGACTAGTATAACTATACTATTTTGTAGTTTAGAAAAGAACATATGGAAATGATGTACAAACAGAATAGCTCTTAGTTTGAGAGGAACAATGCAACATGTCTGGACGTGTTTCTAACAGTAAAACAGATTCTTGTAGAAGCAAAAAAAGAAGAAGCTTCAACATGGTTCCTATTGGGGAGGGAATGTGTGATTTGAAAAGCTTCCATTTGTTTCCCCTTTCGCCAATTTTTTTGCCACAACATGACGAATGTGAATGACGGGAAAGTGCAAGGTAAAACATATTTGATCCAACCCTTACTAGCAAAAACAAAGCAGTTACGTGATGCAAGTTTGCTGGTGACTTTACTTAACAAATGTATAGTGATAGAATTAAATTAGCTTGTAGGGGAACATGCCAAATAACTAATAAAAGGATGAATAATTGTCCTCAGGATGACACATGAGCACTAATGCATGGAACAAAAACCAATACAACAAATGATGCATTAGCATGAGGAATCATAGATAAATAAATATATTTCAATGCAAACTGTTGTATCAAGGTAATGTTTAACTTGAATCTTTAATATAGGCTATATAACAGAAAATAGATTGTTGATATTTGAATCGCTCCATCAACTTTAAAGTGCAGGGACGGAAGAATCGCTCCATATTATATTTTCTTGGGAGGTATGAAACTGCGTTACTGTGCTTAGGGACCATGCATTTTTGTTTTGGTCATTCAAAGAAGAAAGCTTTAGAGGTAAAATAAGAATCCCCTATAAGAATTCCCTAAGCTTAGGGACCATGCACTTTTTGTTTCGTAATTATTGGGCATTTCACCTCAATATCCTGGGTGATGGTCTATCTCAAAAGCATCATTTGGTGGATTTTACTTGTTGCCAATAAATTATATTTTGCATTGTGGGCACATTTATATTTCAGTTATATATATATATATATATATATATATATATATATATATATATATATATATATATATATATATTTTTATATATATATATATATATATATATATATATATATATATATATATATATATAATATTCTTATGACCAGGAGAGAGAGAGAGAAGACTTAAAGCTGGTGCAATGGTCCTTGTTGATTGAGGAGTTGTATGTATTGTTGAATTTGGTAAGATGAACGTTCAGGATCACATTTACTTTCTATTCACAAGTTATGGAATACATACAGTAACAACTGCAAAGGCTGGGATTCATGCATCATTAAATGCTAGATGTAGTGTGATAGCTGCTGTTAATCCTATATATTGGGTATATACTTGATTTTTTTTCTTATGTTGGTTTATTCTTCTCTTAACTAGTTCTGTATGGCTTTGTTATATATGGTCTTTTGTTAACTTTTTTTTTACTTTTATTTGTAGGTCCTTCAAATGAGTTTTGGACTGGTTTTACAAATAATGACAGACATTTTGGGTTCATTTTGGTAGATAACGATTAATGATGTAAAACATTTTAGATTTTATTTTGTAAATGGAGTGAATGCTTAATTACGTAAAATATTTTGAGTTCATTTTTTTAATGTTGGGAGGACTCTAAATGATGCAAGACGTTTTGGGTAATTTTGTAAACAATGGGATATGGCCTTTATTGATGTTTTATAAAAACTTTTTTTGTTAATGAACTTTAGAGACTACAATATGCATTTGATAATTATATATAGTTTTTGTTATATATGTATCTTAATTGTATGTTTTACATGCAGAACATGGAATCAATAATTTTATAATAATTGGACCAATTGTTATAAGTTTTTGGGACGGATCTGTAATTCTTTTGAGTCTCTTTTCAACCCCTCCCTAAATTATTAGGACGGATTAAATCCGTTGCAAATACCTAGTTTCTGGGACGTCTTACTGAACCGTCATACAAAAATATAAATTCGTAACCTTTTGAGATGGTTAGTTTAACCGTCCTTTAACAATAATTAGGACAGCAAAATTCGTCCCTTAAGTATTTGCCATGCCACCCTAATAGCACTATTTAAATTCGTCCCAATTACCGTCCCAAATAATATTTAGGACGGTATAGGCTCTTTTTAAGACGATTTTTTGTTGTCCCAAAATGGCACTTCTTTTGTAGTGTACGGGAAGAGAAGACCTAAGTCACAGGCGATGACAGGGGGAAGTTCTCAGGATCTTGCGATTGTGGACTGCAAGGAGGGCTGCTATCACTGTAGCGAACGGGGTCATATCAGGAGGAACTGCATGAAGTTCAAAGCTGAGAAGGCCAAAGGCAAGGACGATCAGGAGGATCTTACGGTGTTTGGAGATATCATCATCGCAGTGACCGACGTAGAGGAACCTCATGGCATGTGTCATGATGGCTACGGGTTGGTGAGTGATCTCAATTGTAATCTTCTATTTTTCTTCTTGAGAGTGGCGAGGGTGTTGAATCTATTAGGGCAAAGGGTTCAATGTGAGTTTTGTCAATCTTGTAATTTCATCTGAGTTATTAAAGGTTAGGATTTGTCCAGGTGGCGTACGTCACCGCCATATACTTGTCTTTATCTTGTGCTTGGTGTCCGTTAGACGGAGGTTGGTTTTGATCAGGTGGGTTGGCAAACGCTTACGCACGCGCCCAACAAAATAGTATCTAAAATACGTACAACATGAGGTTAAAACTAAACGGATTGTGGGTTTGTTTGCTAGAAGTTGTTTGGTTGCGTATAAATAAAAATATATTGTAACAGAAGCTACTATAACCAGTATTGTAACTATTTCAGTTACAATAAATACTACAACAAATATATATTTATTTTTCTTTTTTCTTTTTTGTAGTAAGTGACATTAATTATAATAAAATATATATGTTAGAGTAACATTGTTTACACACGATCGAACATTCACTCAATTAATCTAGCATATAAAGGGGTGTTCGGTAAATCGTAACTGGAGAAAGATTTGGATTTGAACTTTCTAGGGTAAAAATTGTATGGAAATCTATCCAATTTCTTGTCCTCCTAGTAGGGGACAAATAGGGATGTAAAATGACTCAAACGGCTTGTGTTCGACTCGTGTTCAACTATGTCCAAACTCGGTTCAAAGCATGTTCGTGGGCTGTTCGATTTCCTTATCTTTTTTATGTTCCAAGAGATGTTCGAACTGTTAGGGTTATATACAAAAAAGTATCACTTTGTATTAACTATATTTCCTTGTCTTTTTTGAATGACAATCATATGGCCAAATGTTTGCATATTATATTTGTTATAATGTTAATGCAAGTGTCTGATATTTTATATTATAGATAATACGGTGTGTGGTGTTACACAGAAGATCGTATTATCAGTTCCATGTAGAATATGTAAATAGTTCACAACCTAGATGGATTTGGACAAACCATTGGTAAGGTTGTAGTGTAATCAGGTATTAGTCTATCTTGATTATATGTTTGCACTGGTGCACTTTGTGTGTATTAAACAAGAGTCAATAGCACTTGTGGTTTTTCTCTTTATACTGAGACTACATAAGAGATCAAACACCTCTGTTATTATGGATGTTTGTGCTCTTAATCCGGATATAATAATAGACATGTATATATAGTATGTATTAATTTGGCTCAAAAAAAAGTGAGTTGGGTCAATTCCCTATATGAATTGGGTAATGGTATTGTGTGTATGATGGGTTGTTGATTATAAAAGGAATCCATGTCCCAATAGATTGGGTTGATGATGTCCCCTTGAAGAGCTCATAAGGATTGTCATGTAAACCCTACAAGTGGATTATATTCGATATGACAAATGAAGTTGAGTGGTACTACTTAAGGATAAAAGTTGTCGATCAATATAGTTGTTAGTAACTTAATTTGATCAACGGATATTCGATATCTTAACATGGGGAGACGAACATACATATAATAAGAAGGAGCCCATAAACATAATTTGAGATTAGAAATGTAGTATTATAATGCCACAGTCCCAAAATACGTAGGACTAAGAATGCGTATACATACCAACTACGTATGTAGTGAACTCCAGCCCAATCTGAGTACGTATAAGCTGTCTAAGTCGGATAGTTATATCTCTATATCACTAATATAATTCTAATCTCAATCCACTGAAGATAAATCCTTCGTAAGACCAAGTGTACTAATGTTAGTCAGGCATTAACACACTGGATCCCACAGACAAACAAGAATAGACAATATATAATAAAGTTGACCAAACTCTATTACAATTGTCTGAATAAGCTTATAACAAAGGATAAAACTTGCAAAACTAGGCCGTGTCAGCAGAATAAATTGACAGAAAATATAGGTATAATGCTGGATGAACATAGTAAAAATATCAACCAAATATTTACCTGAGTCGAAAATAACACCACCCGGATCAGCGAACTTTCTCCGCAGAAGCGACTACATGGAGAGATCACCAGGTCCTCAGGGGACATAGCAAGGTACATAATATGCATGCTAAGTGATAGTAATAAATGTACTAAAAACAGATATATAAAGGGTAACTACGAGAATCCATCTAAGTGAAATGTAAGTGAGAAACAGATCTGTACATCAGGCTAACTACGCCAAAGGCAACGTGTGGGGGACCTCAGGCGTACAATAATTATTGAAGCTCTGCTACAGAGACCACAGTAAACAGTATGGGTAACAGTCATGTCCCGGCTATAGAGACGATGACTAGCAAATATCTATAAAGTAGCCCGATGGATCAGTCTATGTTCTCTCCACCCCATGATCTAGTCTATTAGGTCATGTCAGGTAACAATGTCAAGTAAATAATCGTGTAACCTATCACAGAGTCCAAACCATGAATTTGTTATATTTCAGATTCTGTCTCATGATCGTGTCAGTGTCATAGTCCATCATATCTCGAATAACACGATAATCAATGCAACGCTATGTCCAAGGTCAATATTCAATATCCGCGTATGGACATTGACACCCGAATATGTTCGGACGTAATGTATCAACAAGATCCTACATAATCAAATAACTATAAACAAAGCTAAATATGAAGTAAGAAAGTAACTAAAATAAAGTACAACAAGAACTAACAATGGCAATGTACACTTGCCTGGGGGTTTGTCCGAAATTGCCGAGGGCTAGTGTCCGAAGTCAGATCCAAGTCCTAAAAATAACCAAGAATCTAATATATTAATTAATCATATATGTACTTGATTGCCAACTATCTATACAACTTAATACTTACATATTAAAGTCTAGAATTATGGCTTCTTACTCTAAATCTATATAATTATACCATAGAATTAATCTTCCCTAAGTGTATTGTACCCTTACTTATATAAGCTGGTATTTATATATCTATACTAGTTTTGCAAATATTACGAAAGAAAATGGAATTATTAAAAATATCATAGTTAAAGAAATGAAGGGAGATGGAAAGGGTTTGGTTGGTAATTGATTAAAGGGATGGGCTTATATACAAAAATGGATATTACTAATGGTTGTAGAATTAATTAGTGCACGCATCTATGCATACAATAGCTAGGCTTCTTTTCTTAATGACAAGTATACATTAACTACTTGGTGAATGCTACTAAATGCTATTTTTACAATTGCTTTCTAATTACTAAGCTCTAATTCCAATGATCTTTTTATGTCCTTATCTCACGTAGCTGGCCATACATGCTACTATACTTTTTTTTCATCTACTACATGCTGGGTACGAGAAATAAAAGAAAGGGGGGGTTAAAACTTTACCAGTAAGAGCTCTGGTGTGTCTCGGCCCCTGGCGTGCAACTCATGGTGTGGTGGAGGGATTCACAGTCGCACAAGAGAGGAAAGTGCGAGCTCGATGGTCACGTGTTTCAAAAGAAATGGTTCTTATCGTGTTCCTGTGCAGGGACGACGAAGCTCGTAGTGAGTCTGTAGAGTCCTCGATCAATGTCGACGTCGTCTGTCTCTAGCGAGATGGCATGAACGGAGGATCGGAGAGGTTGGTGTGCAACGCCGATGTCGAGTGGAACGGACAAAGGTTCTGTCCACATCCGTTGTCTCCCATGGGTCGCGGAGGGACGTCGAGATCGACTGGTGTAACAATCGTGGTTCGTATTACGTATTTGGTATACGTGTACATATATTGCATGTCTCATTGCGTGGTCTATTGTGGTATTTTGCTTGCTTGGTTCGGCTTGGTTGGCTTGGTTCGGTTTGGCTTAGTTTTTATGAGAACCAACCCCCACCTACCCCCACTCCCTTCTTTTATAGCCGCCCACTCCTTCTCTCTCTTCATTTACTTCTCCTTCTTCACCATTACTCTCTTTACCTACCAGAAAGAGAGAGAGAGAGCCTAGGCAAGTGCAGCTTGCTTCATGGAGGAACTCAGTTTTTATTGTTCTATTCTCTTCCTCACGAGATTCTAACACACTTTAATACTTAGTATTTCTAATTTCCATGGTTCAATTTGTGTAGATCTAAGTTTATTGTATTTTTGGATTTTTTGGGTTTTGATCTATTTAACCTTGTTATTATCTAGTTTTGATGGTTCCATATTGTAGAGAATTTAATTCTGCCCCATTTTGACCTATGGAAGTCTGGATTCAGACCTTGGATGAAGGATTTATGAAGCTTTGAAGCCATGGATTCATGACTCTTTTTCTTCTCGGTTCAGTGGGGAAGAAGAGCAGTACTTGACTGCATGGATTTTCATGCGGCAAGTTTTTTTGGCCGCATGGCAGACGTTATCGCATAGGCCATGGGCTCCTTGCCTGAGCCGCACAAGACTCCATAGTTCCTAGCCGCATAAACTTCTGTCTTCTAGCCGCATGAATTCATTCATTACCCTTGCTGCATAAGGCCTTGGCCTGACTTAGCCGCATGGCCTTATTGATTCGCAGCCGCATACGCCCGCATTACCTTTGCCGCATAAGCCTGCAGTCCTCCCAGCCGCATAAGCTTGCAGTCTTTTCAGCCGCATAAGTCCCAGTCCCCTTGCCGCATAAGACTGCATACTTCTTGCCGCATGCGCCCCGTATCTTCCGAGACGTATATCCCTGCTCCCCTCCTGGCCGCATGAAGCCAATTCCCTTAGCCGCATGGCGTTGCTCCCTCGCAGCCGTATATGCGCGCAACTCCCAGCCGCATAAGCTTACTCCCCCACAGCCGTATGCGTCCCGCCTCTTCAGCCGCATGCGCCTGGGTTCCCTGAGCCGCATGAGGCCCGTATCCATAGTCGCATGTGCCCGATTCCTTTCAGCCACATTGCACTGCTTTTCCGCTGCCGCATAAGCTTATTTCCCTTAGACGCATGGCTCATTCCATAGCCCTTGTTCCCTTTTTATTTATTATTTTATTTTTTATGATAAATTGTCACATTGATGCTTATACCATGTACATTCTGATATGTTTATGAACACGAAAGTGGCCCGCCGTGGCACACTCTTGACAAGTAAACCTGACATGATATACCCCGATATGCTGTTAAGACAGCTAGCCTGATATGACAAGAATGAATGACTTGGACACCGTGGACGATTGTGTTTGTACAAATAAACCAGTATTGTCTTGCATCATGTCTAGGATAGGGAACCCTGAATACCACGGTCAGCGGTATCTACTGAAATTGACTAAGGCTAATAACTAGAAATCCAGTAGTCATGGAGAGATTTCTCAGCTACATGCAATCCCGTTATCTGGGCGCCCCATCATAGGATTTGTAGCCTACCGTCGAGTAGGGCACATTTCCAGCACACTGACATGTGTTGCAACCACCAAATTACTTAAGGATACATGCGTTCTTGGACAATGTACCCACATAAATTCAATCCCCTAATTGCGTCTGGATAACCTGGATGGTCTGCAAGGCTTGTGGCTGTTGGGATAATCTCATTGTATCTTGCTAGTAACTAGGCCTGTGATAACCCTAGTTAGTTAAAGTATCAAGCCGTACTCCTTGCTTGGCCGTGATTGATTGAATGGAGTCTAGTCCAGCGTTATCTCGTCCTGATCCTGTACAAGATTGTGACATGACATGATTATTTATGCTTGTCTTAACAATAATGATTAGGGGACCAGTTTTGTTCAGGCGAAGGGTTACAACCCCGGTCCTTGTTTGGTTTAAAGGTTGTAACCTGGCTCCCGGAGAAGTTATGTGTCCTCTTTTCGTTTATTGTCTTATTACTTTATCAATAGTATTTGAGACGGGTTCCTATTCAGGTGAAGGATTGCAACCCCGGTCCTTGTTTGGTTTAAGGGTTACAATCTGGCTACTTGAATGATTTCCTCGTACTCAATTTATTATTGTTGTCCCTGTTATTTTCAGTTTCATTTTTAATTATCTTTAATATTCAATTGTTATATGCTGGTTTTAGTTCCTAAGTGAAGCCTCCTTTGTGGCACTTGCTCTTTCTGGGGTCTGACCCAGCTGGGTTTGTAGGGCCAGATATCGGAGCAGCTCCAGAGGATCTACCTACCTTCCAGCCAGATGGTGACCACCAGACGTAACCCTGGCAACGAGTGGGTTTATTTTTGGCTCTCCCACTCTATTGTAAAATTATTCTTTTGAGGCGTTTAGCCGACGATCATGTGTTAGCTCGTATTGCACCTTTATTTACTGTCTGCCTACGGGCTGTAACATGATTGGCAAATCCTAGAGTTGATCATGTATGACTAAAACTCTTGCAAGTCTTTATATTTTGTACGACTAGCTTCATGATCATCCGAATATGTAATATATGGGACACCTTACTATTGTATATTTGGTGCTCTGACATCTTGTAACTATTATTGCTTGCTTGAGATTGAGACAATAGGCTTGTTCATGACCATAGGAGACTGATGGCTTGTAGTTAAACCCTCATGTATCTAGACAGCCGTGACCGTACAGCGAGGTGGGTTACACTTCAATATACGTAGCTGGCTATGTACGCCCCCGCTCTCCAGTATTCTGGTTCTGGAGCGTTGCATGGTTTAAGTGGTGGCCCATGCAGGTCTTGTAAATCAAGATATGTGAGGGTTTACCGAATAGATGTCTCAATCAGTACCCACCCTTGATCTCTGTTCGTATCCTCTTAATCCCTGAAATCTTGACCTGATCATGCGCTTGTGTCGTTGATCTGTCCTGGTCCTTATTGTTCCCTATGTCATCTTCTTCAGCGGCATTATTCCTCGTCCTACCGATCAGCAAGACGGAGCACCTCCCGTGGACCAGCAGCAACCCGGAGATCAAGCCCAGCATTCAGGAGTAGCCTCCAGAGTCATGCATACTGGAGGTAAAGAGCCTCCAGTCCAGCCTGCAGAGCCTGATGATGGAACCTTGGTGGGTCTCATCAGGATATTGTTAGCTTCTCAGGATCGTCGAGGAGATGCCTTACACCAGGCAGTGACAGATGCTCTGATCAGAGGAGGTCATCAGGGTAACAGCGCGGCCAACAGCTTCAAGCGCTTGAACTCTCCCTTCTTCGATGGTCGCGAGGATGCTATTGTCGTAGATGCATGGCTTCAGGACACATAGGTGATTCTAGAAGCATCCAGGACTCCAGAGAAAGAAAAGGTGGTCGTGGTGTGCCTGCAGTTATTAGATCTTGCCCCCAACTGGTGGGCAACGCAGGCTGTTAGATTATTGGCACCTATTTCATGGACAGTATTCAGAAAGAGATTCCAGACCAAGTATTTCGATGCTGTAGCTCGGTACGATCTACATACGAGGTTCACCAATCTGAAGCAGATGGACAGGACGGTCGATGGATATGCGGTCGAGTTCTCGAGGCTTAGTCGGTTTGCTCCCACCTTGGTAGTGACCGAGTTCGACAGAGCCCATCGGTTCCAGCAGGGGCTCCATCTCGAGATTTTGTTGGCAGTAGAGCAGTTCGAGCATCAGACTTTTGATGCGGTATTGAAAGCAGCCAGAAGGCATGAGTATACCTCCCAGAGGATCGTGGATAGGATCGGGGGTCGAAAGCGATCCCACGGCCAGATGAACCAGTCTTCAGCACCAGCCCCGACAGCTAGGGCCTTGACCATTGGAGCTCCGAGGTGGGCGACTTCAGTGACGTCAGTTCAACATTCAACCCCGACGTACCCTCAGCAGCAGAAGCAGAAGCACTTTTCCGCAGTGGGATGTTCACACTGCGGGAAGCCAGGGCATGTAGTATCTGAGTGCCGCAGAGCACAGGGTTTGTGCTTGGTTTGTGGTGCCCTGGACCACAGGATTGGGAACTGCCCGAACAGGAGGAGTTCATATTTATCAGCCTTCTCTAGTCCTTCAGTTAGAGGACCAGCACCAGTCCAGCAGCAGCAGCAGTACCCGTTCTTGAGGCCATTGTCGCCGCAGGCCCAGGTATTCCAGCAGCAGAGACCACAGCAGTATGCCCAAGCCCAAGCCTTGATCCAGAGCAGACAGAGAAATTTTCAGTAGAAGGGGCCCGTACCCAGAGGACATGGTCAAGTGCTAGCTTTGACCATGGAAGAAGAAGGATTAGCACCAGGTGAGGTGGTGGCAGGTACTATTCTCGTCAACACCTTTCCAACTTCAGTATTATTTGACTCTGGTGCCTCGCATTCGTTATGTTTGCACGATTCGCGACACGGATAGGACTGGAGCCCGAGTCATTATCAGTAAGGCTCAATATACTTACTGGTAACGGACTTGTGGGAGTAGATATGGTGTTTTCCTCATGTCTGATCATAGTTAGTGGTAGAGAATTCCCCGCTAGATTGATAGAGTTCCCGATGGCCGATTATGATGTGGTCTTAGGGATGGATTGGTTGAGAGACCAGTATGCTAGGATAGACTGCCATATTGGCAGGGTTATTTTTATCATTCCCGGCGAGCCAGAGTTTTTCTTTTCCCGAGGCGAAGTTGAACCTTCTCCTCCAGTGTTGCGAATGGCAGTAGCAGCAGTATAGTTACCCCGGGTAGTCGAAGAGTTTCCAGATGTTTTCCTAGAAGAGCTTTCAGGAATGCCGCCAGAGCAGGAGATCGAGTTCACCATCGACTTGATCCCAGGGACAGCCCCAGTGTCAGAGAGAGTCTACAGGATGGCGCCGTCAGAGTTAGAGATATTGTACAAGATGATTGAAGAACTCAGAACCAAGGGATTCATTCGTGCTAGTGGATCGCCTTGGAGAGCTCCGATGCTTCTTATAAAAAAGAAGGATGGTACATCCAGGTTATGTATAGATTATCGTACCTTGAACTCAGTGACAATCAAGAACAGATACCCTCTTCCGAGGATAGATGACTTGTTTGATCAACTCAAGGGGGCAGCAGTATTCTCGAAGATCGACTTGCGGTCAGGACACCATCAGATCAGAGTCAGAGAGAAGGACATCCCGAAGACAGCTTTCAGATCTAGATATGGGCATTGGGAGTTCCTTGTTATGCCATTTGGAGCAACCAATGCGCTGGATGTATTTGTTTGCCATTGATTGTAAAAGAACAGAACAATTATCGGAGGACTGAACTTAGACTCACAATACAAACTCGCTCGTACAAAGAAAGCCTAGGGACGAAAACCTAGGTACAGTAGACTAAGTACGATTGTTTATTTTTTGATTCTGGGGGGTGACGATAGAGGCTCGGGAAAGCGACGGCCGCTCTGCCTTACTCCTTGGACGATCGGTATGCAGCCTTGGCTCGGGGAAGATCTGCTCGGCGTTGACGAAGAAAGGCTCTTCTTACTCTCCTCGGGTTGCTCTCCTGGCTTCTCTCTGTCTGTGATTATCAAGAAAAGGGGGAGCTCTCTCTGTGTATATCTCTCTCTTCTTTTTTTTTTTATTCTTTTTGTTGCCGACCTCTCTCTCTCTCTTTTTTTTTTCAAGGGAATGATGCTGGCTATTTATAAGAGTGGGGGGGTGATCATTAGGGTTTGCTAATAATTATCTGTTTGGAATGTCGGCGCTCCTTCATTCTATCTGAACCCTTGATCCTGATTATAGTGAATCTCGGCCATTAATACGGATAGCATCGTATCTCATGAGCAATTAATGCTAGCTGCTTTAAATCCTCGTGATTGATTATGCTAATGTCTGATTGCTCGCCACGTGTCCCATTAGGTTGATGATAAATGATATGCCCTGATCTCAGTAATTATGACGATGATGTCAAATATATTTGTTGAGATTTGGTTAAATCTCTTATTGATCCGATGCCACGTGTTTTAATTGTGGGTCCTGCCAGAGCCGCATGGGATAGGCAAGACTTGAACCACAGGGAGATAATCTTCATGAGCCGCATGGGACAGTGCTTCGTCGAACCGCAGGGAACGAACTCTCAATGAGCCGCATGTGCATAATCTTTATGAGCCGCATAAGCTAGCGTTGTATTGAGCCGCAGGAACTCGTTTATTCTTGGCCGCATAAGTTTGCCTCAAAACTTTGGTAGACAGTGCCACTTTGAAGATTTTCCTTATTCCCAAAGTACTGCTTTTCGTGTCAGTTATTATGACAACTTTATGTCAGGTCTGTCACTTGTCAGGTCTGTCAGCCGTCAGAGCATTAAATGCGTCCACACGTTGGGCACAGCTATTTTTGAAGACCACGTGGCCTCTCTCTCTGGGCCGCAGCTGCCTATGTGCGTTGAGCCGCATGTCCATGTTGGTGACTTTTGAGCCGCATGATACCCTTGAGCCGCATGAAGCTCGTCTGATTTTGAGTCGCATGAAGCTTCTTGGGTTCTGTGCCGCATGAAGAATGTCTCATGACCGAGCCGCATGAAGGACATCTCATGACCGAGCCGCATGAGGAATGTCTCATGACCGAGCCGCATGAAGGACGTCTCATGACCGAGCCGCATGAGGAATGTCTCATGACCGAGCCGCATAAAGGACGTCTCATGATCGAGCCGCATGAGGAATGTCTCATGATCGAGCCGCATGAAGGACGTCTCATGACTCGCATGAGAAATGTCTCGATCTGCCCGTGCATTCACTTTGTGGGCCCGGGTATCCCGAACACACGAGTGCGTAGGTATCATGTTTTCTCCCTGATGTGGGGGCTAATAGAAACACTTGCCCTCGATCTTTTTTGGGAGACTCTTGAGAACCACTCTGTCCGTTCGTCGCCGGGGGCTGGACACAGGCGGCTCTGTACAACTTTCCATCAGAGGCCCGCTTAGCGGGACGCTCTTGATGGTCAGAGGTTGAGACAGCTAACTTAGCCCTGATGAGCCCGCGCTGCCCTAGACTTCTTCTACTTAGCACCCGAAGGTGCGTAATAGGAAGAGTCCAAGTTTGGAAGGAGGGAAGAGAAGTTGGTGCCCTTTTCGAAGGAGGTAAGGGGGCTCTATTTATAGAATGGAGTGAGCCCTTTCTTCTTCTCCTTTCCGATGTGGGACTAAAAGCAATATTTTCCATGCTTCTACAGGACCCCCTTCAAAGTTTCCAAATTGCAAATTTGGAACACTTTGAATAAGAAGCATGAAAAGTAGATTTGTTTAGGTGTAGCAATCCAATCAGAGGTAGCATGGACGTGATAGGTTTGGGTACTTCCGCTGGAGATTTTATGTGGACTTATCATCCTTGGCGTACCTTGGTTTTAGGTACGGATAATAAGTTGAGAGAGGGAACCATCATATTTACTCAGAGGTGGTATGACGTGATAAATATAAGGTTGATGGTAGAGCTTTCCTACTCAGAGGTGATATGGACATAGTAGGAGTGAACTCGAATGAGGATACATAGAACAACTCAGAGGTGCTATCAACGTGGAAGTTCTATGCATTGGGTGAAAGAATGCTATGGAACAGCTGGGCTCCGAAAGCATGTGATGATGAGGAAAGATGTGGATGTACTAAGGGACCTAGTACGGCATTTGTGGTCAGCAGAGGACATTTGTGGGCCTATTATCCTTGGCATACCTTGGTTTTAGGTACGGATAATAAGTTTGATAGGGATACCTAGGACAACTCCGCGGTAAGGCGGATATGGAGGTTCTTGGTATCGGACGAAAGAATGCCATGGAGCAGTGAACAGTTTTCTATTTTTTTCACTGTTTTTCTTTTCTTTTTGTCAAGGGGTGTGATCCCAGATGATGTAGTACTTTGAATTTTGAATAAATGAGCATGTTTCAACTCATTTTCTCTTTCTTGTACTTGTGGTGTTTGTGGAATTGGACCTGCTGGGGGATTATTTGTGGACCTGTTACCCTGGGCGTACCTTGGTTTTAGGTATGAGTAACAAGTTTCGGAGAGGAATACCTAGAACAACTTCGCGATAAGACAGCTATAGAAGTTTTTGGTATTCGAAAGAATGCCAGGGAGCAACTGGGCTCCTAGGCATGATAGGGAAGGGATGGGCGTGTACTGGAGACCCAGTACAACATCTGTGGTCGACTGAGGACATTTGTGGTCATCAGAGGACATTTGTGGTCAACAGAGGACATTTGGGGCCAATTATCCTTGGCATACCCTGGCTTAGGATACGGATAATAGGATGAAAGGGAACCAACATACTTACTCAGAGGTAATGAGGACATGGCAAGTATGAGGGTTTTACTGTAGAATCTTCCTGCTCAGAGGTAATGAGGACATGGCAGGAGTGGACTCAGCAGAGGATATTTGTGGGCCTATTATCCTTGGCATAACCTGGTTCAGGATACGGATAATAGGATGAAAGGAAAACCAACATACTTACTCAGAGGTAATGAGGACATGGCAAGTACGAAGGTTTTACCGTGGAGTCTTCCTACTCAGAGGTAAAGAGGACATGGCAGGAGAGGACTCCATGGAGGATATTTGTGGTCAACAGAGGACATTTGTGGTCAACAGAGGACATTTGTGGACCTATTATCCTTGTCGTACTCCGGTTGTGGGTACAGATAATAGGTTGAAAGAGGACCGGCATACTTGCTCAGAGGTAATGTGGACATGGCAAATATGACGATTTCTTCGACGAAGCCTTCCCATTCAGAGGTAATAAGGACATGGCAGGAGTGGGCTCAATGAAGAGTGGGTACATAGAACGACTCAGAGGTAGGAGAACGTGGAAGTTCTATGCGAGGAGGCGGTTTGTTTTTGGTGGAAGTGAAGACGACTCAGAGGTAATGAGGACATGGTCGTTTCGGAAATTGGTGGATCGACTACCCTTTTTGTGCACTAGGAGTGCGGGTAGTGGATCATGAGGGAGGATCTCCTTTAGGAAAAAAGTTCAGGGGTATGTTTATACATAACGTTCTCCCTAAAAGAGTGACCGGGATGTAAGTTCAGGGGTACCAGCGGGTACATGACTTGGTAGTTTAGGATTTTTGTGGAAGGAGGAGGTGAGTTCAGCGATACGAGAGGGTACATGACTCGAAAATCTGGAATATTGTGGATATGAGTTCAGTGGTACCAGCAGGTACATGACTCGGTGATCTGGAGAGAATATAGATGTGAGTTCAGTGGTACCAGCGGGTACATGACTAGATAATCTGGAGTGGATGTGAGTTCAGTGGTACCAGCGGGTACATGACTAGATAATCTGGAGTGGATGTGAGTTCAGCAGTACCGGGGGGGGGGTACATAACTCACTAATCTAGGAAATTTGGAGGCGGAATGTGAGTTCAACGGGACCGGGGGGTACATAACTCAATCATCAGGGATTTTTTTTTTGATGTCGTTTCGGACGTAATACTTTTTTAGGAAGTTGCCGTTGATGGGCAACATGAGCAAGTCTCAGTGTGAGCAGCCACATACTTGGCCAGCTCCAACTCTTCTTCAGCCACCCCCTGTGTAAATGCAGACTGAGAGGATGATTTGGGCAACTTGATCATCGGGGGTTCTGTTGGTGGAGTCGAGCGGGGAGTTGTTGGCAAACTAGCGACCCCCAGTTTGGTAGTTGATGCTGGGCGGGGAGTTGTTGGCTCGCTAGAAGTCCCAGACTTTGCATCGGGGTGACGACCCTTCTTGGGAAGGCGTATCGTCATCGGCTTGTCGGAGGGATTGGGCTTCTCCGTTTGGGGTTGACCGACTCTCGGCAGTCTGATTGTTAGTGGCCCCATTGTGGGTCTCGACATTTGGCCGGACCTTGGCAGCCGGATTATCATCTGCTCTTCCTGTGCCGAGAGACTGATTGCGTCCTTACGCAGCGTGGCCGTAAGGGGTACGGATTTGCCCGGTTTGCGAGCTTGGAGGTGGATCGTCAGAGGTTCTTCCGATCCTGTGGCCGCTTCGGCACCAGCTTGCTTATTTCTTCCATCAAGGTGCCTTTTTGACTTTTTGTATAGGCAGGAGTCCGAGTAGTAGGATTCGACCCCTTTGAAGGGATCGATGTCAGCAAATTCTGTCCTCACGAAGCCATTCTTGTCGACATACTTGAAGCATTGGTGCAGTGTGGAAGGCACGATCATATAATCGTGTATCCAAGGGCGCCCCAACAGGATGTTGTAAGAAGTATCGGCGACTATAACGTAGCAGGTGACTTCTGATTGGAGATCGCCAATCTGGCATTTCAGACGGATCTTCCCGATTGGGTAGCTCCTGGCCGAATTGAAATCGCTAATGGCGGTGCTTATAGGTGTCAGGCGATGCATCGGAATACGAAGATGATGTAGCAGACCCTTCGGAATGATGCTTATGGAGGACCCAGGATCAATGTGCATTCGGTCCACCTTTACGTCGCCGATGTATCCAGTGTAGTACAATGGGCGATCGTGCAGGTTAGTTTTGATGAGCATATCCTGCGGAGAGAAGACGATATTGGGCATTGCACCTGTACACGCACTATCTTGGAGATCTGTAGGCTGATTATCTCCCGTGAGGTTGACCTGAGCCAAGTATGCGTCGGCATTTTGGAGCGCCTCACTTAGAGCCGTATGGACATCCTTCGAGAGCCTCAGGAGTTCATATAAAGATAATTTGGCCGGTGTATTGGCCAATTGAGCCAAGATGTCGAAGTTGTAGGGTCTTTCTAGCCCCTGAGGTGTCTCCTTTCGGAGGGATTTGTCGAAACGGGTCTCTTTCGGCCTGGGTTTGTCGGTCGTCGAAGGCTGAACCGGTCCCGGAGTATCAGCGTTTGTGGGCTGCTGATCATTAGTTGGATCCTCGGCCACTGGTTGGGCTTGTGCTCCAGATCGAGTAGTGACGGCTGAGACTTCCTCCTCCTCTGCCGAGGCGGTGCGGCATGATCTGACCTTTCCACTTTTCTTTTTAGAAGGTAAAGTGGGCTGAGTCACCTCGTGGACTAGGTCCGGATGGACCCACATGATTTCCCCTCGTGATGTGGTGAGGGGTACTAGGCCGGGAGTTTGATCACGGGCAGGCAGAAGATTAGTGATTTCCATCGTTACCAGAGGGATGAGTATGACACCGTCTTGAGTCTTTGTTGGAGGGAAATTGCCGAATTGTACGGACACCATGTTGGCTGCTACGGTTACCTCCTCGAAGTCGATAGCCAGAGCGTTCGAATCGATGAGGTTCTGGATATACCATTTCAGTTGGTAGTAGTCGTGTGTAGCATGGTGGACGTAGCGGTGGTAATGGCAGAACTTCGGATTTTCCAAATCAGCCGGCCGAGGTTCCCGCCTTGGTGGAGGAAGCTGAATTCTATCTCCTTGTATAAGCATGTCCAAGATAGGCTTGACGTGGCCGTCTTCGAAAGAATAAGTGATTTGAGGCCATTATTTGTCTGCTGGCTGTGGCTCGGGCTTCTGGGCTGTATCGGTCACCATGGCCTGCTTGTCTTTGTTGTCTCGGTTGTTGGAGGGGCTACCCCCATTGTCGTTGCTGGCGTTGGGACGCTTCCCCTTGTTCTCTCCCTCTGAGATATGCAACCCTAGTTGGCGAGCTTTCTTCAATCGTTCCTCGGCACTTGTAGCGCTGATGATAAAGGCCTTCCAATCCTTGAATTGACTTTCGCCCATCCAGAGACTAATTGTTGGGAGTAGTCTCTTTTGGCAAATTTTAATCAAGGAAGAGTCCGGGTTGCCAGATGGTAACTTCATTACGGTTTGACGAAACCGCTCAATGTAATTCCTTGTCAGCTCTTTCTCTCATTGGACGACGTCCATGAGGGTAGACATCGTGACGTCCTGCCCTACCTCATAGAACCTCTCCAAGAACAAGCGCTTGAAGCCAGCGAAGGAGTGGATGCAATTATCTGGCAGGTTGCGGTACCAATCGAAGGCGACTCCTTCCAGTGCCCCAATGAATAACCGTGTGAGGATGGCATCATCATAGGGCAGATGGTCGGTAGTGACCTCAAAGTAAGTGATGTACCGGCTTGCTGAAGTCTTACCATCATATGGGTTGATATTGAACGGCTTATATCTTGGGGGAAAGGGCACATCCCTCCATTCAGCAGGGTATGGTTGCCGTATTCTGAGGTCTTGAGAATTTTCTCGGGCGTGGAACATCGCTCGAAGCTCCTGAACCTCTCTCCTTACTTCTCGGGCCTCATCTGTTGCGGTAGGGGCCGTTATCTCGGGAGCATTATTGCCCGGGTTTGGTGCCGCTGAATTTGAATCTATGTTATTCGCGGGACCCGTGCTTGTCTGACCAGGTGTCACTCCCTGCAGAGTAGGAAGCGCTGCTTTGATCTCGTCTACAGACTTGACCAAGGCGTGCAGTATGGCCTCCAAAGTGTCGATACGTTGGCGATCGCCGGAACCACCTTGGCTGTTGTCCGTCATGAATACCGTCCTCACGTGAGGAGTGACAGAAGGAGAGGTGGCGGACATGCCCTCCGAGTCATACTCATGCATCGAGAAATCATCAGGATATGTGGGGATGTTCTCTTCAGGTTCGGACTCGGAAGGAACAGTACCCCCAGCTTCAGAGCTTGCTTCGTTTAGGACGTCCTCGGGGACGTCGGTATCTATTGTATCCGTCGGAGGATTTGCTTCCTCCAGTCCGTCTTCTTGGAATGTCGGGTTGTCGTGGAGGTTTGGAGGAGTGCTACCCCCAGTTCCGACGACCCCCAATGACGTAGACGGCGAACTTCCTACTGCAGCAGTTTTCGTCTTTGAACGGGTGTGTTGGAATACTCCAGTAGAGGATAATCCTTTAGACGACGGCTTCTTAGCTGCAATAGTTGACACCTTTGGGCCGGAGATGCTTGTCTTCTTCCCTCTCACCTCAACGGGGACTTTCCACGCAGAATTGCAGGAGGCAACGGGAGGTGCCTCGTCTTCCGAGCTCGGATGTTGTAATCTTTGGAAGACGGATGGCCGATCTTCCGTTACTGCCGTGTTGTTGCAACAGCAGTTGACGATAATCTGGGTGCAGTGACGTCCCTGTGAGGACTCTCTGCACGCTGAGGCTCCTTCTCTTTCCTTGCGTTTGTGGAGGATAGCTTCACGCAGGTCAGAGGAACCACTTTGTCCGTTTGCCGCCGGGGGCTGGACTCGAGTGGTTTTATACAACTTTCCGTCAGAGGCCCGCGTGATACTCAGCGGGATGCCCCGATAGTCAGAGGTTGGGGCAGCTGTCTGGACTTGATGAGCCCGCGCTGCCCTAGACTTTTTCTTTTTAGCACTTGTGGGTGCGTAATAGGAAGAGTCCACATTAGGTATCACAGAGTCTGGATTTTCATCCAGAAAGTGATCAGAGTTAGGACCGCATGAGAGTCGGTCGAAAACTGATCGAGAGAAGTGTGGTAGAGACGCTATGCGGCTAGCGTTGGGTGCCGTGCAGGCTATCTGCATGCGACTGTCTTCTGTTGTGGGACGAGTTCTTATGCGGTTAGGAGTCACGGCCGTGCAGGCTGTCCGTATGCGGTTGGCATCTGTGGCCGCATGGGTTTTCTGCAAGCGGTTGACTTTACTAGCCGCATGAATCTCATCCATGCGGTTGGGAACTGTAGCTGCATAAGTTATGCGGCTGACAGAAGTGGCCGTATGAGTTTTCTTTATGTGGTTGACGGTTGTGGCCGCATGGATTTTCTTTCTGCGGCTAATACCCCTCTACGGTTCAGGTTGAGCAGAGACCCTCTTTGCCCCTGTAAGTCCAGCATCATAGTGTTTTCTTCTGCCGGACTTGGGGACAGCAGAGGTGTCTGCGATCTGAAGTGGGGCCGCAGGAGAGTCTTTCTCGCCGTCTTGAGCAACCGAGGGTATCCCATCGAGGGCTTGGGGAGGAGCAAATGACTTTGGCCTCCACTCTTTGCGAGCCTTCGTGGTGCGGGTACATTTCTGGACCGGGCCAGCGCTGCCTTCAGAGAGCATCTCTTCGAATGCCTGTTGGTCGAAGCGGACGACCATCTTCTGTTGTGTGGAGCCAAGTTTGGCTACATCCGATTACGTCACCAACTCCTCAGCCGTGGAGAAGTTAGTCCCCAGCAGAGTCGCCATCGTGTTTGCCATTGATTGTAAAAGAACAGAACAATTATCGGAGGACTGAACTTAGACTCACAATACAAACTCGCTCGTACAAAGAAAGCCTAGGGACGAAAACCTAGGTACAGCAGACTAAGTACGATTGTTTATTTTTTGATTCTGGGGGGTAACGATAGAGGCTCGGGAAAGCGATGGCCGCTCTGCCTTACTCCTTGGACGATCGGTATGCAACCTTGGCTCGGGGAAGATCTGCTCGGCGTTGACGAAGAAAGGCTCTTCTTACTCTCCTCGGGTTGCTCTCCTGGCTTCTCTCTCTCTGTGATTATCAAGAAAAGGGGGAGCTCTCTCTGTGTATATCTCTCTCTTATTTTTTTTTATTCTTTTTGTTGCCGACCTCTTCTCTCTCTCCTTCATTCTATCTGAACCCTTGATCCTGATTATAGTGAATCTCGGCCATTAATGCGGATAGCATCGTATCTCATGAGCAATTAATGCTAGCTGCTTTAAATCCTCGTGATTGATTATGCTAATGTCTGATTGCTCGCCACGTGTCCCATTAGCTTGATGATAAATGATATGCCCTGATCTCAATAATTATGACGATGATGTCAAATATATTTGTTGAGATTTGGTTAAATCTCTTATTGATCCGATGCCACGTGTTTTAATTGTGGGTCCTGCCAGAGCCGCATGGGATAGGCAAGACTTGAACCGCAGGAAGATAATCTTCATGAGCCGCATGGGACAGTGCTTCGTCGAACCGCAGGGAACGAACTCTCAATGAGCCGCATGTGCATAATCTTTACGAGCCGTATAAGCTAGCGTTGTATTGAGCCGCAGGAACTCGTTTATTCTTGGCCGCATAAGTTTGCCTCAAAACTTTGGTAGACAGTGCCACTTTGAAGATTTTCCTTATTCCCGAAGTACTGCTTTTCGTGTCAGTTATTATGACAACTTTATGTCAGGTCTGTCACTTGTCAGGTCTGTCAGCCGTCAGAGCATTAAATGCGTCCACACGATGGGCACAGCCTATGTGCGTTGAGCCGCATGTCCATGTTGGTGACTTTTGAGCCGCATGTCCATGTTGGTAACTTTTGAGCCGCATGTCCATGTTGGTGACTTTTGAGCCGCATGATACCCTTGAGCCACATGAAGCTCATCTGATTTTGAGTCGCATGAAGCTTCCTGGGTTCTGTGCCGCATGAAGAATGTCTCATGACCGAGCTGCATGAAGGACATCTCATGACCGAGCCGTATGAGGAATGTCTCATGACCGAGCGGCATGAAGGACGTCTCATGACCGAGCCGCATGAGGAATGTCTCATGACCGAGCCGCATAAAGGACGTCTCATGATCGAGCCGCATGAGGAATGTCTCATGACCGAGCCGCATGAAGGACGTCTCATGACTCGCATGAGGAATGTCTCGATCTGCCCGTGCATTCACTTTGTTGGCCCGGGTATCCCGAACACACGAGTGCGTAGGTATCATGTTTTCTTCCTGATGTGGGGGCTAATAGAAACACTTGCCCTCGATCTTTGTTGGGAGACTCTTGAGAACCACTCTGTCCGTTCGCCGCCGGGGGCTGGACACAGGCGGCTCTGTACAACTTTCCATCAGAGGCCCGCTTAGCGGGACGCTCTTGATGGTCAGAGATTGGGACAGCTGACTGAGCCCTGATGAGCCCGCGCTGCCCTAGACTTCTTCTACTTAGCACCCGAAGGTGCGTAATAGGAAGAGTCCAAGTTTGGAAGGAGGGAAGAGAAGTTGGTGCCCTTTTCAAAGGAGGTAAGGGGGTTCTATTTATAGAATGGAGTGAGCCCTTTCTTCTTCTCCTTTCCGATGTGGGACTAAAAGCAATATTTTCCAGGCTTCTACAGTATTCATGGACCTTATTAATCGTATCTTCATGCCTTATTTGGATCAGTTCATAATTGTATTCATAGACGACATCCTGGTCTACAACAAGAGTGAAGCGGAGTATGAGCAGCATCTCAGAGTTCTCCTCCAGATTCTCAGAGAGCACCAGTTGTATGCCAAGTTCAATAAATGCGAGTTCTGGCTCGATCGCATTTCATACTTGGGTCATATCATCACCAGAGGAGGAGTAGAAGTGGATCCCCAGAAGATAGTGGCCATTGAGACATGGCCAGTACCTAGCACAGTTGCAGAGGTTCGCAGTTTTCTTGGTTTGGCCGGCTATTATCGGCGATTTATTTCAGACTTTGCTCGGATTTCAGCACCATTGACCCAATTGACCTTCAAGGATGTGCAGTTTGCTTGGACAGCAGAGTATCAGGATTCTTTTGAGAGGTTGAAGCGAGGTTTGATGATGGCACCTATTTTCACGCTTCCAGATAGGACCGGAGGATTCTCAGTATATTGTGATACTTCAGACATGGGCTTAGAATGTGTTCTGATGCAGCATGGAAAGGTAATTGCTTATGCGTCACGTCAACTTCGTGATCATGAGAAGAATTATCCAACCCATGACTTGGAGTTAGCAGCAGTAGTGTTTGCCCTTAAGTTGTGGAGGCACTACTTGTACGGAGATATGGTAGAGATTTTCACCGATCACAAGAGCCTGAAGTATGTGTTCACCCAAAAGGATCTTAACATGCGTCAGAGGAGATGGCTAGAGCTACTTGTGGATTATGATGTCAACTTGCAGTATCATCCTGGGAAGGCCAACGTTGTTGCAGAAGCATTAAGCAGGAGAGCCGAAGTTTATTTCCTAACAGCGCAACCAGAGTTGTTAGCAGATCTTCAGAAGATGGGCATAGAATTTGTTCTTCCTACTAGTGTGGCACTGATGGCCATTATGCAAGTTCAGTCCACTATAGTCGAGAGGATCCGGATGGCGCAGTCAACAGATGCTAAGCTTCAGCGGCTCAGAGCAGAGTATAAGGCAGGACGAAGACCAAAGTTATGTATCCATGAAGACGGTACACTTCGACATGGGAAGCGTCTTTGTGTACCCAGTAGAGATATCAGACAGGAGATCATGGCAGAAGCTCACAGTTCTCAGTATTCCATTCATCCCGACGGTACGAAGATGTACCGTGATATCCGCCAGCACTTTTGGTGGAATGGCATGAAGAGGAAGATAGCCCGGTTTGTCTCTCGGTGTTTGGTTTGCCAACAAGTTAAAGCTGAACATCAGAGACCAGCTGGACTTCTTCAGCCCTTGCCGATTCCATAATGGAAGTGGGAGCATGTAACCATGGATTTCGTGACTGGCTTACCTAGGTCCCCGGCCGGTAGGGATTCTATTTGGGTTATTATAGACAGGCTCACGAAGGTGGCTCACTTTCTTTCATTTAGAGTTGGTCAGTCGACGGCTCAGCTAGCGGAGATGTACCTCAGGCAGATCGTCAGATATCACGGTGTACCAGTCAGTAACACCTCGGACAGGATTCCAGATTTACGTCGTACATTTGGCGTAGTCCGTAGGAGAGTTTGGGAACTCACCTCCAGTTCAGCTTAGCTTATCATCCGCAGACTGATGGTCAGTCAGAGCGTACCATACGAACCTTGGAAGATATGTTGAGATCTTGTACGCTCGACTTCGGTGGTTCGTGGGAAGATCACCTGCACCTGGTGGAGTTCTCATACAACAACAGTTTCCAGGCCAGTATCCAGATGGCCCCGTTCGAGGCATTATATGGTAGGAAGTGCCGATCCCCGCTAGCATGGGACGATGTTAGAGAGAGGCAGATACTAGGTCCGAAAATGATTGCTCAGACAGTTGAGGTGGTCAGGAGAGTCAGAGATCATTTTCGAGTTGCCCAAGATCGCCAGCGTCATTGGGCCGATTCCTATCGGTGTCTCCTTGAATTCTCGGTCGACGACCATGTATTCCTGAGGATTTCGTCTAACCGTGGCGTCATTTATTTCGGCGTACGGGGAAAGCTTAGTCCTAGGTATATAGGACCGTTCGACATTCTGGAGCGAGTAGGTGATGTATCCTATCGTCTCGCTCTTCCGTCGTCGTTACGTGAGGTGCATGACGTGTTCCATGTATTCCAACTACGACGGTATATCCGAGACCCGAGCCACATCCTGGATTATTCGGAATTGGTTGTTGGTACCAACCTTTCGTATGAGGAGAGGCCCGTGTCTATATTGGACCGGAGGGAGAAGATACTCAAGAACAAAACTATTAAGTTAGTTCGTGTTGCTTGGGGTCATCACTCTTAGGGTGACTCAACATGGGAGCGTGAGGATGATATCCGATCGCGATATTCCGACCTGTTTGACTCATAAGGTATAATGTCTTCCTTATGCCTTATGCTCTCAATTCCTTGTTTGAATGAATGATTGCTTGATTGATTGCCTTGTTATAGCTTGCCTGTGATTAGTATAGCTTGTCCTTGCTTCTCTAGCATCTTGATTAAATTCCGAGGACATAATTCTTTTAAGGTGGGTAGAGTTGTAACGACCGTGGCTCGTATTACGTATTTGGTATACGTGTACGTATATTGCATGTCTCATTGCGTGGTCTATTGTAGTATTTCGCTTGCTTGGTTCGGCTTGGTTGGCTTGGTTCGGTTTGGCTTGGTTTTTATGAGAACCAACCCCCACCTACCCCCACTCCCTTCCTTTATAGCCGCCCACTCCTTCTCTCTCTTTATTTACTTCTTCTTCATTTACTTCTCCTTCTTCACCATTACTCTCTTCACCTACCAGAGAGAGAGAGAGAGAGCCTAGGCAAGTGCAGCTTGCTTCATGGAGGAACTCAGTTTTTATTGTTCTATTCTCTTCCTCACAAGATTCTAACACACTTTAATACTTAGCATTTCTAATTTCCATGGTTCAATTTATGTAGATCTAAGTTTATTGTATTTTCAGATTTCTTGGGTTTTGATCTATTTAACCTTGTTATTATCTAGTTTTGATGGTTCCATATTGTAGAGAATTTGATTCTGCCCCATTTTGACCTATGGAAGTCTGGATTCAGACCTTGGATGAAGGATATATGAAGCTTTGAAGCCATGGATTCATGGCTCTTCTTCTTCTCGGTTCAGTGGGAAAGAAGAGCAGTACTTGACCGCATGGATTTTCATGCGGCAAGTTTTCCTGGACATATGGCAGACATTACCGCATAGGCCATGGGCTCCTTGTCTGAGCCACATAAGACTCCATGGTTCCTAGCCGCATGAACTTCTGTCTTCCAACCGCATGAATTCATTCATTACCCTTGCCGCATAAGGCCTTGGCCTGACTTAGCCGCATGGCCTTATTGATTCGCAGCCGCATACGCCCGTATTACCCTTGCCACATAAGCCTGCAGTCCTTCCAGCCGCATAAGCTTGCAGTCTTTTCAGCCGCATAAGTCCTAGTCCCCTTGCCGTATAAGACTGCATACTTCTTGCCGCATGCGCCCCGCATCTCCCGAGCCGCATACACCTCCTCCCCTCCTGGCCGCATGAAGCCAATTCCCTTAGCCGTATGGCGTTGCTCCCTCGCAGCCGTATATGCACGCAACTCCCAGCCGCATAAGCTTACTCCCCCACAGCCGCATGTGCCCCGCCTCAGCCGCATGTGCCTGGGTTCCCTGAGCCGTATGAGACCCGCATCCATAGCCGCATGCCCCCGATTCCTTTCAGCCGCATGGCACTGCTTCCCCGCTGCCGCATGAGCTTATTTCCCTTAGCCGCATGGCTCATTCCATAGTCCTTGTTCCCTTTTTATTTATTATTTTATTTTTTTATGATAAATTGTCACATTGATGCTTATACCATGTACATTTTGATATGTTCATGAACACGAAAGTGGCCCGTCGTGGTGCACTCTTGACAAGTAAACCTGACATGATATACCCCGATATGATGTTAAGACAGCTAGTCTGACATGACAAGAATGAATGACTTGGACACCGTGGACGATTGTGTTTGTACAAATAAACCAGTATTGTCTTGCATCATGTCCAGGATAGGGAACCCTGAATACTACGGTCAGGGGTACCTACTGAAATTGACTAAGGCTAATAACTAGAAATCCAGTAGTCATGGAGAGATTTTCCAGCTACAGACAATCCCGTTATCTGGGCGCCCCATCATGGGATTTGTAGCCTACCGTCGAGTAGGGCACATTTCCAGCACACTGACATGTGTTGCAACCACCAAATTACTTAAGGGTACATGCGTTCTTGGACAATGTACCCACATGAATTCAATCCCCTAATTGCGTCTGGATAACCTGGATGGTCTAAGGGCTTGTGGCTTTTAGGATAATCTCATTGTATCTTGCTAGTAAGTAGGCCTATGATAATCCTAGTTAGTTAAAGTATCAAGCCGTACTCCTTGCTTGGTCGTAATTGATTGAATGGAGTCTAGCCCAGCTTTGTCTCGTCCTGATCCTGTACAAGATTGTGACATGACATGATTATTTATGCTTGCCTTAACAATAATGATCAGGGGACCAGTTCTGTTCAGGCGAAGGGTTACAACCCCGGTCCTTGTTTGGTTTAAGGTTTGTAACCTGGCTCCCGGAGCAGTTCTGTGTCCTCTCTTTGTTTATTGTCTTATTACTTTATCAATAGTATTTGAGACGGGTTCCTATTCAGGTGAAGGGTTGCAACCCCGGTCCTTGTTTGGTTTAAGGGTTGCAATCTGGCTACTTGAATGGTTTTCTCGTACTCAATTTATTATTGTTGTCCCTATTATTATCAGTTTCGTTTTTAATTATCTTTAATATTCAATTGTTATATGCTGGTTTTAGTTCCTAAGTGAAGCCTCCTTTGTGGCACTTGCTCTTTCTGGGGTCTGCCCATCTGGTTTTGTAGGGCCAGATATCGGAGCAGCTCCAGAGGATCTACCTACCTTCCAGCCAGATGGTGACCACCAGGCGTAACCCTGGCAACGAGTGGGTTTATATTTGGCTCTCCCACTCTATTGTAAAATTATTCTTTTGAGCCGGCGAGCATGTGTTAGCTCGTATTGCACCTTTGTTTACTGTCTGCCTACGGGCAGTAACATGATTGGCAAATCCTAGGGTTGATCATGTATGACTAAAACTCTTGCTAGTCTTGATATTTTGTACGACTAGCTTCATGATCATCCGAATATGTAATGTATGGGACGCCTTACTATTGTATATTTGGTGCTCTGACATCTTGTAACTATTATTGCTTGCTTGAGATTGAGACAATAGGCTTGTTCATGACCATAGGAGACTGATGGCTTGTAGTTAAACCCTCATGTATTTAGACAGCCGTGACCGTATGGCGAGGTGGGTTGCACTTCAATATATATAGCTGGCTATGTACGCTCCCGCTCTTCAGTATTCTGGTTCTGGGGCGTTACAGCAGTCAGGGATTGCAACCGTTGCCTTGCACTCCTTATTGGTCGAGCGCAGAGGAAATGGCTCCGAGAGAGTTGACAAGGTCATTGTGCGGTGGACTCGGCGGGCTTCGGGGATACTCCCGGTGACGCGTACGCAGATGAGCACCACTGGTAAAACGAGTTTAGGGGAGGGAAAGGAGGAGGTTTGAGTTTTGTTTTGATTTTTTTTTCTTTTCTTTTATATACAAAGAAAAGAGGTTACAAAGTAAGGAATGTGAAAGGAAGGGCCGACCATTTGCTGGGGAGAGGAAATTGAAAGGTTGAGGGTTACACAGCAAGGTAGGTGTTAGGTTTGGGAGTTACTAGAATAGAGAAGCTGTTGCTTCTTTCTTTATCTTTGCCTCTTTCTTTCTTTGTTACCTCTTTCTTTCTTTATTACCATTTATTACTCTTTGGTTTTTAGCTAAGGCCTTAGCTCACGGTAAGGTGCTGGTGTGTGGTTTATTTTTCTTTATTCAATAAAAGCCTTAGGAATTATTTCAATAGCTTCTTAGTTAAAAGAGTTTCTAATTATTAATAAATTAGGATTTAATTAATAAAATTTTCTTACTAGAAATTAATCAAAAGAAAACTAGATTTTTTTTTCCTTTAGGTTTAACCAAATTATCCTGGACCTATTTTGACAGAAGTTATTATTAAATATTATAAAATATAAATAAAGTTAAAAATAATACCTTAGTCGAAAATCAGGGGGATTTATAAGTACAACAATAGCTCTTTAGTGGAACGAGTTATTGTTAACGAGGCTGAATTGTGTGTTCGGGTTAAACATAAGATACCTAGATCTGTTAGGAAACCTAACCCTAATTTTTCTTCACGGTCCCTGACGTAGCATATATATATATATATATATATATATATATATATATATATATATATATATATATATATATATATATATATCATTTATTCTTTAGCCGTCATTATGCATAAAAAAAGAGTAACTTTCTCTGAAATCGTTTTTCACGTAGGAGAGGAAAATACTACCAAAATAAGACACTTTAGCGACGCATAAAAACGTCGCTAAAGTGTACGAAAATGTCGCTATTCAATATTAGCGACGTTTATATATATATATATATATATATATATATATATATATATATATATATATATATATATCAAAATATATATATATATATATATATATATATATATATATATATATATATATATATATATATATATATATATATATATATTTTTTTTTTTTTTTTTTTTTTTAAAAAAAAAAAAAAATATATATATATATATATATATATATATATATATATATATATATATATATATATATATATATATATATATATATATATATATATATATATATATATATATATATATATCATTTATTCTTTAGCCGTCATTATGCATAAAAAAAGAGTAACTTTCTCTGAAATTGTTTTTCACGTAGGAGAGGAAAATACTACCAAAATAAGACACTTTAGCGACGCATAAAAACGTCGCTAAAGTGTACGAAAACGTCGCTATTCAATATTAGCGACGTTTTCAGCAACGAAAATCTTTTGTCGCGTATTTCGTGATCGCTAACACAACGTCGCTATTTGGCCGTTATTGCGACGTATAGTAGCGACGTTAGCACGTCGCTAATATTCTAGTGGATAGCGACGTTTAGCGACGAGTAGCTAATCAACAACGTCATTTTTCGTTGCTAAACATCGCCGAAATTTCAATATTTAGCGATGTTATTTATGACGTTTCGCGACGACGTTGCTGACATGGCAAAATTTGCCATGTCAGCCACTTAGCGACGTATAGCGATTGTTTGTGACGTCTGCGATACAGGTTAGCGACGTTCGGATACACGTTTAGCGACGTCTTCCTTCGTCGTTAGGCATCGCTACGTCGCTAAACTGCAAAAGAAAATTAAAAAAACAAATTTTGTTTGCTTGTTTTCCATCCAGAATCTACCTGCAGTTTAAATTACAGTTTATAAATAGTAGACTCGGAGCAACCCTCCGTAGAATTCTCTGGATTCGTCGACCCCTTCGGTGGAACATTCAACACCGGTAAAAAATATATAGAGTTATAATATGTCATCCACACAGAAAAATAATAAAAATGTTTCAATAATCAAATAAATAGAATTAAACGATAAGAAAGCCATAAGATAGTCGAGTGGAGACAAATCTACAACCAAACAGCTATAAAAAGAGTTTGTCCAATACTACAAAAATACTGTTAATTACCGACGGAAATCAGCGACGGACAACTATCAGTCGCTAATTAGCGACGTACTGGCAACTGACGTGCAATGAATAGTTTATGTAAAAGACATTACAAATGAACGCCGCTGAAACGTCGTCAGTTCGTCGCTAAATATCTACCGACTACTCAGCGACGAAAATTTACGTCGCTGACGTGCTGTAAAAGTGGAGCAGTAACCCTTTCTTACTCATTCTCAAAAAATAACCCAAATTTTAATTGCCCCCCAAACTTCCCTCCTTCCGCTCCCTCGACTCCCTCGGCTCCTCTCCGGCGACCCCTCTTCGGCGACCCCTCTCCGACCCCCCCTCCGCCCCCCCTCTCCGACGACCCCTCTCCGATCCCCCCTCTCCACCCCCTCTCTCTAACCCCTCTCCGGCGACCTCTCTCCAACCCCTCTCCGACCCCCTCCTCGACCCCCTCGTCGCCCCCCTCCTCTCTACCCCCCTCTCTGTACTATCCGGCCCCCTCCTCCCTGATGAGCGGCGACAGGGCAACCCCCACTCCTCCTCCAATTCACATTTGGTAATGACCTACATTTTCCTCCTCTAATGTTTCTATTGACATGTACGATATGCTTCTGGAACACATTTTTAAATTTTTTTTAAAATTGTGATATTGTAATTTAATTGTGTAAACATTATCTAGGATTTTGGACACAAACACGGACATAATGGAGTAGCTATCAGATAGGCCGATACCAATTCAGATAGGGCCGATACCAATTCAGATAGGCTGATACCAATCCAATATGGTCTATACCTATCGGATAGGCCGATACCAATTCGGATAGGGCCGATACCAATTCGGATAGGCCGATACCAATCCGATACGGTCTATACCTATCGGATAGGCCGATAACAATTCGGATAGGGCCGATACCAATTCGGATAGGCTAATACCAATCCGATACGGCCTATAACTATTGGATAGGCCGATACCAATTCGGATAGGGCCGATACCAATTCGGATAGGCCGATATCAATCCGATACGGCCTATACCTATCGGATAGGCCGATACCAATTCGGATAGGCCGATACCAATTCGATAAGGCCAATACCAATTCGATAAGGCCAATACCAATACCGATCTGATATGGCCGATACCTATCGGATAGGCCGATACCCATTCGATAAGGCTAATACCAATCTGATACGGCCGATACCAAACTGATAGGCCGATACTAATCCTATACGGTCGATACTAATCCGATACGACCGATACCTATCGGATATGGCCGATACCGATTCAATAAGGCCAATACCAATCATATACGGCCGATACCTATCAGATAGGATGATACCAATTCGATAAGGCCAATACCAATCCGATACGGCCGATACCAAACCGATAGGCCGATACTAATCCAATACGGCCGATACTAATAAGAACCAAACGTGAAGCAGAGCTTCATATTCAAAACATCTTCTTTCTTCATTCTCGATACTCATAGGAATGGTATGTTACCGATTTCGATATCGATACTCATAGGAATAGTCTGATACCAATTTCGATATCGATACTCATAGGAATGGTCTGATACCAATTTTGATACTGATACTGTTAACCTTGGTTGTTACAATTAGGTACTAAATTAATTTTTTACTTGTATTTACAACATATATGGTACTTGGTGCAGAATTAGTTTGAACAATGAGTCGATACTTAGTTGACCGTTCGTAGATGTACAATCGGCGACATGAGAGCAAGATTGGTTAGACGGATGATTTCAAGGCGGGCGTCGAGGAATTTTTGAGATACGCCAGTAGCCAACCTTATTTCATTGACGGAAGGCTCATAAAGTGCCCTTGTGTCAATTGTCGTAATATACCATTTAAAGAGGTAGATCTCATGAAAGAGCACATCTACAAGCACTACAGGAAAAGTGTGTTTTTACGACACACAATGTGCACCGTGAATCACTTTAGACGGCGCACATCCTCACGCCGTATTTGGCCATGCCGTAAAAAAATGATAGTTTAGACGACATAAACTTTGTGCCGTAAAAACTCGATATATACGCCGTCTATAATAATTCACGACATTCATTATGTGTCGTTAAAAGTCAATTATGGCATGTAATTTCATGCCGTTAATCCACAATTATGACATTTAACGGCACGTCCTTAATGCATATTCACGACATTCATTGGCATGCTCTTAATACATAATCACGGCAATCTGCTGTACGCTGTGAAAAATATTTTACAACATACCTTTGCCTCTCGTTATTTGTCAATTGAATGTCGTAAAAAGTATCAATTATGACATATTATGCACGCCTTAAATTCTCTTCAAATTTTTTTTAAAAAAAATCTCCTTTTTTGTATAATTAATTTTACTTTTACATTCAATTCCTGAACATATAAGAATAATACCAAATCATCCAAATCCATTTCTTATCACAATTGTGAAAAGTAATAACTTTTATTGAAACAATAATACCAAATCATCCAATTCCATAATCAAAAGATAGTACTGTACACAACAAGTGTCATAAGAAATTCCCAAACATGAAATAAAATGATAAAAGTCATCTGAATTTGCCTACCAAGGCCTATTTGGAAATTATAACAATGGTAAAAGTCATTTGAATTCCAAATCATGAAATAAAATGTCACCAAAAAGATATTGTATACTTAACATAGGCCTACACAAAATATATTGATTCCTTAATTTCCTTTACAGTCAGAAGCACACTACAAAGAAAAAAACATTTTAAGGCCATGGTCCAGTAATCACCCATGCATCAAAAGTGTGAGGTCGACATCCTCATCCTCCAAGCAAATAGCAAAATAAGGAGTAATCTTTTAAGTAACCTGTTACATAACAATAAAATCCCACATTAATGACGACAATCTGGCAGAATGGAGCATAATGATATAAAGCATGAAAAAAAAATGACAACATATGAGAACAAATTAATAACTTAAAGAATAATGAAAACCTAGCAGAGCTTGAGCACCTTTCCAGAACCAAAGAACTAATTTTAAACACAAAAAACTGAATCCTACAAACTGAAACTGTAGGATGTTGAACAATTAATAAGTAAAAGATTTTTTTTACTTCAATACACCCTTCAAAAAGAAGTCAATACAAAAAGAAGTCAGAAACTAAATCATGGCAGTACAAAAAGAAGTTTGAAATTGAACAATTAATAAGCAAACTAAAACTGAATCCTGGTAGTACAAAAAGAAGTCAGAAATGTTACTTCAATACACCCATCCAAAATTTAATTAAGATGACTTGATAATGCAACAATAATACAACTGAAAGCTGAAGCAACTTTCATAAAATAAAATTTATCATAAGATGTAGAGGGCGAAAAAGAAAAGCTTTGTTACTTGTTATGGAGTGAGCATAGTTACCTGGATATCCTAGCAACCAAGTGGCGACCCCAAAGGATACTTTCAGGACTAGGAAACTAAAGATGACCCTGTAGCATAGATAACAAAACAATAAGTACCAAAGACTCCAAAAGATAAAAGAAAACAAGACCAAAAAGGGATAAAGAAAAGGATAGTCATATTACATTACCTCAAAAGTGTTACCACTAGTCAAATTTGAGATACTTTATAGGCCACGCAATTGTACTTGATAAAGCCTCATGTAGAAGAAAAAATTCACGTGGCGGCCAATACAAAGTCACCTCATAATCAATTACTTCATGAACCCAAAGTTTGTAGCACTCGTTTCCTATAGCCACATGATGGACCAAATCCTTTGGATTTGTAGATGCAATCTCACCAATTGCAACAACTTCTAAACCCGTCTCCCAATTCAACAATTTGTATTTTATCCCAATGTTAGGGGAACTTGGATTTTCTGTATTTTCCTTTTCTCGCCTTGTTTGCGTTATCCCACGATTGGTAGAACTTTGAACCCCATAGTTTGAGTTAGCCTTTTCCCTAGTATTTGAGTTTTCAATTTGCTACATGCATGAAAAATACATTAACTATTAAACAAGTCAGTATACAATAAATAACAAAAATACTATGTCGAAGTTGAAACTTACAGTGTTATTTTTTCCAATAACCTTTTCAGCAATGGTTTTATATAAGTTTCTCAATTCAATCAATTCACTTTCCAATTTATTGAATTTGTCACGATGATATTTTTGGCCTTCCACTTTTGAAGGAGTTGCCCCAAAGCCAAGCCCTCTTACTCTTCCTCGTCGTTCGGGACCAATTACTTTCGAAACAACATCAACTTCAAAAGATTTTTTTCTGATGGAGTTGCCAACTTATGAGTATCTTCTATGTCATCCTAACAATAAATTAAACAGTAGGTAATTTTAGAATGATACAATAGTATGAACAAATGGTAAACACTATCTACCAGAACACATTTTTAAAACAAAGTCATCAACATAAGAAAGCTGACGAATTACATGTAATAAAGAATTGTAGGTTACTGTACACAAATAAAACATGCACCACAAATAAAACATGAACCACAATTGTAGGTTAGGTAGCCGCAGGCCAATGACATTAAATGATATAAAGTATGGAGTTGCAGGTCTGGGCTCACCTCTCTTGGCATCAAGACTTTGGAATAACTCTGCAAAATAAAAATATGAAACTCACTAACAAAAATAAAACAAGTAAAAGGAATTAAAATTCCAAATGACATTTATATTGTAAACTAAAATACAATACCATATATTTGCATGACTGTCAAATCACAGACAATGTGAACATTGATATTTGTTACATGCATAATGCCAATAAAATACAATTGAATGACTATTAATTCAAACAATTATATTAAAGCATGGAATTCCAATATAAGGAATTACAAATATATGAACACAAGTAGATATAACATAATCTGAAGGGGCACCAGAAATAAACAAAATCTGAAACACAACTATATTGGCAGAACCAGACATAAATAGAATCTGAACCAAACATAAGCATAAAATATTTAAATCATTCTGGAAAAAGAAATTACAATAGAACCAACAAAATCTGAAACACAGCTATATTGATAGAACCAAACACAAACAAAATCTAAACAAAACATAAGCAGAAATATAATGACATAAAATATCAGTACTTGTCCGATTATGTGATGTGTGATGGTACAAAAAAGAAATTTCATTTTTAAATTCTGTCACATAAAATTATCTTCACTATTAATTAAGTCATGAAATATATCATCGTATAATTCCATCACTAGAAAAAGCAGAGGTAACAAAATGTCAACAAACATTATCCATAATTTTTGGGTATAAATTATAAATGAAAGGCAAATAGTACATAAATCAATCAGCTCTGAAAATTTCATATATGTGGTTGCTCAGTTATTTGACTGGCAGCTTTATATATACATAACTTTTGCTTTTACTTTGTTAGGAAGAAACAACCCTTGTATCAAAGTGCCCTCTTAGAAGGTTCCAGTAGATATCTTCTACATCGATGACTACTTGCATAAACATGATCAATAAAGTATTTAAAATATTTATCCTTGTCAGTAATAGAAATGCCTCATTATTATTATGTAAATGTACATACATGCAAATGTTTGAAACTTGAAAAAAAAATAGGAAGATTTGTTGAATTTACATTTGTGTGGTTAAGATTCCTGGCTCCTGCCTAGTTTACCTATAGTATGTCAAGACTTCTGCCTACTGTAACTTTTGGTTTCATTTTGGTGGGAAGAAAACAGCCGCTCAGTACCCAAATTTCTCAAATTAAACCAACAACTTATATATCAAATTAAAATCAATTATCTAATGGTAAAATTGGGGGAAAAGAAGAAATAGAACGGAAACAACACAAATTTATATGACGGAATAACAAAAAATTGTGTGCCAATAAAACCAAAATTAACAACAACAAAAATCTGAATAACCGTAGATGTGCTCACCGTAGCCGTAGGTTTCCTATAAAACCAAAAATAACAAAAACATCAGAATAAAACCCTAAATACAAAGGGGAAACTTGAGGAAAAGAAGTATGCTCACTAATTTGTATGCCTCGCCGCTTCTCCCACTATGATCTGAGCAAAACTAAAACCAAAAAAATAAGAGGAAGAAACGACAGATAGAATAGAAAGAAGAAACCGAATGCTTGATTTCTTAAAAGGAAATTCGAAAAACAACAAGATGAGGAGGAAGAAATCAAACCTTAGAGAGAGAGAGAGAGAGAGAGGGGGGGCCGCATGTGCTGAACCTCCCGCCAACAAATTAAAACGACAGATAGACTATTCTTCTCTCTACCCTTAAATTTCAGACTCAAAATAGGAAGAGGAAGAAGTTTTGAGTCTGAAATTTGAGAAGACTCAAATTTTAGGCGGTGGTGAAATTTTTGTGGAAAAGTAGGAAGGGGCGGGGGCGGGCAAAAAATTTGGGGGAGCGCAGTTTGTGAAAAAATCGGAAGGAAAGTTAGGGTATAACTGGTTTTTTTTTAATTTTTTATTCTCAACTTTGCGACATATTTCTTATGCCTTCTTTGTGTATAAATTTTTTATGGCATCCAGGTTTAGGTCGTAGAAAACCTAACAAGTTATAATGTATAAATGTTTTTACGACATTCACTGATATGTATGCCTTAAATTTATTTTTTATGGCATACTATTAAGGTATGCCTTAATTGCAATGCCGTAAAAGCTCATTTTTCTTGTAGTGAAGAAGGATTTCTTACCGAACTACAACGAGTGGACGACCCAAGGAGAACCTTTGGTTCCGCAATATCAGTCATCTTTCAATACAGAGGTGGGAGAGTCTACTCTTGGAGATCAGTTCCAATATCGGCATCGAAACTTGGCACGTGAGTTGGTATTTGATGCAGCTTGTGCCGGTCCAAGTTTTGATCCGGAGGATCCGAATCCTGTTGCAAAGGGGTTCTATGATATGTTCAACCATGTCGATACTCCGTTATATCCGGGTTGTGATTCTCATTCTGTCTTGTCGGTGGTGATGCGGCTGTTGAACCTCAAGTCTGATTTTGACTTATCGCAGGAATGCTACGACCGGATAATTCAGTTTGTTAGAGAGTTGCTGCCAAAAGGAGCGAAGGACTCGCCAGAAAACTTTTACAAGTCGAAGGTGATGATACGAAAACTCGGATTAGGCGATGAAAAGATATATTGTTGCTGAAACAACTACATGTTGTACTACAAGAAGAACAATGATAAAGTTATATTTATTTTCTGTCACGAGGACCGGTACAAGCCCATTCGGGGCAAAGAAAAATGAACTGCACGAGCAAGGTTGTGCTCCTACAAATACATGCAGTTTTTGCCAATCACAAAGAGGCTACAGAGGATGTATATATCCTCGAATACTGCAGAACGCATGACATGGCATAGCAAAGAACGGAAGATGGATGAAGGAGAATTATCTCATCCATCCGATGGAGAGACATGAAAGCATTTTGATCAATGTCATCCTGGATTTGCTGTGGAGCCTAGGAATGTTTGGCTGACTTTATGTTCTGATGGATTCACTCCTTTCGGACAGTCGGGGGCTCAGTACTCTTGTTAGCCGGTGATTTTGACCCCATACAATCTACCACCGTGGATGTGCATGAAGACTCCTTATATGTTCTTGACTCTATCATACCCGGTCCAAAAAAATCTAAAGAAGAACATCGACATCTACTTGCAGCCGTTGGTGGACGAGTTGAAACAATTGTGGCAGTTCAACGTTCAGACGTATGATATATCGATGGAGCAGAACTTTCAGATGAAAGCGATGTTGATGTGGACCATCAATGATTTTCTAGCATACGAAATGTTATCTGGGTAGAGTACACATGGTATTATGTCTTGTTCGATATGTATGGAAAAGAGTAAGGCATTCCGCCTTTAGAATGGAGGAAAAGCTTTTTTTATTGTCATCGTCAGTTCCTTACTATATCGCATCCATAGAGAAGGAACAAGGACACCTTTAGAGCTGGTAAACAGAAACTAACTCCTTCCCCATTGAGATTGACTGGAGATATCGTTTGGACAGAGGTAGAGGATTTGTCGACTGTAAAGGAGGATCCGAGATCGGGCCATCACTTAGAAGGATTCGGACATAGCCATAATTGGACGAAGCAGAGTATCTTTTGGGACTTACCTTATTGGAAGGACAATCTCATAAGACACAATCTTGATGTCATGCATATTGAGAAAAATGTATTCGACAACATCTTCAATACGGTCATGGATATCAAGGGAAAAATGAAAGACAATCCCAAAGCAAGAAAGGACTTAGAAATTATTTGCAGGCATCCAGAGTTGCATCTAACACGAAGATCCAATGGTAACTGGGTCAAGCCTTGAGCACCATTTACACTGAGTAGGGATGATAAATTGATAATATGCAATTGGATTACAAAGTTGAGATTCCCTGACGGTTACGTGTCGAATCTGGCAAGATGTGTTGATCTCAACGAACGCAAGCTGATAGGGATGAAGAGTCATGATTGCCACGTGTTCATAGAGCGTTTACTTTCTATCACTCTGAAAGAGATGCTGCCTTCTCAAGTATGGGGTCCGCTAGCCGATTTATCTATATTCTTTAGAGATTTGTGTTCAAGTAAGTTGACGGTGCAACATATGTTTGAACTTGAGAAGATTATATTGACATTGTGCAAGTTAGAAAAGGTGTTTCCCCCGGGTTTTTTTTTTGATAGTATGGAACATTTGTCGATTCATCTTGCATACGAAGCACGTATCGGTGCTCCCGTCCATTATCGATAGATGTATCCATTTGAGAGGTATAAAATAATTAATTATCTAGTACTAATAATTATTTTATTCAAACAGTTCTAATATTGAATATATTATTTATAGATATATCCACCACCTGAAGAAGAAAGTGGGCAATAAGGCTCATGTAGAAGCTTCGATATGCTAAGCATATATTATTGAGGAGGTCTCAAACTTATGCTCAATCTACTTCGATACTCATGTCAGAACAAACTAGAATAGAGCACCAAGAAATAATAAAGGTGAGGTCGATGCACCGAATAGTGGAATCTGCACTATCTTCAATGTTGGTGGCAAGCCTACAAGTGCTTCTAAGTTACGGTGGCTGGAGGACGATGAGTTTGAAGCCGCTCATCGATATATTTGCCTAAATAGTGGTATGGAGGAGATGGAAGATATAGAGAAGCAAGCGACATAATTTTGCTACACGCTCCAATTTTGCTATATACTTGTAAAAAGTTCTCTAACTTTTTTCGTTATTATCATAGTATTTTTAGAGTTGAGATAAAAATGGAGAGACCTAGCATTAATGATGATGATCTTGCTAGAGAGGTTGACAGAAAATTTCTGTCGTGGTTCCATAATTATGTAAGGATTAAAATAATTTAACTATTCTAAATTCAATTGACCGACAAAAGAGCTTTGTCCTAATGACGTTATGACACATGATGTTTTAGTTTTTTCGTCCTGGCACACAATTGACCGACGAAAGACTTCGAGCACTAGCTATCAGACCAAGCAAGAGGGTGAAATGTTAGGATGGATATACCATCAATGGCTTCAAATTTAGAACCACTGATAAGCCTATCAATCACTCACTTGTTGATGAGGAGGCTAATTACACAAAGAATTTCGAAATTTGTGTAAGGGGTTCAGTCTACGATGCCGATCCAAAATTTGACTGTTACGGTATTCTAAGAGATATTGTTGAGCTGGATTACTCTTTTGATACCAAAATTGTGCTGTTTAAATGTGATTGGTTCGACACAACA
This sequence comes from Iris pallida, assembly GCA_029216955.1. Classification (NCBI taxonomy): domain Eukaryota; kingdom Viridiplantae; phylum Streptophyta; class Magnoliopsida; order Asparagales; family Iridaceae; genus Iris; species Iris pallida. The sequence goes on from JANAVB010009999.1 coordinate 30,993,404, forward strand.
CCCAAACAAGGATAGAGAATTGATAAATAGTTTAGATTTATTGATATAAAACACGAAAAAATAGATGTAGGTTTCGAACCATTTGTGTTGGTTAGTCAAACGGTCCAAGTGTACTACATGAGTTATCCTAGTCGACGTCGCACTACTCGTGACTGGTGGGTTGTATGCAAAACTAAAGCAAGAAATACATATAATATTGGAGATCAAGCATACCAGGAGGATGAGGTAGTCATGTCTCAACCAATATATATGAGTTTAGTCGGCGTTGACGATATGGAGGTTGACGTTACTATAGAGGATGATATAGTTGATGACAAGCTTGACATAGAGGACTTACCTCATGTCGAGGAGGAGTCTGAAATGGACGTATTGGATGAGGAAGAAGAATTTGAAGATGAAGGTGGAAGTGATAGTGAAAATAAAGAAGATAAAGATGAAGAAGATTCGGAATACCAAGAAGATGAAGAATACGTATTACCTACTTATGAGTATCATCACACCATTTTTTATTTCTATTAGATTAGCATTGATTATTTGTATTAACACACCATTTTTTAATTTCTATTAGATTTGCATTGATTATTTATATCATCACACCATTTTTATTTCTTTTAGATTTGTATATGGCGGGTTGAGGCCGTACATGACGTCGAGGATCTGGGTCCCGCCCTCCTGCTCCTCCTAGTACTCCAGCTGCAGATCTTAGAGGAGTTAGCAAGGACGATTTGGTTGATGAGGAGGATGGCTTATCTCCGTCGTTCACTTGTTTATCGGTCGACAGAGCTAGCCCTGATATTCCTTCAGCATCTACTCCTACCGGTCTGGTTCCCCGTCTTCTACGCCGGAGACTACACCTGTCGCTCCTACTGGGGCGAATCTATATCCTGGCCTTTTGGTGGACCGTGGAGTGTACATACGTCGACCCGAATTTGTATATCCTCCTACTCGACCAGAGCGGCCAGCCAACATCACTCTTCCAGAGCTGTGGGCCGATGAAGCGACGTAAGTATATAATTGTTATTATACACATTTATTTATACTTTTTTTATTTTCTAATGGTATATTATTTTTTAATTCCAGGTTCTTTTCGCTCCAGGCTGCTAGAGATTTGGGCGACTTGATGCACCGTCAATTTCATGGTCCCTATCTGAACTTTGGGGACATCCCACTTGATAGACGATTCATTTGGTTTGAGATGCTTGAGGTATGCCTAAATAATACTGTCTTTGTTTACAACATGTCATTACCAGTTTTCAAAATAGGGGTAATATGGTCATTTCCTATTATTTTTATATTTAAATATTTATTTAAATTATTATTGTTAATATAATTAATTTATTGAATTAAACAATTATTTATATATATATATATATATATATATATATATATATATATATATATATATATATATATTTATATATATATATATTACAATTAATATTTCTTTTCTTTTCTTATATATATATTGAGGATTTTATTTATAGGAGTAAATATATGTGTTTGCAAAAAAAAAAGTTTTATAACAAACTTAGAAAAGGGTACAAAAGTACATTTTGAATTCTGGGGAAGTACAACTGTAGGAATCTGATCAGAAGACGATCACCTTATCCCTTGGACTATGTGAACTTGAAGACTAGAGCCTTTGGAGAACGCAGCAGCAATTTTGCAAGAATTTTTGATCTCTGTGTGATTTGATAATGATTGGAAAGTACTCTATTTATAGAGTTCTGGAAATAACTGTTTTAGCAGTTATTCTGATATGCGCGAGGCTGAACTGTGCCACTTTGGGTTGCGCCAACTTCTATTCAGTTAACAATCGTGTACTAACTGTATTTAGACGCGTGGTATCATGTGATTGAGATGCGCATGGTCGTGTACAGAGTAGTAGACACATTTTGAGAGATTAGTGGTACGTACGCCACGTCATCCTGCTTTAGAATGTAAGTTGTCTCAACTTCATCAGGTTGTGCGAGCTTCAGTCAACGAGTCAAACTGCGCCTGATTGGGCTGCGCCTAAACACGTGGCAGCTTTTGAATATATAAAAATGATTTATCCGGATTGCGCCTAGACGCAACTAAGGAATTTATTTAGATTACGCCTAGGCGCAACTCACAAGGTGTGCCGGACAGCTGTCAATAAAATCTCCTCGAGCAACACGTTTTGAGGGATTCGAAGAGATTTTCTTCGTTTACTGTGCTGTCAACTGTCAGTGATGTCAGGTAATGATGGCAATTAAATGTCAGACGCCACGTAGACTTTGGCACAATATGACTGAGCGCAGTCTGATATGTGGCACAACCTGATCATTGGCGCAGTTTGATCTCTGAGCTTCATAACAGTGGTGCAGCTTGATTTTTGGGATGCAACTTGTTTCCTGAGTAATAAATACATAGCGTAACTTGATTTTTAGGCCCTACAAGACCCCTTTCAAAGTTTTTAAAACTTTTAAGAATATTTCAAAGTTTTGAAATACTTTGAATTATGTTAGTTTTGCTTAGATTGCGCCAGTCAATGCCCAACCGTCATAAATAAATTTCTTTCTCAAAAACATTCGATCTCCTCTTTGTCTTCCCGAGTTTCATTGATGATTTTTGGTTTCCCATAAGGAATATGAAGAGTTGGTTGGTTATATATATAGGAAAAAGGTCCTTACACTCATTCTTCACTTTTGTACTTCAATGGCACCTAAGAAGAAGGATATGAAGACCAGTGCTGATGTGCTCCACAAACGCCATCATGAGCTTTGCGTAATATCTGCTTTGCTTCATCACTAGCAATACATCTCAAAAGTAATCCATCAAATGTTCTTCGATAGAGAGTTTTAGTAGTGTGATTATAATAGAATCGAAGTGATCGACGACGAATACTTGTAGCTTCCTTAGGATCTTCTGGCAATATATCATGTACTACAAAATCAATGAAAGGTGCTCTCCAGTCTTCGCTAATGACATTAACTTCAGTTGAATTACTGAATTCAATGTTATGGTTGTTCTCAACACAAAATAATTCTCTATTAGATACAACAACCATTTGTTGTCTTTTGACTAGAACTGTCAATACCGCAGCTAGGTTTGCTAAGGCATCAGCTTCTGTATTGCATGCACGACGTACATGTTCGATGAAGAACCCTTTGAACGAAGAAGCTATTCTGATAGCTGCTTCATGGTATAGTACCAGATCTTGATGTCGAACTTCATATATACCTCTAACCTGATTAACAATCAGCTTAGAATCACCATATACTTTGAGATATTCAATATCCAGCTGTTTGGCTAATTGGAGTCCAATGAGCAAGACATTATATTCTCCTACGTTGTTGGAGCACGACTCATCTAAAGAATAAGCTCTCTGAATAGCTAATCCATTTGGTGAAACAAGAACAATTCCTACTCCAGCAACCAGGGGGCCTCCAGGTCCAATTCTAGATGCCCCATCAAAGAATAAATGCTAAGTAGGAAATTCTTCTGAAATCATATTTGATTCCAATGTTTCGTCTGGAATCTCGTCATAGAGTTTAGATATTTCAGGGACATGATGAGCTGCTAGGAAATCAGCAAGTGCTTGGCCTTTTACAGACTTTTGAGGAACATATACCATATCATATTGTGCTAATAATATGGCCCACGTAGCAAGCCTGGAATTGAGTGTACTTGGTTTATTCATTAAGACCCGAAGAGCATTGACTCGGGACATAACATGAATAGTTTGGCCTATGATGTAATGTCTTGTCTTTTGAACGACAAACATTAAGGCTAAACATTCCTTCTCCACCGGACTATAACGATGTTCATCTCCAATCATCGTCCGACTAAGGTAGTAGATGGCTTGTTTATGACCTTTCTTGTTCTTCTGAGCCAGCAAAGCTTCCAATGAATGATCTATTGCCCGGACATACATTAAGAAAGGTATTCCTGAGATCGGTAGTACAATAACTGGTGGACTCATTAAATACTGCTTTATGTCATCAAATGCTCGTTGATATTCTTCCGTCCAAATAAAAGATGCACCTTTCTTCATTAACTGAGTAAATGGTCTGCAACGTCCAGATAAATTCGAAAAAAACTATCTGATGTATGCAAGTCGACCTTGGAATCCTTGTAGCTCTTTTAGGTTGCGTGGAGGACGCATCTCTTGAATGGCTTGATCTTCTCGGGATCAACGTGTATACCCTTAGAGGTAATAACGAATCCGAAAAATTTGCCACTAGAGACACCCAAGAAAGACTTGGTAGGGTTCATTTTGAGTTGATGCTGGCACATTAGATTGAAAATTGTTCTTAAATCTTGAATGTGATCTTCCTTTAGACGACTTTTGACAGCAATATCGTCAACATAGCATTCGACAGTCTTTGTAAATGATCTCGAAAGATAGTACTCATAGCCCGCTGGTAAGTTGCACCTGCGTTCTTAAGACCGAAAGGCATGACTGTATAACAGTATACTCCATGAGGAGTACGGAATGAAGTGTGTTTTTCATCTTCAGGATTCATCCGGATTTGATTATATCTAGAAAACCCATCCATGAAACAAATTCGTTCGAATTCACATGTATTGTCAATCATGACATCAGTAATTGGGAGAGGAAATTCGTCTTTAGGGCAAGCATCATTGAGATCCCGAAAGTCTATGCAAACCCGAACCTTTTCGGTCTTCTTCAAAACTGGTACAACATTGGCTACCCAGTCAGGATGCTGTTCTTCTCTGATAAAACCACAAGCTATAAGCTTTTTGACTTCATCATCAATTGCATCCATCATTTCAGGCTTGAATCGCCGTTACTGTTGTTTGACTGGCTTGGCATTCGACAAGATATAAAGTTTGTGAGTTACAACTTGAGGATCTAATCCCGACATATCTTCATAACTCCAAGCGAAGACATCAATATATTCACGAATAAGGTGAATTAGTTCTTGTTTATCATCCTCTGGGAGATTTTTGCTAATGAAGATTGGTCGTGATACATCCTTCTCTCCAACATCGATTTGGACTAGTTGATCCTCAGTAGGTGGCTCTTAGTGTTTAAAACGAAGTTTCCACTGATTGTCCATCTTTTGTGCCCAAGGGTCCACTTCAGGAGCTTCTTCAATGTCATCTTTGTCATCTTTCGAGAATTCGGCAGACACCATGTTAGAAGATACTATCACCCGATGAACATGACCAATGCTGGTATCAGAATCCCATGAGATAGAATCAGAAGAGTTAGATCATTCTTCTTCATCATATTCAGAAGGTTCTGGAGTCGGAAGTGGTGAAGTGTAACCTAATCCCCGCTTCGTTTTACTGTAGTATTATTATAATTTTCTTTTTGGAACAGAAATACGAATAGGAGTTCGCCTTCCTTTACCACTATTGAGGCCTTTGCTAAAATTATAGCCCATTTTACGGATGATTGCTTTGGATTGTGGACTATAGCGACGCAATTGTAGTTTTCCTGTATCATCTCTTTTATCATTATAGAGCATGATTTTTTGTTCCTCTCTTTTATTAAAAAGTATAGGCCTTTCATTTTTCTTTCGAGATGGTACTAAGAAGTATGATTCTTGTATTGAATCCAATGATACCACATTTCGCAGAGATGATACGACTCCTATTGTAAGTGGTTTAAAGCTATCTAGCATATCCAAGTAACATTGAGTATAGTAAGAGACATCAATATACTGCAAAGGAGATGCTTTATTGATTTTTACACCATCATTTACTACAGGACCTTTAGCCTTAACAGGCTTAGTCAGATTGATAACTAGAGGGGGAGAAGAAGAGCGAGAAGGAGGAGGAAGCTTTTTATGACGAAGGTCGATTACAAGCGGCTCAGAAGAGGTGAGCTCCTTTTGTTCCTGATTATCACTAAGAAGCAGCTTCTCGTGGGAAGGAAGATAGATAGTTAGTGGTTTGGAAGACTGAGGATAGAAAATACGCCCTTTGACAGGGATCACCAGAGTATCATTTGGTACGCCTTTCTGTTCTTCATCTGTGTCCGTTGCCAGTACCACCTTCATGAATTCCTCTTTGTATATGCGAGAATCATTGCAGTACGCTTCAACTCCTTTGAAAGGATTCAGATATGCAACCTCTTTTTGGACTTCTCCATTACCATCTACATATTTGAAACATTGGTGGAGAGTAGAAGGTACAATATTATGTTCGTGGAGGAATGACCTTCCTAACAAAGCATTGTATGAGCCATGATTGTCAATTACATAAAATGTTACCTTTGTACGAAGATTGCCAATTTGAAGTTTCAGGCGTATCTTCTCCAAAGGTTCACTTCTTTCTTGATTGAACCCCAAGATGGTAGTGATAGTTGTAGAAAGATTATGTTCTGGGATCTTCAAAGCATCCAGTAAAGACTTCGGCATGATACTAAGAGCAGACCTCGGGTCGATCAGAATACGATCAACCTTCATGGTGTCCACATACCTCGTGAAATAGAGAGGACGATCATGACGATTATCTTCTAACAACATGTCATCTTGTGTAAAAGTAATATTGGGCATTAATTCAAATACACTATGACAATGTGCACAACTGACTGGCTCCTTTTCAGGCTTTTTAAGAAGAGTAAGACAACCATCAGCTTGCATCAAAGCTTCACTTAACGTCTCTCGAGTTTCTTTTGAGAGACGTAAGAGTTCAAAGATTAACAATCTTGCTGGAGTATTGGCTAATTGAGCCAATATATCAAAATTATATGGCTTTTCAAGTCCAAGAGATGAGGACTTCTTCAATGCTTTTTCAAACCGGACAGGTTGCTTTCCCTTGTCTGCTGATGTCGGTTTGGGGGGAGTTGGTTCTATTACCGGCGAGGATGTAGATGGTACATTCTCAGCAGGGGAAGATGATGTAGGAGGAGCATCAGAAGATGGGGCAGAATTCTTTTGAGTTTCAGGATATTCTCGAAGATAAGGTTTCCCAGATCTAGTGCCAATTAGAATTTCTTCTTCCGCTACTGGTTCAAAGGATACCATGTTGCAGCTCTTGGATTTAGTTTTGGAGTGCTTCTTTTGCTTGAAAGAGAAAGGCGTTTTAAAATTTGCTACTAGATCTGGATGAATCCATATGATCTCTCCTTTGTCAGTTGATAGTGGAACAAGACCCTCATTTTGGGGAGGTGGGAGATTCACGATCTCAAGAATAGTCCTTGGGATAGGAACAACACCATCTTGTACAAGTTGTGGTGGAAAGTCACCAAATTGCATATAAACAACATTAGCTGTCACTGTCTTCTCATCCTGCTGAAGAGTAATCGCTCCAGAGTTGACCATTTCCTGGATTTTGCCTTTAAGCACGTAGTATGCTCTGGTTGGATGTCCTATAAATCTGTGATAAACACAATATTTAGGGTGATCTATTTTTCCTACTTCATCTGGCCGTTTTGCCTCTGGCAGTTGAAGCTTATTACTTTTAATTAAGCAATCGAAGATGCTCAAAGTGTCATCTTCATCAAAAGAATACTCTTCTTTTGGACGAAGCATTTTTTGTGGTGGTGCTGATGGAGTGGGTGCTGTCTGAGCAACATTAACAGCCAATGACTCCTTGCCCTTGAGATTGATGGCAAATGTTTCTTTACCCTTGCGGTTATTCTGGCGACTATTACCACCGGGTGTAGAATGTTTATCTTGGTTAGGATGAGTCATTTGAACTCCTAACTGCTTAAAATTTTTAGTACTGACCTCTGCCGCTTTAGCATTCACAATAAAAGAAGGCCAATCTTGAAATTATGTTGGTCCCGTCCACATGCTGATAATAGGCAACAAGTTTGATTTGCAGGTGTCTATTGTTACAGCAGATGGGGTTCCTAAAGGCATTTTAAGTGCCTCTCGGCGGAATCTTTCAATGAAACCCACTGTGGATTTATTGTGTCTTTGTTTGATCTTAATGAGGGCAGACATCGTCATGTCATTGACTCCCTCATAAAACCGTTCCAAGAATATTTGCTTGAAGCCAGCAAAAGAAGTTATGTAGCCATCAGGCAAGCTACGATACCAGTCTTATGCTGTACCGGCTAAACAACCGACGAACACTCTTGTAAGGATAACATCATTTGGCTGCAATTGGTCAGTCATCACTTCAAAATGATTGATGTACTGACTTGGAGAAGTGTTGCCATCAAACATCATAATGGTTGGAAGCTTGTATTTAGGAGAAAATGGAACTTCCTTCCATTCTGTAGGATAAGGTTGTTTTATGCCAAGTCTTTGTAGGCCATCCTTTTGCTTAAATGCCTCAAACTGAGTGCGTAAGAGTTTTACAGCCTCATTAGCATCTCCTGATATTTGAGAATTGGTGGGTTGATTTGAATTTTTAGGAGGAGGAACAGCATGGTAATTACCACCCCCAGTACCAGACTGACTGGGATCAACTTGAATTGGTACCGAAGCAACCTGAGGAGATGGTACCCCCAGACTAACATTAACAAGTACAGAAGATGCTATAAGCTCTGAATTTGTAGCAGGGTTTATAACCGGTGGCACGATATGTTGATCCACGATTATAGTATGTATACTTGCGACCATTTCAGCCATAGTCTTCAGTTTGTCCTCTAGTGCAATAATTCGTTGTTCTTCATTGGCTGAACTAGAAGCATCTTGATCTTCTGTAATGGCATATGCCGTCATTTCTCTTGCTACTATTGACGTGATAGTTTATTCAGAACTTTCACTATATGCATCAAACTCGGATAAAGAGTCCTCTCCTAGATGAGCGATGGGGAGATCCTCTTGATTAAAGACACCTTGGTTCAAATTTCAATTTCTTGACCTGGTGTATTGAAAGACCCCTTCACTGGATGCATGAATTCGATCTAAGTATTGCTGACTGGGATTACGGGACGCATTACGTCTTGGACGTTTCCCACCCCCAGTGCTTTGGGAAGTCATATTGACAGAAGCATATAACGGTTCGTCTTCATCTTCTATTATAGGTTCAGAAGTTGAAACATAGTTCAGACGATCAAAAACAGATCGTTTAGCTGATTGGCAACAACACTTGATGACCACTTCATGAAGGCAGTGGCGATCTGAAGAGTGATTTAGAGGTAAAGGAGACATTCCTGTGATCTCCTGTCTTTGTGTAAGACGTTTCCGGAGATCATTTACCACTACAGGACGAGAAGAAGTCGGAGAAACATATTCCTTAATGATATTAGGAACATGCCTCATATTCTTCAGATGTTTAGTTCCCTGAGTGTACAAATAGGTACTTAACTCATTAGCATAAGTGATTGGGTCCTTATTTTCAAACTTTGGTTTCTGGTACAGATTGGCCTTTGGCATAGAATTCTTGCGTTTTACTGAAGTTGATATTGATGGATGCCTATTAAGATAAGCACGTAAATCAGAGAATTCTGCTCCGGGTGTCTCTGTTTGAGATACCATCAACTTTCCTTGCTTGGATCTTGAAATTTGTAAGGTTGGAAGATCTTGACCAAACTCCATAGGGGTAGGCAAGATGCCTCTTTGATCAGTATTCCTTCCCATAGCAGAGATCTGAAGACCTCTGTTTAAATAAATGGAATTTGATATATCTTCCTCTGAGTCATAGACTAGGGAAGTTTGAGAAAAGACCAAAGGGTGCTTTTCTTTATTTTGTAGAGGGTTAGCTAAGAAGCGTTTTCCTCTGTTTTGTTGTAGGACCATCTTAGGTACAGGTTGCGCCAGTTGAGGAAGTATAACAAGGCCTTTCCCATTGTTTTGTCTAGTTTTAGCACTAGAACATTGTTTCTCCAAGTTCAGAACTGGATAATTGGAGGAAGGAATAGCCAAAAGACTAGATCCCATGGGTTGCGCCAGAGCAGCAGACTGCGCCTGAACAACTAATTGCTTGGGTTGTGCCACAACAATATGGGCTACTGGTTGCACCCTAGCAATATAGGCTACTGGTTGCACCTTGGCTGCAACATGAGTAGACTGCGCCTTAGCAACAATATGAACAGACTGTGCCTTGGCAGCAAGGAGAGTAGTGGACTGCGCCTTGGCAGTAGGAAGAGTGGACTGCGTGCAGGCAGTAGGAGCAGACTGCGCCTGAGCCACTGAGGCAGATTGTGCCTTGGCAACAGAAGCAGGTTGTGCCAGGGCAACAGCAACTGTAGAAGACTTAGGAGTCCATACCGTTTTGTTCTTGGTGATAGCCACAGTGCGCTTGTTGCTCTTCTTGTTGATCATATCTTCATAGGCTGTCTGGTTGACTTGAACAACCAGGGTCTTCTGCGTCTTGCCGATCGACGCAGCAGCACATTGAGTTGTCACCTTCTCATCGGAGGAGAAAGTCGTCCCCAGCAGAGTCACCATTTTGTTTGCAAAAACAAAAAAAAAGTTTTATAACAAACTTAGAAAAGGGTACAAAAGTACATTTTGAATTCTGGGGAAGTACAACTGTAGGAATCTGATCAGAAGACGATCACTTTATCCCTTGGACTATGTGAACTTGAAGACTAGAGCCTTTGGAGAACGCAGCAACAATTTTGCAAGAATTCTTGATCTCTGTGTGATTTGATAATGATTAGAAACTCTATTTATAGAGTTCTGGAAATAACTGCTTTAGCAGTTATTCTGATGTGCGCGAGACTGAACTGCGCCACTTTGGGTTGCGCCAACCTTATGTTGCGCCAACTTCTATTCAGTTAATAATCATGTACTAACTGTATTTAGACGCGTGGCATCATGTGATTGAGATGCGCATGGTCGTGTACAGAGTAGTAGACACATTTTGAGAGATTAGTGGCATGTGCGCCATGTCATCCTGCTTTAGAATGTAAGTTGTCTCAACTTTATCAGGTTGTACGAGTTTCAGTCAACGAGCAAACTGTGTCTGATTGGGCTGCGCCTAAACATGTGGCAGCTTTTGAATATATGAAAATGATTTATCCGGATTGTGCCTAGGCGCAACTAACGAATTTATTTAGATTGCGCCTAGGCGCAACTCACAAGGTGTACAGGACAGCTGTCAATAAAATCTCCTCGAGCGGCACGTTTTGAGGGATTCGAAGAGAATTTTTTCGTTTACTGTGCTGTCAACTGTCAGTGATGTTAGATAATGATGGCAATTAAATGTCAGACGCCACGTAGACTTTGGCACAATATGACTGAGTGCAGTCTGATATGTGGCGCAACCTGATCAGTGGCGCAGTTTGATCTCTGAGCTTCATAACAGTGGCGCAGCTTGATTTTTGGGGCGCAACTTGTTTGCTGAGTAGTAAATACATGACACAACTTGATTTTTAGGCCCTACAATATGTATATATATATATATATATATATATATATATATATATATATATATATATAAGTGTATATATAAATATGGACATAAATATGTGTAAGTGTATATATATATATATATATATATATATATATATATATATATATATATATATATATATATATATATATATATATATGTGTGTGTGTGTGTGTGTGTGTGTGTGTGTGTGTGTGTGATATATATATATATATGTGTGTGTGTGTGTGTGTGTGTGTATATATATATATATGTATATATATATACTTAGCCTAACCCACCTAGCAAACCAACCTATTAGCTAACTAAGCCCAACCCGAGCCCACAACCAACTTAGCATCCCACTAGCAGCAACAAATCCGAACACACACACACACACACACACATTAAATCCTTTTCTCTTCCTCTCCCTTCAGTTGAAACCGACCAAAGCCTATTCTTAAACGCAATTTAGTGTATGAGAGAGAAAGTTTCACAGAGGAACAACTCAACCAAACCCAACCCCAGACTTCTCCCTGACGCCGAAGACCACCGGGGCACGTCGGAGCGCCGCCCACCATCGCCCACAGCCGTGCGCGCGGACACACGCGTTCAGGCTGCACCGAGTTCAGTTTCAGGTAACCATCTTCTCCATCTCGTATCTTCGTACACGCTCGATCAAATCGTGATCCGTAAATTTTTACAGATAGCCGATATGACCCTCTAGGAGTCTCATTAAATAGAGTTTTAAATATCAAACCCTGCTGTTCGAAAATTCGACGCAAATTTGTCAAAAAACCACGTTTAAATGGACAGAATTTGGAACCTGGATCGCTGTTTTTAGAGGCAATTTCTCGCCGATCCTTCGACCGATTCAAAAATATGTTTGAAGGAACTTGTAGACAACCTATAGGGATCTGTGAACCATATTTTAGTTTTTGATTTCGTGGACAGTATGTCTCGAAAACTGATTTCCAAAATCAGGAAAAACAGCGTTTCGAAAACCCAAATTTTAGGAAATTTTTCCCGATATGCCGTCCGTCCCGTCAATCTAGGCAACGGGATCGCAACCCGTAGGCATCGAAAGGCGCTTACAGATGTTGTGGATGTGTAGGATTCGACGGAACTCGATTTCGCTACGTGTGCGCGACAAAATTAGAGCGTATCCATCGAGAAACCTCGTATCGACCCTTTTGCGAATTTGCCAATTACTTCGTGCACGTTTGTCATCTCGAGACAAAACTTGTGCCAACAGGACCGGGTCATTTTTTTGGTCCTGTACGCCAAGTTTCGTCTGATTCTGAGAAGGTCGACCGGAATGCTACTTTGGCGGGCCCGCGACCCGATCCAACGGGCAAAATTGTGCACGGCCCACCGAAATCCAACTTTGGACATACGGTTGGGTTTATCTCGTCAAACCAGACTCGTAGATATATAGTTTGACAAATTTAGAGACCGTAGATATCGGCACATTTTTCGGTACAAAGCGGGTCCAACGGTGGACATCATTTTAGCCCAAAATTACCGTTTTGTCCCTGTGTCCAGAATTGGACTTATGGGTAGGCTATCCTAGCTAATTTGACCATTCTGAACATGTTGGTATTGTCTGTTTCAACATTAGGAGACTATTGCACGAGTTGACCCTTCGAGGCTTATTGAGTGGCAGTTTTGATTCCTCAGTTCAGGACCAGGCGAGTACATTCTCCGATAATTTTCTATTCATGATATTTACTATATTTTATATATTTAGTGTAGATATTCATGACTCTTGACACATTGGTCACACGGATTGGTATTTTACGGATCCCGTCATGAGTTGTTATTCCTTGTTTATCTTGGTGTACCTTGTGTAAGCCTTGTTGTATTTCTTGTACAATATACGGACACCGATTCTTGAGAAGACTTGCTACCTTCTCTTAGAATCCCGTATCGTAATGAGTCATGGTTGGATCTACTATATCAGTCTGGGGTGGGAGAATATTTAGTCTAGACATGTGGTCAATACCCACCTTGTGCATTATATAGATCCTTGTGAGTGTTAATCATACACTTCACGTATGATTAACCAGGCCAGTAGACCCTGTGCAAGTTACCAAGCCAGCCATATGTCGAGGCTAATATTCACTCACGTAGATAGTTGTTCTTGATTCTTGTACATGATATGTTCAGATATCTTCATTCTTGCTCTAGTTTACTGCTTTACCCTTGCCATGCTACTTTCATGTACATTCTATTTTACTCGTGTTTATTCTCTCTATTTACTGTTATATAGCACTTGTCATTTATTGGGAACTGTTGTTGGAAATGTGCTCGTTCCAATCCTGACTGGATATGTTGACCAAAATTTACAGATTATGGCGAAGATGAGTGTCCTACCTACTACGGTCCTCATGACGTAGTGGGCGTAGACCAGGAGACCCTAGTCCAGCAGGGGTTAGTGCCAGCTGAGGAGGCTCTAGTAGTGACTCAGTCAGACTAAGATTTGACTGGACTTTGTCTCCAGCTTTTATATTAGACATGTTATGTTATTTCAGGTTTATTTGACTACTTTGTGACTCTCTGGATTTGTGTTAGACATTTTGCACTCTGAGTTTATCTTTATCATTATCCTTATCTTTATCATACCATTTATTCTTCCTGTTAGATTGTGATTGAGTTTATATGTATTTATTATATCCTCCATTCAGAGATGACAGGTTAATGTATATTATTAGATAGTAGACCTACAGCGTACTACGCCATTTCCACGACGTAGGCTAGACGCTATTACGCACTTGTGCCCTTACATTGGTGCGGGTCGTGACACAATATTTCTTAAATATTTGCTCATTTATTTTTATTTGTTCTTATTTGCAGAAGTTGTACTGGTGGCCGGCGCACACATATCAGGCTATCCGGAAGTGCTACAAGTCCGTCGCCAGCAAGAGGTTGAGGAATATGGTCAACGACCAGCAGGGATTGGCTACACTAAATAGTGCTCTTCGCAAGGAGTGGTTGAAGGAGGAATTCTGGGAGGCGATGAAGAAGAAGATGGACACTCCGGCCTATAAGGCCAAGTGTGGGAAGGCAAAGGCTGCCCGTGCTAAGGGTGGTCACCACACGGGTAGATCCATCCTAATTTTAGAGCATTATCAACGGCTGGTGAGTATTCTTATTTATTATTTCTTCAATTGTTTAAATTTAATGTTTAGTTATAAATTGATGTTTAATTGTTATAGTGCAAGGAGGTCGACATGGCAGGCGGAGACCCGAACGTCATCGACTTTCCTAAAGTTTTCGAACGTACACATAAGTGAAAGAAGGATGGGAAGCTCGTAGATGATCGGGCGACCAAAGCTAATAAAAGTTTTCCGAGTCCTGTATCTAATTACATTTCTTTTTTGTCTTTACGTACTTAACTATATTTAGTTTACCTAAATAGTTAGTCCTAACTCTAATATGAATATTAACTCTAAATCGTAACCCTAAGTAGCATTATAAATCAAAAAAAAAAAATTTAGGAGATGTATGAGAACCTAACCATTACAATACTTAATAGTGACTAAAATATAAATATTAACTCTAAATCTATTCACCTATATAAATATAGGAGACGTATGAGACTTTAGAGAATCGAGTCGGTGAGGGAGGGACTGCCAAGGGGGAAGCTGGGACTAGCCAGCCGCCGACGCCGGCTATGAAGAACTGTCATGCCCCGATTCTGTAGAATCGATAGTCGTCCCCCGAGCGTGACGTCGTGCGAACCTAAGTTGGGATCGTACAAGGCATAGTCATAAGGTTATCTGAAACACAACATTCAAGTAGAGTATGTATAGATTGAACAAACACATTTGAAAACAGAAGGAACTTTTCTTTCATTGATAATAAACATCATTTACATGACACTGTTACGTTCATTTGCCTCGCGGGCTACAACATGACTCAATTACAAAATGAACGCTGATGAGATAGTCGTTCCATACATTATGCCCCCATTTATAAGCAAAATATTTTATTCCACCTGGTATTGTGGCGAGTCGAGACATCTTTTCTTCTAGACTAAATGTGGAGTGTTCAAAAGGATCAAAATAAGCCATCAATGCACGGACGAGGCTTCAAATGTACTAGCATCGCCTTGAGCTTAAGTGGCATGCCCTTCTTGGTTCGGGGTACCTGTGGAGAGCGAGGATCAGTACATTATATTGTGTACTGGCGAGTGGCTATTTACATGCCACACTCTCATTTGGTTCAAGAAATGTTATGACTTAACTTTTTGATCTTTCTAGCCATCCTAATAATTTTTTAACAAGCATATGATAGGCATAATGTAAATTATGCTAGAACTTATCCATGGCAGAGAGTGCCATGCAATATGAGACTTACCATGTTCTTTCCTGTCAATCATTATCAATTAGCGTGTGCAGTTTGTATATGTGAAGGTCACTGGCACCATAAGCCATTTTGGACTATAGCTGGGTTAGACGGCGACCCTTTCAGCACGAGTAGCGAGCCCCGCTGCAAGTTCCCCGAATAACCATGTTTTGCTTTCGTCGAGCTCAGCTATCTTTTGCTTCCTCCTAGGCCGAAACGATCCCATGTCTCGGGGTATCGCTCGAGGAAGCCGTTCCTCCTGCAGGAGTTGTCCAATGACCGTGCAAGGTTAGATTAGTTATTCAAGCAAAATCTTTAGTTCGTGAGTAACATAACCATTGTCATCGTTGTTTTGTCGTGTTATGGCGACAGTTATTCAATGGTTCAAAACTTTGCTTATCTCGGTTTTATAACATGCATAAGGTATTAAGCATACGATATTTTCTTGGCATAATAGTTCTATAGTGTGCGCACGTGATGAATCGTGCAACGGTTTATTGAAATCTAAGCTTTCGTGCACTTACATAACCAATAGCATTCTATTAATTGATTTAAGAAGGTCAAGGGAAAAGAAGGGTCCAGCCACTCACTTTGATTGTTTGTTTGAGGCAAAAGACCAGTTGGTTGCGCTAGACGGCACCTACGCGATCAGCTGAAATCGTATAAGCAACTGATTAGAACACTGTACAATTCAAGGAGTTCGATATGTAAATGCGAGTTCGAAAACTCAAACTATGGAAAAACTATCGAAAATATTCACGAAAAAGCATTCAGAAAACCAAATCCAAAGGGCAAGTGCGGTATGAAAAACAGAGTTACGGGAGGTCTCTCCTGACTCAGCCGCAGAGTCTATCCTTGAGGCGCAACCCGCTGAATATGGGACTTGATTTTGAAGAAGTCCTTCCATAATGAGAAAAGAATCTTAATTTAATCGTTCCCGTTTGACCGATTCAACCGATCCCGATCTATCGGTTCTGATTCAATCGATAACGACAATATTCCTTTCTCGCACACCCCGTGGACGAAAATGGGGACGATGTAGGGACGGAGCACTACATCATAACCAACTAAGAAAAAGTTTCATCCTCGAAACTTAAGAGGAGAACCTACCGCTAGAAAACAACGAAGAGAACTTCTCTTTCATCTCAGATTCGAGTTCCCAGGTCGACTCTTCGACCGTATAGTTCTTCCAGAGTACGCGAATGAAAGGAATGGTATGATTTTGAAGCAGTTTGCCCTTTTGCTTCAAGATTTACACCGGCTCTTCCACATATGATAAGTCTGCCTTCAGATCTAGCTGTCCCAAATCTACCACATGGCTCGGATTGTGCACATACTTCCATAGTTGTGAGACATAGAAAATATCGTGCATATCTGACAATGCTGGTGGCAATACGATTTGATAAGCTACTGGGGCGAGTCGCTTCAATATCTCGAAGGGACCGACAAATCTTGTACTCAACTTTCCTTTTTCTCCAAATCTGGTGACTCCTTGCATGGGCGTTACTTTCAAAAACACATGGTCGCCCTCCAAGAACTCAAGGGGTCTTCGGTGGGTGTCGGCGTAGCTCTTCTGCCGACTCTGTACAATCTTCAGTCTTTTTCGAATGAGCTTGACCTTCTCCATGGTCCGTTCCACCAGCTCCGGGCCAAGAATCTACCATTCTCCGACTTTATCCCAGCAAATGGGTGATCTGCACTTCCGGCCGTACAAGGCTTCATACTCCCCGACTTCGGACAATGGTAGATGGATGTCCCAGCTTGACTTCAAGTCGATTGCATAGAGGCGTAACATGTCTTCGAGAATCTGGTTCACCCATTCTATTTGGCCATCGGTCTGAGGAGGGTAAGCTGAGGTAAACTTCAACTTGGTCTCCATTGCTGACTGAAGACTATACCAGAAGTGTGACATGAACCGTCCATCCCGATCTGAGATGATGGATACCGGTATCCCGTGCAGCCGAACTATTTCATCAAGATAGATCTGAGCAAGGCGATCGACGCTCCAAGTGACTTTAATGGCAATGAAGTGCGCTAACTTGGTTAATCGATCGACGATGACCCAGACGGCATCGTTCCCTGTGGCGTCTTCGGCAGACCAATAACAAAGTTCATAGTAATGTGATCCCATTTCTATTATGGAATGGCAAGGATCTGTATCTCCCCGCCTGGTCTCTGATGCTCAGTTGTCACCTGCTGACAGTCCATGCATTGCGACACGAAGAGCGCCACATCTTTCTTCATTCTGTGCCACCAGAAGGTCGTGTGGAGGTCCTTACACATCTTAGTGCTGTCGGAATGTAAGGTATATTTTGCGTAATGTGCCTCCGTCAATATCTCCTTTCTAAGTTCTAAGTCGTCCGGAACGCATAGTCGGCCTTTCAATCGTAGCACGTCGGTGTCATCTTTCGCAAAGTCGGTCGTCTTCACTGTTGAAATCAGCTCTCACATCTTTTTCAGGTACGGATCGTTCTTCTGAGCGGTCTTGATCTTTTCTCGCAAGCTCGGCTCTAACTGTAATTATGCCAACTGCACATCTCTGAATCGAACTCGAAGGTAGATGCCCATCTCTTCAAGGTCCCGTAGTAGTCTGCTGTTGATGCACAATGAGGCAAGATATTTATGACTTAGCGCATCTGCCATAACATTTCCCTTGTCCGGCGTATAGTCGATCGTCAAGTCATAGTCTTTGATCAGTTCTAGCCAACATCGTTGTCCTAAGTTCAGCTCCTTCTGAGTGAAGACATACTTGAGGCTCTTGTGATCGGTATAGATCATGCATGCCATGCCATAAAGATAGTGACGCCACAATTTTAACGCAAACACAATCGCTGCTAACTCCAAGTCGTACGTAGGATAGTTCTTCTCGTACGACTTCAACTGTCTGGAGGCGAAGAAGATCACCTTGTCTCGCTGCATGAGTACACATCCTAAGCCCTGGCCTGAAGCATCATTGAATATTTGAAAACCCTCTACCCCATCAGAAAGTGCGAGTATAGGGGCCGAAATGAGCTGCTGCTTCAGCTCTTGAAAGGAAGCTTCACAGTCGTCCGACCACTCATACACGACTTCTTTTTGAGTAATGCGAGTCAATGGCGATACAATCTTTGCAAAATCTTTCACGAAGCGTCTGTAGTATCCTTTTAAACCAAGGAAACTTTGAATCTCACTAGCCGACACAGGCCGCCTCCAATTAGCAACGGCTTCAACTTTCTTTGGGTCGACTACAATGCCTTCAGATGAAATGATGTATCCAAGAAAGGATACGCTGCTCAGCCAAAATTCGTATTTGCTCCTCTTCGTAAACAACTTATTATCTCGGAGGGTCTGGAGTACGGTCCGCAGATATTCTGTATGTTGTGCTCGATCCTTCTAGTAGACGAGGATATCGTCTATGAAGACTACCACGAACTTGTCGAGGAACGGACGAAACACACGATTCATTAGATCCATGAAGACGGTAGGAGCATTTGTCAGGCCGAATGGCATTACCAAGAACTTGTAGTGGCCGTAACGAGTGCGGAAGGCTGACTTTGGCACGTCGTCTGACTTGATCTTGAGTTGATGATAGCCTGAGCGGAGATCGATCTTCGAAAATACCGAGGCACCTTGTAATTGATCGAATAAATCGTCTATACGGGGCAATAGATACTTGTTCCAAATGGTAGCTTTGTTCAGCTCACGGTAGTCAACGCACAGACGTATTGACCCATTATTTTTCTTCACGAACAGCACGGGTGCTCCCCATGGCGAGACGCTCGGACGAATGAATCCCTTGTTGAGCAACTCTTGCAATTGGACCTTGAGCTCGTTTAGTTCTGCAGGGGCCATTCTATACGGGGCCTTAGAAATCGGTCGGGTATCAGGGAATGTGTCAATGCTGAACTCGATTTCTCGGTCGGGTGGCATTCCGGGTAGGTTGTCTGGGAACACGTTGGGGAATTCTGTCACAACATCGGTCTGACTCGCATTTGCACCATCATGTCGCGTGTCTCGTACGGACGCCAAGTATCCTTCGTATCCTGAATGTAGCATCCTCCGAACAAAAATTGTCGAGATCACCATATAGGTCTACGATGCTTCACCACACGAGCAACAGAATTCGGGCACTCCAGGTATGCAGAAGGTGACCATCTTTCCTGTACAGTTAATGGTGGCATTTACAAAGGCCGAGCCAATCCATTCCCAGAATGATGTCGTAGTCCTTAATGTCTATAACCATCACAACGAAATAGACCTTTTTTTCCTCCTATACAGATGATTTTGTCTTTGCAGGATAAGTTTGCGAGTAATGACGTGCCCGACAGTATGTGAACGCCAAGATCAAGGCCTAACGGTGTCACAGAAATTTTGTGCTCGATGGTAAAGTCCACCGATATGAAACTATACGTAGCACCTCAATCAAACAGTACACGAGTAGGTTTATTATTGAAAAGCAGTATACCTGTCATGACTATATCAGAGGCGAATGCCTCATCTCGAGTTATGGCATAGATGCGCCCTTGAGCATTTGGACGACGATCCTGGTCATTTTATTGTACAGGTTAAGGAGCTCGAAGAGCTGGGCCTCGATTTTGATGATTTGGTTACGACGGAGCATCCTGTCTTCGCAGTCAAAAAAGACAATCTCTAGTGTAGTGTCCCCTTTTTCTGCAAAAGTGACAATCTATGTTCAAGGTACGACACTCGCTAGCATTTTGTCCGATATAATTACATTTTGTGCAACGAGGCCTAGTGTTCTATCCCTGGTTGCCCCCGTTGTTTGGACGCTTTGCAGCGTGATTGTTGCCTCCCGTATAGCTAGGACGTTTATGATTGAAATGGTGCACAACGTCAGCAACGACGGGAGGGTACTGGCTCTCAAGGCACAAAGCATGATTTAGAGCATCGCCCGTGGTCTTGTACTCCTATACCGCCACGTGAGCAGCAATAGAGGGCTACAGACCCACTTCGAATCGTCGCACACAACACTCCTCTGTAGGAAGAAATATACCAACAAATTTGGACAATTTGTTGAAATCCACCGTATACTATTGTACTATCCGGTTCCCTTACTTCAACTGCATAAATTCATTTTCCTTCTCTTGACGAATGGCTAAGGAAAGGTACTCGACTTCAAAGGCTTTACGGAATGTAGCCCAAGAGATCGGCAATGAGTTATTGTCGCGTCGGATCGCTCGTTTGTGTACGGCCCACCAATCGTGCGCGTTCAAACATAGTTGAAGTTGTGCGCAGGCGACTTGCTTGGATTCATCAAAGCCTAGGAGCTCGAAGTGATCTTCCAGCTCTTCCAACCAGTCGATTGCCACAGAAGGGCCTTCGGTGCCGCTGAAGGAGGTGCGACACGCTTTCTTAAATTCTGATACTTCAAAGTTGTAACTTTTCGGTGCCGCAGGATGACGCTCGGGCTCCTCTCGATCGACTTCGATGGGTTGACCCGTCGGCTCGATGACAGTAGGCACAGTTGCAGAGCTTTCATTGGCCACAATCGTCAGGACGATCTGTTGCTGAGTATCAAGCTATTTTTGCTGCATCTTGGTTTGGGCTTCGAAGCGAGCTTCGAATTGGGCCTGTCATGCCTCCATCTGCTGATGTCGGTTTTCGAACTATTTTTGCTATGCCTCCATCATGCACAGTATCCGCTTGATAGCATTATTAGAAGGTCTGGCCCGTGAACTGCTCGAACCACTCGAAGCACTTTGTTCTTGCTCGGCTGCGGTTTCTGCCACGGGTTCCGTCACTTCTACAATACGTAGATACACACATTAATATCAAAATATTACGGACTCATTGTATGGAACAACTTATCTCATCGATGCGAGGTCAAAGGTTTGAGACTCTAGACGGAAGGCCAAAGAATGTAAAGCCGTGCTCTGATACCATTATGTCATTCTTTGATTCCGTAGAATCGATAGTCGTCCCCCGGACGTGATGCTGTGCGAACCTAAGTTACGATCGCAAAAGGCATAGTCATAAGGTTATCCGAAACACAACATTCAAGTAGAGTACGCAGAGAAATTGAACAAACACATTTGAAAACAGAATGAACTTTTTTTCATTGATAATAAACATCATTTACATGACTTTGTTACATTCATTTGCCTTGCGGGCTACAACATGACTCGATTACAAAATAAACACTGATGAGATAGTCGTTCCATACATTATGCCCCTATTTACAAGCAAAACGTTTCATTCCACCTGGTATTATAGCGAGTCGAGACATCTTTTCTTCTGGACTGAATGTGGAGTCTTCAAAAGGATCAAAACAAGCCTTCAACACAAGGACGAGGCTTCAAATGTACTAGCATCGCCTTGAGCTTAAGTGGTATGCCCTTCTTGGTTCGGGGTACCTGTGGAGAGCGAGGATCAGTATATTATACTTTGTACTGGCGAGTGGCTAATTTATATACCACACTCTCATTTGGTTCAAGAAATGTTATGACTTAATTTTTTGATCTTTGTGGCCATCCTAATAAATTTTTAACAAGCAAATGATAGGCATAATGTAAATTATGCTAGAACTTACCCACGGCAGAGCGTGCCATACAATGTGAGACTTACCATGTTCTTTCCTGTCAATCGTTATCAATTAGCGTGTGCAGTTTGTATATGTGAAGGTCACTGGCACTACAAGATATTTTGGACTATAGCTGGGTTAGACGGCGACCCTTTCAGCACAAGTAGCGATCCCCGCTGCAAGTTTTTCGAATAACTATGTTTTGCTTTCGTCGAGCTCAGCTATATTTTGCTTCCTCCTAGGCCGAAACGATCCCGTGTCTAGGGGTATCGCTCGAGAAAGCCGTTTCTGTTAGCCCAATGATTGTATCATGTTTTTGAATATGGTTAATATGTTAAGTTTAGCATTTCATTATCACTAATCTTCATACTATCGCTATAGCATTTCTACTTATACTTATACCTTCGGTGATATGTGCCTATTGGTTTACATATTAGTGATATGAGCTTATCTATCTTAAATTTAATCGGGTTGCCAAAATCAAAACAATGTTTTTGATTGTGGTCATTCAATTAAGTTTAATCATTATGATATTACTAACATTTATGCTATCACCTTAGCACTTATACTTAAACTCAGCATTATCCTAATGTGCATTAAACTTATCATACTTGCTACTATGTATATTGTTTTGTTCGTCTAACATGTACGTACAGAAAAGCAATAAGCAAGATCAATGTGGACATATGCAATAAAGAAATCATGGTGGGCCAAAGACGATGGATCCCACAAGATTTCTCTGAACCACCCGACGACATCTCCGGAGCCACGCACTTGGGGGTTCCGCTGTCCAGTCAGCGGACGGGGGTCGAGGGGGCAGCGCCCCTCGTCGGGGGTTCGGGGGCGAAGCCCCCGAAAGGTATTCAGTTTTCACAAACTGGATATCTTTGGACAGCTGCCGCCAAGGAAAAAAGCCAGCACCTATCAAAGGAAGAAGCCACGCCATGCCATCATCATTTCAAGACTCTGCAGAAGCCTGCACCTGCTATAGTATATCTGGAGTTTGTAATGAGTCTTAGGAATAATTGTAAACACAAGAAATGGATGGCAAAATCGAAAGCTATGGTAGAAAATATCCCAGGACAATCTTCGAAATCCTGGCGGATAATCCGGCGGATCTCTACGAAAATCCGACGGAAGATCCGAATGGTCTCACAGAATACCTTCTGTGAGTGTTCGGATTATCCGGCAGAAAACCACGGAATTCCGGCAAATTTTCTGCCATATGACCGTTTGTATTTCAACGGTTGGATTTTACGAATGATTGATTCCAACGGCTCTTTTTATAGCCGTTGGACTATACAGGCGGATGATCCGGCAGATTTCTGCAGAAATCCGGCGGATGATCCGTCAGCCTGTAAAAGTTGCATTATTGCACTTTCCTTTGCTTTGGTTTTAAATAGCCTTGAACCCCTTCATTCAAGGTTGATGCTTTGAGCCTAAAAATTTCTAAACCACCAAAGCTTATCCACATACAACTCTATAAAGCTTTCATTTGCCATCTACAAATTGTGTTAGAGTTATTGAGTTGAAAAGTGAGATCTTCATCTTATTGTATAAGGAGATCAAAACCTATTGTGAAAGATTGAAGTTGGAGAGTCTTCGTATCCAAACTCTCGGTTGAAGTTGGAGAGTCTTCGTATCCAAACTCTCGGTTGAAGTTGGGGAGTCTTCGTATCCAAACTCTCGGTTGAAGTCGGAGAGGCCTTCGGATTAAAGCTCTCGTGTAAGAAGTTGGCGAGTTCTTCGGATCCAAACTCGTGTGTAACTTTTTGCTCAAATAGTGGATTAAATCCGAAGAGAGTTCCGGGACTGGATTGCCTCTAGGGAGGATATCAGGATACATCGGGTGTCGGTATTGTTATTGCTTCTTCTCTTACACTTATATTTTTAAATTGCCAATTAGCTTGTGCTAAGTGCTTGATTAGTTAGCTTGACCCTATTCACCCCCCCTCTAGGGTTACTACAGTTTCTCGTGTACGAGTTGTCTAATGACCGTGCAAGGTTAGATTAGTTATTCAAGCAAAATCTTTAGTTCGTGAGTAACATAACCATTATCATCGTTGTTTTGCCGTGTTATGGTGACAGTTATTCAATGATTCAAAACTTGGCTTATCTCGGTTTTATAACAAGCATAAGGTATTAAGCATGCGACATTTTCTTGGTGTAATAGTTCTATAGCGTGCGTACGTGATGAATCGTGCAACGGTTCATTGAAATCTAAGCTTTCGTGCACTTACATAACCAAATAGCATTCTTTTGATTGATTTGAGATTTAAGAAGGTCAAGGGAAATGAAGGGTCCAGCCACTCACTTTTATTATTTGTTTGAGGCAAAAGACCCATTGGTTGTGCTAGACGGCACCTATGCGATCACCTGAAATCGCATAAGCAGCTGATTAGAACACTGTACAATTCAAAGAGTTCGATATGTAAATACGAGTTCGAAAACGCAAACCATGAAAACCATCAAAAATATTTATGAAAACGCATTCAGAAAACCAAATCCAAAGGGCAAGTGCGGCATAAAAAATAGAGCAATGGGAGGTCTCTCCCGACTCAGCCGCAGAGTCTATCCTTGAGGTGCAACTCGCTGAATATGGGACTTGATTCCGAAGAAGCCTTTCCATAACGAGAAAATGATCTTAATTCAATCGTTCCCGTTCGACCGATTCAATCGATCCCGATCTATCGGTTACGATTCAATTGATAGCGACAATGTTCCTTTCTCGCACACCCCATGGATGAAAATGGAGACGGTGTAGGGACGGGGCACAACAAGAATGACTTGTGGATACAAGCCATCGGTAGAGAAAAAGGGGGCAGCGTGTACGGTACCGGATCATTGGCATCCCAGCCGTCCGTTTATTCCAGAGCTCCCATATTTCCACCTCCACCTCCACCTCCATCTGTAGATACACAGACCGACGATACTGCCAGTACCTATATTTTGCGGCAGATTACACAGATTTTGGTAGGCCTACTGGGTCAGATGACCTAGGTAACCGGAGTTCTAAACACAGCAGGTCTGATTCATATTGCCACTGTACCTGCTGCAGCTTCGACCTTAGCGCCTCCGGCAATGACTCCTCCTCCGACCACAGCGCCTACTACACTGGCTCCTCTGACGACCACAGTACCTCTTATCATGCTGCCGACTCTTACAGACGTTCCTTCCCAGGACGTACAGTGGATTGTCACTTTGGTCCTGGGGCTGATATATGTATGCGGACAGCCGACTATGCCTCTGCCACCTCCTCCACCATCAATTTGATTTTTGTTTGATTTTTGGTAGTATTTGATCAATGAGTTTGTATGAACTTTAGCAAATTTATGTATTATTGAATAAATTTTTGGATATGTACTATATTGTGACTATTGGAGTTCATTTCTGTATTTATTGGAGTTCATTTTTGTATATATTGGTGCTGGGTCAATTTCTGTATATATTGGAGTTGTATTTACTATAATTTATGTGACTATAATTGTACATATATATTGACAGGTTTGAGCAAAGTTGTAACAATTTAGTCTGGCAATAATGAGCAGCTTAGCGACGAAATAACGACGGATCTCTGAAAAAATTTCCAGGCTAGCGACGGACTACCGACTGAATAGAGACGCATTGTTGTATGTTAGCGACGAATTAACGACAACCCTTTCTTACCCTACCTTTGGACTCCTATTTTGTTTGTACACAATTAACGGAGGCCTTACCGACATATCTTGCAACCTCTCTAATTGCATGCTCTTACTTCGTCTTTCCCTTACTAAGTCATCAAATTTGGTGCTTTTTGATCCCCAGTTGCTATGTGGAAGAAAAATTTCCGTCGCTAACGTTATGTCTGATACCAAAAGCGTATCAGACGAGTCAGCGATGAAAATTTTCATCGCTATGCTTCTGGAAAATTTGTTATTTTTGCTCACAAAATTGTGTCGGTAATCCGTCGTTAAGGCATCGCCGAGATTGCCGACGGGTAAAATTTGTTGCTAATCCGTCGCTATTTTTGGTCGGTATGTCCGTCGGTAATCCGTCGCTATGGCGACGAATTACCGACGGATTTGTCATAGCGACATTGTAGCTATCGACGTACCATTTTCGTCGATAATCCGTCGATAAATGGCATTAGTGATGGAAATGTCGTATTTAGCGACAGATATTTCCGTCGCTAAATACCAATATTTAAGTAGTACAATAATGTTCCAAGAATGGGTCAACACAATACATACTATCACTAAATGTATAAAATAAGTACATAAAGACCCAAGAATGGGTCAGCAAAGCACAAACAGCACATAAAAATATGTCTAATGAAGGACTACGGTTGGTCAGCAGGAGAAGGAGAAGTACGGCCCTGCATTTAGGACATCATGAACCTATACTGCTCCGGTGTAAGCATCACCGGTGATGGCTCATTAAGAGGAGGAGGAGGCAGTGGAACCGATACAGTCGGTGTCGATGCCGACACACGATCAGGAAGCGTCTGCTCCATGGCTAGCAGTCTATAATTGCATGAATCGATAACAGTCGTCAGCCTCGAAAGCTGATCGCCTATGGCCAACTGCATCCCCTACACAACCTGAACGACACGATCTGTCCTCTCGCTCATCTCCCTTATGGTCCCCTGCGTCTCCCTTATGGTGCGCTCGAGAATATCAAATCGTGCAGTGAGCACCGCATCGTCCATCTGTGGCTGAGACTGGGGCTGCTCCGCAATCCTCTGTAACATCTCGGCATGCAGCTCAGCAACCTGGTGAGGCAAGCTGTGGGGAATGCATACTGCCAGAGGGGGCCCTGGATGACTGCGTCTCCACAAAGGTGCCGTAGGATTTCGTACCTTAGTTCGTACCCCTCTGAAGACCACCAACGGCGGTCATCCAGAGCTCGTCCGTCGACTAAGGCGAAAGGGGTTGCGAGGAAGTACCAGCCTCTTCCTCTGCATGTGCACTAGCAATCGTACACTTACGTAGCCTAAAAAACTCATCCTAGAAAGGTACGTATCTCGATAAGCATAATATTTACTATCCAATCATCATAGTTGCTAATGTCTAAGGTACTTATTAATAACTAACATATTTTCTAAGTTATATTAAAGTTAACGAAACATCAAGTAATACTTACATAGCTATGCGTGACCCTCTCATTGATGAGCTTTCCGTACTTCCGATGGATGGCCAGGAAGATGGTCACCATGTTGGCGTCCTCACCCCTCTGTATCTGTTA
This sequence comes from Iris pallida, assembly GCA_029216955.1. NCBI lineage: Eukaryota > Viridiplantae > Streptophyta > Magnoliopsida > Asparagales > Iridaceae > Iris > Iris pallida. The sequence continues at coordinate 31,020,711 of JANAVB010009999.1, forward strand.
AAATTAAGTTTTTTGTTATTGAAAATAAATATTTTGTTCCTACTTTCATTAAAAAGATATATATTCAATAACAAATATACCAGGCGACGACAATGTTCTGTCATAGGAATTAAGCCACCACACCACTTCCCTGCCCTCGTCCTGGCCGCCTTCGCCTTCTCCGACCTTTCTTTGTATCTAGGATTGTCGAATCTTGCCCTCATCGTGGTCCACTGCTCGGGCGTGATCCAACCTTGGATCGGTCTTCCGGAGCACTTTCGAGCCTTTTGGTCGTCGAACGCATCACGGATCAACTCGGCGACAACGACAGGAAATTACTTCTCGATCATCTCAGCCCGGTGTGGTGGATAAAAATATATTTTCTACAAGAATTAAAATAGTTAGTTATATAATATGTATAAAAGATGATTGATATTAAAAGCAATATACTTTAGTTATCTTGAAGTCGACAAACCAGAATGCCTTCCTCTTGTCCGAGACATCCGAGTAGTTGATCCAAGGGCCACCGTAGTTGGACCTCAGAAATAGCCCATGCCATCTGAACCGACGGGGGACGATATCTATACAACGATAATTATATTCATAAATATATAGATATATGTATAAATTATTATTGACTAATTAACTTACTTTGTAGGCCCGTCGGACCAATTCTCCATCCTCATCTCATCTAAAGGCGCGCATGGGTGGTCGCTCTGATACGGAGAGGGAGTAGGTTCGACCTTCTCCATCTGCTTCTCCATCTCCATAGTGCCGTCAGCAGGAGGAACGCTGGACGAGGTAGTAGTCTGTAGTGCCCCGAAATTTGTGATACGTATTTTATACGTGTTCGTATTTTTGACCCATATTTCTCATTTTTTTTGATTAGTTAGTTATGGTTTATTTCATATTTAGCATTGTAGTTTAATTGTCATTTATCGTTCATAGATTAATTCTGATTAATGGAGCTTGGTTTATTGAGTATTTCATGGTTCATCATGGCATTGCATTAGCTTGGTTTGGTTCGGTTTGGTGGGTTTGGCTTGGTTGGGTTTTATGTGAACCAAACCACTCCCACCTACCACCACCCTCATTTATATCCCACTCTCTCTCTTCCATTATTACTCATTACTCATTTCTTCTTCTCCATCTTTACTCTTCACCTACCAGGAGAGAGAGAGAGAGAGAGAGGTCTAGGCAAGTGCATCTTGCTTCATGGAGGAACCCAAATTTTATTGTTCCATTCTCTTCTTTGCAGCATTCTAACACTCTTTAGTACTTGGCATTTTTACTTTCCTTGGCTAGATTCTTGTAAATCTAAGTTTATTTTATTTTCGGATTTCTTGGGTTTTAATCTAATTAATCTTGTTATTTTCAAGTTTTGATGGTTCCATGTTGTAGAGTATTTCATTCTGCCCCATTTTGACCTATGGAAGTTCGGATTTTGGCTCCGGATGATAGAGTTATGAAGCTTGAGAACTTGGCTTTCATGGTGTTCTTCTACTCGGAATTTTGGAGAAGATGAACTGTGCTTGACTTGACCACATAAATATTTTATGCGGCAAGTGATTCCCCTAGCCGCATGAATTATGCTGACCGCATGAACCCCCTTGACCGCATGGCAGCACTTGACCGCATGGACCTTCATGCGGCGAGTCTTCCTGGCCGCATAGGCTTCGGCGTAAACCGAGCTGCATGGACTCCGTCTACCTGTAGCCGCATAAGCCCGTATTTCTTTCCAGCCGCATGCGCGTTCATGTTCTAGCCGCATGAACCAACCCAGCCGTATGAGTTTTAACCCTGCCGCATATGGCCCAGTCATAACTGAGCCACATGCACCCTCCTTGACCGGCCGCATGGACTTCTGAGTCCAGGCCGCCTGACCCGATTTATCCCAGCCGCTTATGCTCATCCCTTTACTGAGCCGCATGGCCTTGCTCCCATTTTGGGCCGCATGGACCCGAACTCCTTCTCAGCCGCATGGGCTGTTCTCCTCCCCGCCGCATGTGATCATTCCTGGCCGCATAGGCCTGAGCCGCATGGTTCTCCTATGGCCCTGTGTACTATAATTTATCATTATTTGCCCATGTTTTATAATTCCTTATTGTATATTTTTATGCCCATTTTATATCCTTATGCCTTTTGTCATGAACTTGATAATCCTGAATTTATTTATTATGTTTGGAATGATAATTGAACATGCTTGATAGTGGCCCGTCGTGGTGCACTCCTGACATGATAACTTGACCTGATAACTTGACCTGCTACACATGACACGACAGTGACCGGTAGTGGTGCACTCTTGACAAGTACCCTGACAATGCTTGATAGTGGCCCGTCGTGGCGCGCTCTTGATAAGTAATAATGATAACGATAGTGACCCGTAGTGGTGCACTCTTGACAAGTACCCTGACAATGCTTGATAGTGGCCCGTCGTGGCGCACTCTTGATAAGTAATAATTATAATGATAGTGGCCCGTCGTGGCGCACTCTTGACTAATTAATTCATTGGCCTAGACACCGTGGATGATTGTGCTTGTATAAACTACTAGTCCGGTTGTGTCTTGCATCATGTCTAGGGCATGATCCCTGAGTACCACGATCAGGGATTCATACTGAATCTGGCTAGGTTAATGACTAGATGGATCAAATAGTTCATGGAGAATTTCCCAGTTACCTGTTGCCCCTTTGGTCCCGGCCTTACATATATATACATAGGATTTGTTGCTATCCGTCGAGATGAGCGCACTTCCAGTCCGCAGTCGAGTGTAGTACCTTAGGACACATGTATCTTACTGCAGTGTGTCTGCTATATCCTGCTATCTTTTCCTTTTCTTGCTGAGATCGCTCAGGTAGTAACAAACAGGTAACCGGACTTGGAATTCTCATTGCATCTTGCTAGTAACTAGGCCTGTGATAACCCTAGTTAGTTAAAGTAGCAAGCCGTACTTATTGCTTGGCCGTGATTGATTGTATGAGAATAACCTGTCTAGTCTTGTCTTGATTCCTGCACAAGAATTGCTACCTGTCATGATTTTTTCATATTATTTTGCCGATAAATGGTGGAAGAATCCAAGTTCCATTCAGACGAAGGGTTACAACCTCGGTCCTTGTTTGGTTTACGGGTTGTAACCTGGTTATCTGAATAGTCACATGGTTATCTCATCGCATATCACCTGTTACATTTTTCCTTAATTTCTGTCTTTATTACCTTATTATTATTGTGCTAATTGCTGGTTTTAGTTCCTAAGTGAAGCCTCCTTTGTGGCACTTGCTCTTTCTGGGGTCTGACCCAGCTGGTTTTGTATGGCCAGATACTGGAGCAGCAGCAAAGGATCTACCTGCTTTCCAGCCCGATGGTGATCGCCAGGCGTAACCAGGGCAACGAGTGGGTTTCTTTTGTTCTTCTACTGCAATTGTACATTATTCTTTTGAGGCACTTAGCCGGCGAGCACTTGTTAGCTCGATGCACTTTACTTCTGTCTGCCTACGGGCTGTAATCATGATTGGCAACTCGAGGTTGATCATGTATGACTTAACTCTTGCTAGTCCTTACATTTTGTACGACTAGCTTCATGATCATCTGGATATGTAATGTTTGGGACGCCTTATAATTGTATATTTGGTGGTCGGATATCTTATAATTATTACTAGTTGGTTGAGATTGAGATAATAGGATAATTTATGACCTTAAGAGACTGATGGCTTGTAGATAAACCCTCACATATCTAGACAACCGTGACCGTATAGTGAGGTGGATTCCATTTCATTATACGTAGCTGGCTATGTCTGCCCCCGCTCTCCAGTATTCTGGTTCTGGGGCATGACATGGTTTAAGTGGTGGCCCATGCAAGGTCTTGTCTATCAAAAGATGTGTGGGTTTACCGGATAGATGTCTCAATCTGTACTCGCTTTTGATCTCCACTTGTATCTTCTTATCTCCTTGGAACCCTGACTTGATAACATGCTTGCATCATTGTTCTATCCTGGTCCTTCCTTAATATTTCTGATGTCATTGCTTCAGTGGCATCATTCCTGTTGATCAGCCAGAAGAAGTTCGGCCGGCAGACCAGCAACAGCAAGAAGATCAAGATCAGTCCTCAGCAGCCGCCTCCCGAGCCATGCCTTCTGGAGAACCAGTGCCTCCAGTCCAGCTAGTTCAGCTAGCAGGGTCAGAGGATGGGGTCTTGATAGGGCTCATTCGTGAGTTGCTTGTGTCTCAGGACCGTCGAGGGGATGCCTTGCAGCAAGCAGTACAAGAAGCTATGAGCGGAAGTGGTCCTCGAGGGAATAGTACGGTCAACAATATCAAGCGCCTGAACCCTCCCTTCTTCGACGACAGCAAGGATGCTATTGCTGCAGATGTATGGCTACAGGACATTGAAGTTATCTTGGAGGCAGTCAGGACCCTTGAAGCAGAGAAGGTGGCGGTGGTGCGCCTGCAGTTACTAGATCTAGCCCGCAGCTGGTGGGCTATGCAAGCAGCGAGTTTGGGTACGCCTATCATGTGGGCGATATTCAGTGATATGTTCCAGACCAAGTACTTCGACGCAGTGGCTAGATATGACCTGCAGGCCAGGTTTAGTAATCTCAGGTAGATGAGCAGGACGGTCGACGGATATGCGGCCGAGTTTTCAAGGTTGAGTCGGTTTGCTCCCACCTTGGTGGCAACCGAGTTAGATAGAGCACAGCAATTTCAGCAGGGGCTCCACTTGGCGATCATATTGGCAGTAGAGCAGTTCGAGCACAGAACTTTTGATGACGTCTTGCGAGCAGCGAGGAGGCATGAGTACACTTTCCGAAGGATAGCGGACCGGACCGGAGATCGAAAGCGATCTCACGACCAGATGAACCAATCCTCAGCATCGGCCCCAGCAGCTAGGGCCCTGACCATTGGAGCTATGAGGACAGGTTCGGTTACCTCCTTACAGCATTCTGCCCCGACCTATCCCCAGCAGCCGAAGCAGAAGTGGCCTTTCGTAACCGGTTGTTCTCATTGCGGGAAGCCCGGGCATGTTGTTACCGAGTGCCGCAGAGCACAGGAATTGTGCTTGGTTTGTGGTTCGCCAGACCACATGATAGGATCTTATCCGTTCAGAAACAGATCATCGTCGATAGTAACTAGTCCCTCGGTTATGGGACCAGCACCAGAACCAGCTCTAGTTCACCAACCACAGCAGCTCCCGTTCCCGGGTCCATTGCCGTCTCAGGCCCAGGCCTTCCAGCAACAGAGGCCTCAGCAGTTCGCCCTGGCCCAAGCCCAGATCCAGAATCGGCGGAGAGGTATCTGTGTCCTATTGTCTTGCTTTCCGCCGTCGTCATGTGGAACACATGTCATGTTTCATGTATCCTAATTACAACGGTATATCCCGGGCCCGAGCCATTTCCTAGATCATTCGAAAATGGTTATTGGTACCAACCTTTTCGTATAAGGAGAGGTCCGTGTCCCTGTTTGACCAAAGAGAGAGACCTCAAGCGCAAGACTATCAGTTTAGTTCGTGTTGCTTGAGTTCATCGCTCCTTGGGAGAGTCAAACATGGGAGTGTGAGGATGATATCCAATCACGTTATCCAAATCGGTTTGGCTCGTGAGGTGTAATATCTTCCTTATGCCTTGCACTTCGATTCCTTGCTTGCATGTATAATTATATGATTGATTGGTAGCGTAGATTGCTTGTGATAGTATAGCTGTCCCGACATCTCTAGCCTCTTGATTAAATTCCGAGGACGGAATTCTTTTAAGGTGGGTAGGATGTAGTGCCCCAAAATTTGTGATACGTATTTTATACGTGTTCGTATTTCTGACCCGTATTTCTCATTTTCTTTGATTAGTTAGTTATGGTTTATTTCATATTTAGCATTGTGGTTTAATTGTTATTTATCGTTCATGGATTAATTCTGATTAATGGAGATTGGTTTATTGAGTATTTCATGGTTCATCATGGCATTGCATTGGCTTGGTTTGGTTCGGTTTGGTGGGTTTGGCTTGGTTGGATTTTATGTGAACCAAACCACTCCCACCTACCACCACCCTCATTTATATCCTACTCTCTCTCTTCCATTATTACTCATTACTCATTTCTTCTTCTCCATCTTTACTCTTCACCTACCAGGAGAGAGAGAGAGAGGTCTAGGCAAGTGCATCTTGCTTCATGGAGGAACCCAAATTTTATTGTTCCATTCTCTTCTTTGCAGCATTCTAACACTCTTTAGTACTTGACATTTTTACTTTTCCTGGCTAGATTCTTGTAGATCTAAGTTTATTTCATTTTCGGATTTCTTGGGTTTTGATCTAATTAATCTTGTTATTTTCAAGTTTTGATGGTTCCATGTTGTAGAGTATTTCATTCTGCCCCATTTTGACCTATGGAAGTTCGGATTTGGGCTCCGGATGATGGAGTTATGAAGCTTGAGAACTTGGCTTTCATGGTGTTCTTCTTCTCGGAATTTTGGAGAAGATGAACTGTGCTTGACTTGACCGCATAAATATTTCATGCGGCAAGTGATTCCCCTAGCCGCATGAATTATGCTGACCGCATGAACCCCCTTGACCGCATGGCAGCACTTGACAGCATGGACCTTCATGCGGCGAGTCTTCCTGGCCGTATAGGCTTCGGCGTAAACCGAGCCGCATGGACTCCGTCTACCTGTAGCCGCATAGGCCCGTATTCCTTTCCAGACGCATGCGCGTTCATGTTCTAGCCGCATGAACCAACCCAGCCGCATGAGTTTTAACCCTGCCGCATAAGGCCCAGTCATAACTGAGCCGCATGCACCCTCCTTGACTGGCCGCATGGACTTCTGAGTCCAGGCCGCCTGATCCGATTTATCCCAGCCGCTTATGCTCATCCCTTTACTGAGCCGCATGGCCTTGCTCCCATTTTGGGCCGTATGGACCCGAACTCCTTCTCAGTCGCATGGGCTGTTCTTCTCCCCGCCGTATGTGATCATTCCTGGCCGCATAGGCCTGAGCCGCATGGTTCTCCTATGGCCCTGTGTACTATAATTTATCATTATTTGCCCATGTTTTGTAATTCCTTATTGTATATTTTTATGCCAATTTTATATCTTTATGCCTTTTGTCATGAACTTGATAATCTCGAATTTATTTATTATGTTTGGAATGATAATTGAACATGCTTGATAGTGGCCCGTCGTGGTGCACTCCTGACATGATAACTTGACCTGATAACTTGACCTAATAACTTGACCTGCTACACATGACACGATAGTGACCGGTAGTGGTGCACTCTTGACAAGTACCCTGACAATGCTTGATAGTGGCCCGTCGTGGCGCACTCTTGATAAGTAATAATGATAACGATAGTGACCCGTAGTGGTACACTCTTGACAAGTACCCTGACAATGCTTGATAGTGGCCCGTCGTGGTGCACTCTTGATAAGTAATAATAATAATGATAGTGGCCCGTCGTGGCGCACTCTTGACTAATTAATTCATTGGCCTGGACACCGTGGATGATTGTGCTTGTATAAACTACTAGTCCGGTTGTGTCTTGCATCATGTCTAGGGCATGATCCCTGAGTACCACGGTCAGGGATTCATACTGAATCTGGCTAGGTTAATGACTAGATGGATCAAATAGTTCATAGAGAATTTCCTAGTTACCTGTTGCCCCTTTGGTCCCGGCCTTATATATATATACATGGGATTTGTTGCTATCCGTCGAGATGAGCGTACTTCCAGCCCGCCGTCGAGTGAGGTACCTTAGGACACATGTATCTTACTACAGTGTGTCTGCTATATCCTGCTATCTTTTCCTTTTTTTGCTGGGATCGCTCAGGTAGTAACAAACAGGTAACCGGACTTGGAATTCTCATTGCATCTTGCTAGTAACTAGGCCTGTGATAACCCTAGTTAGTTAAAGTAGCAAGCCGTACTTATTGCTTGGCCGTGATTGATTGTATGAGAATAACCTGTCTAGTCTTGTCTTGATTCCTGTACAAGAATTGCTACCTGTCATGATTTTCTTATATTATTTTGCCGATAAATGGTGGGAGAATCCAAGTTCCGTTCAGACGAAGGGTTACAACCCCGGTCCTTGTTTGGTTTACGGGTTGTAACCTGGTTATCTGAATAGTCCCATGGTTATCTCATCGTATATCACCTGTTACGCTTTTCCTTAATTCCTGTCTTTATTACCTTATTATTATTGTGCTAATTGCTGGTTTTAGTTCCTAAATGAAGCCTCCTTTGTGGCACTTGCTCTTTCTGGGGTCTGACCCAGCTGGTTTTGTATGGCCAGATACCGGAGCAGCAGCAAAGGATCTACCTGCTTTCCAGCCCGATGGTGACCGCCAGGCATAACCAGGGCAACGAGTGGGTTTCTTTTGTTCTCCCACTTCAATTGTACATTATTCTTTTGAGGCACTTAGCCGGCGAGCACTTGTTAGCTCGATGCACTTTACTTCTGTCTGCCTACGGGCTGTAATCATGATTGGCAACTCGAGGTTGATCATGTATGACTTAACTCTTGTTAGTCCTTATATTTTGTACGACTAGCTTCATGATCATCTGGATATGTAATGTTTGGGACGCCTTACAATTGTATATTTGGTGGTCGGATATCTTGTAATTATTACTAGTTGGTTGAGATTGAGACAATAGGATAATTTATGACCTTAAGAGACTGATGACTTGTAGATAAACCCTCACATATTTAGACAGCCATGACCGTATAGTAAGGTGGATTCAATTTCATTATACATAGCTGGCTATGTCTGCCCCCGCTCTCCAGTATTCTAGTTCTGGGGCATGACATAGTCTCATGCCTGGAATTGCCCGTCCCAGGAGTACTGCTACGTACCATCGACGCAGTCGGATATATGACTGGTTGGTACACTAAAGTACTCGGGAAAGAGGGTCCGGAACCATCATTCGATAACGGAGGAGCAATTCGTCCACCGAGGAACCTTTACCTGGACGGGGTGCTCCTCTATCTCGGGACTGATCGAGGTACGATCCTCTTCGTCCTGCCATACCTGATAATAACATAGGATAAAAAGGCACATACAAGAAATATAATACATATTCTAAACCAAATCTACATGCATTTAACAAATTATAGTTTATAAAAATTATACCCGGAGCAACCTACCATCTGTTGAATTTCTAGATAATAACCAAGTCTAGATAATAACATCCAGAAACATCCAAGTCTAGATAATAACCATAAAGTCTAGTCCAGAAATAAAGCAACGACATCCAAGAAATAAGTTTATCGAAGACATCCGGGCAGAAGTCTATGCCATAGTCAGAAGTCTAATCGAGAAATAAGTCTACCGAAGACAAATTTAGTCAAAAGTCATATCATATAACTCTACGCGCTACGCTGGGACAGATACCAGTCCCTCAGATACTGCGCATAAGAAAGGTCCAGGTGATTAAGATCTGCTATAGGAGCTGGATGACTAAAACTCCCGGAGCCACTGCCTTCTGGTGCCAATTCCTCCTTCACAGTAATCTCGGCTTTAAGAATCACTTCCTCCTTAACAATAGGAGTTAGCACTTCCTCCTTAACAATGATATCGGCTTTAGGTATCACCTCCTCGGTAGTAGGTGGTACCACTTCCCCCTCAGTAGCCATATGTGCCTCTCTTAAGCGACGTGCTCGGGTCATGTGTGCCATCTGGTAAGATTGATGGAGACATAGAGATTAATTAGTGGTTTAACAAAATGACAGTACATTTCACAAGTCTAAATAGATGTTATATGACATATTTTATATTTTAATTTCAATCATCTTCTGAAAATTCATCTTCTTCATTTTCCTCGTCCTTATCTTCCTCTTCCTCCTCATTTTTGCTTTCATCTACTTCATTTTCCTCTTTGGATACTTCTACCTCTTCTACACGATTAGACGTGTAACATGGAACTTCCGTTGTGTCCACATTAACTATATTTGTTACGAAAGATAGCTCGTCCTCTTGATAAGCTATTTCGTCAACATCATAGGTATTTCTAATTTTAGTCTTGTATGCTGCCCACCGGTCCAACCTCGTTGTTCCCCGTCTAGGATAAGTAGTGAAGTAAACGAGCTGAGCCTGCCTTGCTAGGACAAATGGTTCGTATCCTTGATATCGACGCTGGTAGTTAATATCCACAAGACCATACTTTTTTAATTTTCCAACCTTAATCTTGGATCGGATCGAACCAATCACACATGAATAACACGATCTTAGCCGGCTCTATGCCATAGTTATATGTCAACTCCACAATCTCCCATAACACGCTATAGAAATCATTGCCTGGATTGACATCCTTGCATTCTGTAGATTTGATACACAAATAACTATTTTTTTGTCGAATCAAGATCCGGAAAGCTCTCTCTGGTCGGAGCATTTGTTGATGAACCTAAACTCATTCACACAATAGCTTGGCCATATTTTGACAGCATAAATTGACCCATTGGCTAGAGTTCTAATATATTTATTCTCTAATGTTGCGTCTGGACGATCGACCTAAATACCACAAGATAAGAAATTATATTCAACGTTCTGTTAATTACTATTTAAAGTGCATATACAAAAAGTAATTACCGATGTCCTTACATATATACTCAACCATGAAGGAAAATAACGTCTCATTTATTGTTCTAGTTCTTCATCTATTATGTACTGTCTACTCGACCTCACTTCATCATTAAATGTGCTGAAAACAACAACATATCGGTCAATTAGTTTAATAATAATATTGGATACTATTACATAGAAGACGTAAACGTTGACGCATTAGTTACTTATTCCTCGAGCTTCTCCACTTCATCCTCGTCGCAGTTGAGTAATATATACAACTGAGTAGCCCTTAGTTACTAATCATTCAGATACCTTCTCTTTATTTTTTCCGAAGGCTTTCCGAAAGCATTAAAGCTTTTAGTATTGCACCATCAGATTCACGATATCTATCGTCGTTTCCCAGATCTCTTGTTCTATTAATAGCAACATGCGGCTTGAAATACATCGAGCAAAAGTTTGTAATCTCCTCGAGAACATAGGCTTCACAAACAGAGCCCGCGACTCGAGCCTTATTTTTCACCTTTCTCTTTAGGTGGTTCAAATGTCGCTCAAACGGGTACATCCACCGATAACTGACGGGCCCACCAACACGTGCCTCATAGGAAAGATGAATTGGCAAATGCTCCATGGATTCGAAGAACCAAGGAGGGAACACCCTCTCAAGCTTGCACAGTATTACCGCAATGTCCTTCTCTTGCTTTTCTAGACGATCAACGAACAACTTAGTAGAACAAAGACCTCTATGGGTGAGCATTATTCGATTTTGGAACAAAAATTGAACCGAATAAGAGATTCGATTCGGTTTAAAAAAAATTGATTCGGTTTTGAAAATACTAAATTTTCTTATTTGGTTTCGGTTTCGGTTTGGGTTTATGGTTTCGGTTTCGGTCCAAAACCGAAAACCGAATAAGAAAATTTAGTTACTATATATATATATATATTTTTTTTTAGGAAAATTTAGTTACTATATATTTAGTTACTCTCTATATATTTAGTTACTCTATATATATATATATATATATATATATATATTTTTTTTTTTTTTCTATATATTTATATATATATATATATATATATATATATATATATATATATATAAAATATATATATATATATATATATATATATATATATATATATATATATATATATATATATATATATATATATATATATACTAAATAAATTCAGGTATATTTAGTTACTATATATATTAACCAAAAAAAGTGCAAATAAACCAAAAAAAAAAAATCGAATAAACCGAATAAACTGAACCGATTTAAGTCGGTTAGGTTTGATTCGGTTATGGACCAATTCGGTTCAGTTTTGGTCTTGCTTATTGGTTTTCGGTCCAATTCGATTTTCGGTTATTCGGTTTGGTTTGAACTGAATTAACCGAATGCTCACCCCTAAAGATCTCTGAAGAATATGCTCAGCTCTGTCAACGGATCCCAAACGACCTACGATAATAATTCTCTAAATGCAATCAGAATTAACCTTTCCGTAAATGCGTAACACTCGTGGCTCTTCATACCCGTCAGTTTGTTCTCCTTCAGGTCGACGCATCTTCTCAAATTTGACACGTACCCATCAAAAAATTTTAGGCCCTGGATTCACCTACAAAGTCTCCTTTTATCCTCCTTGACCCAAAGAACGACATGGGTCTATAAAACTAAGCTACGAGCAGAGTATAAATAATGGATACGATATGGAAGCATGATAAAATACCTGAGTTAAATATATCCAAATTAAGCTCCATGATCTGTAGAACAGCTCTGCATGACTAACTACCTGGAGAGATCACCAAGTCTTTAGGGGACTAGCAAGATACATATAAACATGCCTACTCTGATAGTATATAACATGTATGGAAAACAAGGACAGTACAAGAAAGACATCTAAAAAATGGCATGTCATAGAGAAGTGTAATACTAGCCTTGGCTAACAATCAATCAAATAAATCCTATAGATTGTAGTACAATGAAAGATACTCCCAATCTATAGTCTGTCTTAATTGTAGTACAATGCAAGATACTTCCAATCGAGAATGGTTAAGTAGCCAATCCTAGTATCAATCTTATCTCCTAAAGGAATACAAAGGTCAAGTAAAACCCTATAGATTGTAGTACATTGTCTCTCAATCTACAGAATTTCACAAGTCAAGTCAAGTCATACTCAAGTCAAGTCCAAGTCAATCAATATCAGGTCACGTCAAGGAAACATGGCGAAGAACTGACACCTCTATCGCAAGACACGGTGAACACGAAAAAGACCAATAAACAAGCAATAAAAACAAATAATATCATATACGTGCACGTAAATCTATAAAACAAGTAAGGCAGTAGGTGATAAACCAAGTACAATATGAGAAGCATGTAACCATATGGAAAGAAATATAATAACAAAGAAAACATATAAATACTGTATAAGTTCGTCAAGGTATACTTGCCTGATAGTAGCGCGTAGAACCAATAATATCTAATCACTCAATGAGCCACTAAAGTCAAACTCCTGCAAATGTCTCCAGATGCTGAAACAGACATCACCAACGTGTTTGGCATAAGAAAAATGTCTAAGTTTGACTACCCATAAGTCCAATTCTGGACACAGGGACAAAATGGTAATTTTAGACCAAAATAGTATCCGCTGTTGGACCCGCTTTGCACCCAAAAATATGTCAGAACCTATGATCTCTAAAGTCAACAAATTATATACTTATAAGTCCAGTATTTCGATACGAACTCAACGGTATATCCAGATTTGGATTTCGATGAGCCGTGTACAAAATCACCCATTGAGTCGGATCGTGGGCCCGCCAAAATAGCGTTACGGTCGACCTTCTCAGAATTGGACCAAACTTGGCTCACAGGACCAGAAAAATGATATGAGTCCATTGGCGTAAGCTTTGTCGTGAGGTGATGAACGTACATATAGAAATTAGGGTTTTTACAAAGGGACCGATATGGTGTACCTCGATCGATACGCTTCGAATTTGCCACACACACACAACCAATTCGAGTTCCTTCAAATCTCACACGTTCGCAACATCCATACACACCCTTTGATGCTCTTGGGTTGCGATGAAGTCGTCGAGTTTGTCGGGACGGACCCCGTAACGGGAAAAGTTTTAAATTTCAAAATTATTTTTCTTAATTTTTTCGATTTTGGAAAACGAATTACTTAACCGATACTTGATGAAAACAGAAACTATAAGAAGGGTTTAAATCTCGGTTATATTGTCTAAATTGTTGTTCAAGTGGTTTTCTATGATTCGTGATACCCTAGTCACAAATCGGCTTCCAACCTGGTGTTTCGGGACAGTTTCTAATGTCCAAAAATCGAGTTTTTTTCAATTTTGTAACTCAATTTTTGTCGCACATAAGGCGAATTCAATGAATCTATTTGAAGGGATTTAAAGGCGTATATGTTACATTCGTACATGAAGAGACGGATCGAAAGTCGGTCGACCACGCGTCGAAAAACGTGTTGCAAATTCTTTCCTGCAGACAACTGCAGCTGTGCATCCTGCAGATGCTGATGTGCGTTCTGCGCTTGGCCGACGCAGCCACGACCAGTTGGCCATCACGGTGGCGCGTTCGAGGTCGCCTGAGGGTTTGGTGGCGCTGGGTTAAGTTTCGAGGGATTTGGCTAGGGTTTAAGGTTTTTGAGAGATTTCTATCTCTCCCTCTCGGTTATATAATCGAATAGGGGGATTTGTTTACGCGGGTTACTGTGGAACAAAATGTCGTGAGATAACAAAATCTCATGATTTTTTGTTTTTGTTTTTGTTTCTTTCTATATATATATATATATATATATATATATATATATATATATATATATATATATATATATATATATATATATATATATTTGCTATCTATCTATTTATATATTTATTTATTTATATATATAGAATCTAATACCTTTTAATATTTATCAAAAATCTCTAAAATAATTTTTTTTTAAAAATCTGAAGTACCTAAAATATTCTTGGTATCATTTCCTAGTGTGGGGGAATTAACACATATATATATTAAAAATCATTTACCAATGAATTAAAATAAAATGTATTATTTAATAACAATCCTAATAATAGTAATAATAATAAACTAAAATAACAAATAATAGGTGTATAATAATCTTGGGTGAACACGTTCTACTCCTACTTTAATTGGCTCACCAAAAATCGTGCAAATAATCAAAAATGCCATATAAATATTAATAATACCTATATTGTACATATAACAAATATTTAGAAAATATTTGTCAATCCCTAAAAATAAATACGAAATATTTGCATACACATAAAATAGGTCTACATTGCATCTTTGCACACATAACATCCGTACATACTATGGTTAGGTTCGAGTCAAGTTCGGGCTAAATTGGTATGATCGGGTCTCCTAAAAGTCAATAATCTTAATAAATAACTAATTAAATCCTTTATTGGGGTCAAGTCGTAACTTTGACTGGTTTTTCTAGTTGAGACACAGCTATGGCCAGTCCTGCCCTAGCATGGCAAATATACTAGTCAAAGCACACATCTACACTAACGTGCCAAAATTTGTAGTCGATATGCATCTCAAAACTTAACCATAATATATATATATATATATATATATATATATATATATTATATTTTATATATATATATATATATATATATATAAAATATATATATAGCTATTATAAATATAATCATATATACATACAAAATTGTATTTAAACCTATTTGGTTGTATAACATCCTAAAATAAATTCAAAATAATTCTAAGTCATGGCAACCTAACATGGCTCTACCAAGTGGGGTTGGCTAGGTTAGGATCCAAACATATTTTCTAGCCGAATCGAACCCGATAAGTCAACCAATGAGCCTCTTGTGTCATTAACAAATAAATAGCACATGAGAACTCGATTGAGTGGCACTACCTGGGCATGCGTGTCGTAGTCGAATAATGGGTCAAAACCATATATTGGATCAAATGGTTTTGATCTATGTCGAGTTTCGAACTCACGTTGGAATTTAGGTCTAGAATTACAGTAAATAATCAAATAGCCTAAATTTGACCCAAAGTTGTGCGAAGTCAAAAGAGTGCTAGGGGACAAGTTTGCATGGGACATGATATATCAAATTAAAGGTGGACTTGTCTACTTCAAAACTCATGAAGGACGTTTTGAAAGATTGACATTTCTTGTGCTAAAAAAATCAAAGCTACAGAAAAGTACATTTATAGTCATAATAAAAAAAAAAATATATTTTAATAAATATAAAATCATATAAAAAATAAAAAAATAATTTCTAAAAATCAGGGTCCTTACAGCTTATACTTTTCATTGCCTTCCTCTATCAAATGCAATACAGGACATCTGCATATATCTTCTAAGTCTAACTTGGCATTGGGATTGTCTTTCGACTTTCCCTTTACGTCCATCATAGTATTATTATATTGTCAAACACATTCTTTTCGATATGCATGACATCAAGGTTATGTCTGATCAGATTGGTGCTCCAATATGGTAGGTCCCAAAATATACTCATTTTTGTCTAGTTATGAGTGCGACCAAATCTATCACACTTGTACCTCTTTGTAGGCTCTTCGATATCACTTGTAAAATCTTTGACCTCCTCTCATATCGTGTCTCCGATCCACCTTGGCAGTGGGTTGTCCTTCTTCATAATGTTGGCCCAAAAATCATTTATGTTCCTCTGGAACGGATGTTCCTTCGACAGGAACTATCGATGACAATCGAAGAAGCACGGTTTTCTTCCGTATTTCAAACGGAAAGCCTTCGTGCGGTCCAAAAGTCGTTGATGGTCCACATAAGTGCAGCCCTCATCTGAAAGTTCTGCTTTCTGGAAACATCATACGTATTGGCGCCTACTTCCCACAACTGATTCAACTCATATATCAACGTCTGTAAGTACACATCGATGTTCCTCTTCGAATTGTTCGGACCCGGGATGATAACGGTTAGAAACATATAAGGAGTTTTCATACACATCCATGGTGGTAGGTTGTACGGAGTGACAATCATAGGCCAACACGAATATTGGGAACCCGAAAGTCCGAACGGGGTAAAACCGTCGGAGGAGAGCCTCAATCTTACATCACGCAGATCAGAAGCAAAATCTAGATACTCTCGATCAAAGTGCTTCAGTGCTTCTACATCGGATGGATGATCCAATACTCCATCGATCTGTTCATGCCTGTGCCAACTCATGTTCTCGGCAGTCTCCTTCACCATAAACAACCTTTGCAACCGCGGTGTCAAAGGCAACTAATGCATCGAATCAGTCGGTTTCCTTGCATCGGGAGTCCTACTTGTACTAGTTTCCTTGTAACGATCAGCACCACAAAATTTGCACACGTCTTCATTCTTGTCGTCCTTGTAGTACAACATGCATCCGTTGCGATATGCATTAATTTTATCATAGCCCATCCAGAGCGATCTCACCATTCTCTTTGATCGGTAGAAGTCTGTAGATAACTTGGCACCCTCCGACAAGATCTTTATAATCAACTCGATGATTCGGTTATAGCATTCTTGAGACATATTGAAATCAGACTTAATACTCAGAAGTCTTGTAACCACCTACAATGATGAATGATCCTCACAAACAGGATATAAAGACATCTTTGCATTTTCCAGCAACTCCATAAACTTTGCAGCATTGACATTCGGTGCCTCCTCAGCCGTATCATGATTGTCCAGATCGAAACTAGGCTCCGCAACATCGAAAACCATGTTCACCCACCCTTTATCGTAATCAGCATGGTCGTAGACATCCATATACGGCTCTACATTAGGCTCTGGCTCTGATGCTAAAGGCATAAGTTCTCTGTGTGAGATCCACTGATAGTAATTCGGCACGAAACCTCTTGAGTACAAATGATATGTCACATCCACTTTTGGATGATATTTCAAGTGGCGATAATGACACTTAATTTTGGTACGGTCCATGTACTGAGAAAATGCCTTGGCGAACTGCAAGAACTGCTTTACCCCTGTATAAATTCATCCCGTACACCGCACATGTCATCAGAATGATGATTGTACATCCATGAACGATTTTGCAGATAGTAATTCATATCCATTTGAAGATAATTCTGCAAAGATAGATACACATTATTTGAGTGTATTGTACAAATGGATGCATACATGGATACACATATTCATCAAAGTACCAACATACTTGACACTTGGTACCAACGTACTTGACATTTGGGTGTTGTCACGTATTCTTTGTGACCATTCTCTGAAAATGAAATTTACTTCTACAAGCCTTTTGAGGCTACCACAGTTACTAGATTTTCGAAAAATTCTATAAAAGACTAAGTTCTTTGTCTTTTTTGGTATAAATCTAGTAGCCTCAAAATGCTTGCATAAGTAAATTTAGTTTTCAGAGAAGGGTTCACATGGATACTTGATTTCAGGCTAACACTGACACTTAACATAAGAGATAATAATATCTCTGTCATCATGTGTTTCTTGTGAGCCCACAAGAAAAACTTAACCTCGGAGTGTCCAAGCTAGCACTTACCTAGCTATCACTTACCATGAAATAATGGTGCTCGTATTAACATCTTTATTGCAACTCATCTATCCATCTAAAAAGAACCCTTCTAAAACGAAATGCCCTGTCAGAAGAAACTAAGCTCTATGGTATCATTTATGTTGCATGGACACGAAAAAATGGTGCTCGTATTTGTATTATGTCCTTATCGGTGCCCCTATTTATGTAACATAGGTAATTGCATTATACCTAATGAAAATGACTGTATCGTGTATCTCTATTGCATCCTTACCCGTATCCATGTCCATTTTTGTGAGAGACAATATCAAGCACCCTCTGAACTATATGCTTCGACCATAAGTATTTGAATAAAAATTAATACATTAACCCCCCTATGTTTCATAAGTATTACATGGAATACCCCTACTAATTACACGAACTATCCCTCTCCTTTATAAAAAAAAATTAAACATACGGGTTTCTATAGAAAATATAAAACATAGAGGTGGTTCGTGTAATTAGTTTCAAAGTAGGGATGGTTAGTGTAATAATTATGAAACATAGGGGTAGTTAACATAAAATGTTCTATTTGAATACAAATAGAATTTCTGCTCTACTTATAAAACTATAAAGACAGCAAACAAGGAGTTCTTCTCTAAATTGAATCTTGATAGACACTTCTCACAGAACAAGCCAACCACCCACAACTGAAAACAATACTTGACACAGGATCAATCCATACTTCCATATCAATAATGTTAATTTGTGTACATAATTCAAGAACTTCTCCAAAATACAACAAAGAAATACAAATTTAGGTGCTAAGTAAGGAAGTGCAGAACAATTAGAGACTTCAAATACATGTTGAGAAGAAGAACATTGTGAAAATATAACTAAATGTAAAAAAATTAAACTGAAATTGAAATTAACTAAATGTCCGTGTCATTGTGTGTTATGTGTCCTGTGTGTGTCCATGTGTCATGTTTTTGTGTCCATGTGTGTTGGTCGCGGGGCGAGCACGATCAGAACCCTAACCTAAACCTAACTCAGACAATAGAGAGATGGGGCTTAGGGTTTACCTGAGCTGGATGGGGTCGAGGGGAGCACCGTCGGAGCCGGAGAGGGTCGTAGGGGAGCACCGCCGAAGCAGGAGGGTGTCGCGGGGGGAACACAGTCAGAAACGGAGGGAGTCGTGAGGGAAGCACCGTCGGGGGGAAGGGGTCGGGGGGAGCACCGTTGGAGCCGGAGGGGGACGCGCGAGAAAGGAGGGTGGAAATTTTTGGGAAAATTTTAGAAGGATGGGGGGAAATGAAATCGATCTGTTAACCTATATGGACAACGTTAGCGATACAATAAATAAACATCGCTAATCATCGCAGACTTTATGATATTTAGCAACGTATGGTATATAACGTCGCTAAACTTCGCTATAATAAAAATAATAGCGACGTTTTACGGCATACGGCGACATAGACTTTTGTAATATTATATGTAGTCGCTAAGCATCACGGGCAGTCGCTAATAGCGACGTCCTGCGGCATTCTTTTAAGACGTCGCTAAGTTCATATATTATAGGGATGTCAGAAGATAACGTTGCTAAGAATGTCGCTATTTCAATATATTTTGGTAGTGAAAGAGGTCAGCCAAGGAGAAGAAAGTTTGGAAAATCGTCGCCCACACGACGTCCAACCTGAGAAAGAAATATGGCAAAAGATCTTAAGGTCACAAGATCTTAAGGTCGCTGACCAATCGTGTTTACTAAAAATTGTCACCTGCTTCTCATCGCTTCAGGTATAATTCGTAAACTCGAGTTTTCGCCATTAAAGGGTTAGATCACGATTTAAACATGTTTGTCTTTTACCGATCGATATGCACACCAATCCACGGTCCTAGGGATCCCTGGTTCCATTAATTGGTATCAGAACAAGTATTGGATCTGTGTATCGATTATGTCACGCCCCAGTCCCAAAATACGTAGGACCAGGATACGTAAAAATGGCTAGCTACATATCAAGTGGACTCTAGTCCAACTCGAATACATATAAGTTGTCTAGTGTAGGGTAAATCTAACCATAACTAGTCCAATAATCTATATCTCAATCCACATGAATAACGAATATAAAGAATGAACAATATATTTCATGGTCTGTAGTCTACTAGCATATATATTCGAATAGACCCGAAAGGGAATGTGAGTCCATCAAACTAGGCAATACAACAGATAATATCATGACAATAATATAAAATACGAGAGAATATAGAAGGCACCGCTAACGATACCTAAATCATGCAAAAGCCACCAACAACAATTCTAAGCTTGAAGCTCAGCAAATACCTGGAGAGATCATCAGGTCTTCAGAGGGACGTAATAAGATATATAATAACATGCCACATGTAAACTGAAACAACCATGTGAACATATATAAACTAAAACAAACATGCAAAGTTTGCAAAGGACAACCTATGAGATATATAAATGTCATACGTCGATCATGGCTGTCGTAAGACTAGGGGGTGCATGCTACAATTAAGTCTCCTATGGTCCTACAATGCATCTATGTCTCAATCATTCAAAGCAAGATGCAGTAATTAATGAACATATGAGATAAAGCAAAAAGGCGTCCCAGACGCTTCATCAAAATGATCATGGGGATCTAGCTTTATAAATTAGCTAGTCCAGAATGTCACAGGCACATAATCGTACTCAGCTGTAGTCTGATTTAATTACAATTATACAAAAGAAAAAATATCCAGATTGACCGGCTAAACAGGTGCCGGTGGTTAAACGCCAGAACATAAGTAATGATACTATAGTGGTGGAGAAGAAACCCACTCGAGTCCTCCGCCAGCCATGCTCCTAGTATGCACCATTGACGTCAGGGAAGAAGTTTGGATCCTCAGGCGCTGCTACGAGATCTGGCCAAACAAAACCAGCCGGGTCAGCCCCGAATAGCAAGTACCACAAAAGAGCACAAAAGAGTGAGATAAAACCCTAGCGTAATAATAATAATAATAATAATAATAATAATAATAATAATAATAATAATAATAAAAGGCTTCCGGTCGTAACCTTGGTCCACAGCCTGTCATAGCACAATAGACCAACCCAACAACCAAACAAGGACATGGGTTGGACCACGCACCATGACAGTCCATGTCCATAAAGTGACAAGCAGTCCCCTGAAGAGAGAACAACTGATAGCTGCTCAGGGAGACAGAATGCTACTGTTATTGATGAATGGAGAATTGCTGGTGTCGCTAGATGGTTAACAATTTTTGAAGCCTGCCTTCATGTTTGGGGACGCCATTGATTTCCAATCACAAACGAACCCTAAGAAGGAGGCTTGGGTGTTTAAGTTTGAAGAGAGGGCGATGTATCTTCCAGACATGGCAAGGGATTATCCCCTATCTTTATTTGTTCATGCCACCCATCCAAGACAGATGCTATGGAACCTGACTCCCAGCAGTCATGGTAGACCAGACAGAATTATTTTTAAGAGGGACGGGACCAACCAAATGGGCTACCATACCAGTACTCCCAGTGGTGGTATCATTCCTTTCGTCGGTCTACTGCCTGGATTCACACCAAGCGAAGATTCAGCTTTGATTCAACCAGTACGGATCCCAATGTTCATAAACAAATTTATGAAGGCCTCAATATTATATCCCCAGGCCAACCCTAGGCTGCAAGGGAGGATGACTCCTCATAATTAGAACTGGATTCAACTTAGTGCTTGGATCATGAAGAACTTTAAAACAGAACTGCAAGCCATTGGACTATATGAGGCAGTAGCCTCCACGAGTCAGGGCATACCAATGAACAATAACCTGTTCTTGGCTTTAATGGAGTTATATATCAGTTCAACAGGAACTTTTGCAACCCCAATAGGTGAAATGGGTTTTGCACTGCATGAGATGCAATTCATCTCCAAGCTGCCAATGGGTGAAGTTCCATATGAAGAGTACGTTCCCTCCAACCGGGAACTAGCAGAGATTAGGGAGAAAAATCCTCAGTTAGTTGAGGTCTACCAAGAATAGATGTGCCATTACCTGACTTACACCACTATATATGAAAGTGGATCACATTTGGCATACATCAATAAATGGACAACATATCTATTCTACCATAAGAATAGAATATCCAAGGATGACAAAGAGAAATTTCAAGATAACTAGGCTCAGCCTATCAACCCTTGTTCAATCATCCCTGCTGATTCAATAAACACTTGGATGGCCATCTATAAGTCTCCGGATAAATATTTGGCCACCAAGGTTGGAGAATTCCCTGCTGGGATCGAAGCATTGAGCTTTCTGAGACATGGCAATCGAAAGCTCTCAAAAGAAGCCTTGCTAGCGGGCTTCCTTTCCCTGTGGCTGCGAAGATGGATCGTACCAGAGATTGGCACAGCCGACAGGATTCACTGAAACGTACTATGGCCAGCAGTACGTTTGGTATTCAAAGTCAGAATCAACCTGTTATCAGCAATAGTATGCCGGATAAATACAGGTTTGTGAGCATTTGGTGACGAACTGATCAATAATGCTCCTCATCGAAAAGATTTCCCTAGGGTGGAGATACCCTACACCTATTTGATGGGCTGGTTATTGCATCACAACTGCAGTTTGTTGCCACCAGGCCCTAAACATGATACGGAGGTATTCCTCCAAAAGTTTAATAAAGCCACGTGGACTGGAACTTCAGTGGTGGACACCCGGATAACACTCAACTATTCCTATGGGTAGAACTTTTTCTGTACAAGACCACCAGTCCCAGCTGACTGTTTCGGCATGCAATTTGAAGATATACGTGAAGGGAGGACTTCATTACCTGCGCCAGTTTTTAAATGGCTAATGTGCGTCAGACCCTCACATCTGATGTATAGGAATGAAGACAACTGTACGTTCGAACCGTATCTATCCAGTCGGTTCGCTCGTCAGTTTGGATATGACCAACTTCATGTTGGTAATCCCTCCACCAGCTTCCACCATTATGGAAAATTAGTTGATGGTACAAGAGCATGGAGGTACTTTAGTACTACATGTACCGGTGCTAGATTCCGGGTATCAACTGCTACAATTACAACTGAGCTACGAATACTTCATACGTATGCTCGTTTTTATGCATCCATTCATTCCTTCGCGAATGACTACAACATGAAGGGGAGTCTTCGATGGGCCAAGGAAGGAAACATCGAAGAACCACTTAGGGTACCTTCGGACATAGCCGATGATGTTGCTGTTTCAGACGAATATCTGGAAGTGATCCCCACAGGAGTTGGGGAACCAGCTGCAGGACCAATTATCATCTCCAAAACCTGGAAGCAAAAATCAAATGCAGCTATTACCCTCCAGGAGAAGAAGAAGAAAGTCACTGTCAAAGGGCCTTCCAGACAGAGAGCCTCTACTCCAGAGAGCGAAACTCCTGTCGAGAAGCCTCAAAATATTACATCTTCTTCAGCTCAACCTGGAGAAGGGTCTTCAGCATCCCAGTCCACAGCATCAACAGAAGTGGTAGGAGTCTTGTCTCCCGGATGCCTCAGCACTTCACTACATCTAACTTCGCCACAAAAGGCGAATGCTGTTGAAGACACCGCCACGACTCATGTTAATGATCCGGAACTCATCCCCTCGGATGAACCGGCTCTTGATTTAGACGATGATGACTGGAATCAAGATTGTGACTCACTCTTGGCACGTCCTGCACCTACTCCAGGTAAATTTAAATTATACAAAATCTATACAAAATTATATATTATGATTTTGTATATTAACTTATTTTGTTTAATCTTTGTAGGTGTCATCGCTGCAGTAAAGCCTGTTGCCCCTCCTCCTTCTCAAGAGACTATCCATAAAGAAGAAACAGAGTCTGAAGGAGAGAGGTCTTCTTCAAAAGAAGATACTGTTCAAGAAGAATATTCCCCATCTATGGAGGTACAACAAGAGCCTGCAATAGAGGCTCAGCAAGAATTTCCTTCTCTTACTGAAGAAAGAGAAGAAGAACCGGCTGCGGAAGTACCAGCTGCAGATGAAGAAACAGTTGTAGAAGAACCAACTGCAACTGAAATACTTTCAGAACTTGAGGAGACTGCAGCCAACGAAGGTGATGAAGATATCGTCAACCCATCAACCGAAATCGGAGATGTAGTAATAACATCCTCAGTTGTTGCTACTGATCTGACACAAGTTCTTGAGAAGATAGTGTCTGAACCCGACACAATCATCATTCCTCCCGTAACAATCACCGCCACCGAAACTCAAGTAGTTTCAGCTCCAGAAACGGCTGAAGCAATGATTCATACTGAAGATATTATCTCTGGAACTTCTGGGGATCAGTTAGCCTTGGTAGCAACAACAACTATGACTCCATCTCAGCCTGCTACCAAGGCAACAACAATATCTGCTTCCAGTCTTCAAAAAAGGGATTTAGTAGAGCTCGCTGCCACACCAAGCTCTAATGCAGAAATGAATCTTCTAGTTGAGATTCATACAGAAGCTTTCTACAAAACCCTGGCGGCTCTGATCAAGATGGTCCTGAAGAAGGGCCTAAATTATGAAAGCTTGAAGGCTGCGATTGCTCCTACCATTGGGAACGTTGCTATGTTCAATGACACCAAGAGAGCAGCAACGCTGGAGAAGGTGGTAGAAGGACTTGAACAACCTGTTAAAGAACATCTAAGGCTATCATGTAAGACCCTTGAAAGTCTTATCCAAACCGAGTATGATGCTTTATCTGCAGAATACATCACTCGGGAGACTGTTTTTAAGGAATCTCTCCAGGAATACAGCCTCAAAGTCGCCATAGAGAGAGCTCTTTTGGCTGAAACTAAACCTCTGCTGGAGACACACAAAGAAGCCTATGAAACTTCAAATATGAGAATTCATCAATAGAATGATAGAATTCGTGAAGTTGAGGCAGAATTAGCTCGCTTGAAGGCGGAGAGAGAGTAGATGACTGCAGCTCGAGATAAACTTCTGGCGCAGAGCTCAATATTGGAGGAGAAAGTCTTTGGTGCTGAAGCTACCATCAAAACCCTTGATGATGCCAAGGATAAAATGATAGCTACTTTCGCCGAACTCTCCCATCTTTGTACTCCAGAAGCTCGACGATCTAGAGCTACTACAACCTATTGAGCTCTCGTGAGAAGCGTTTGGCAGAGCTGCAGAAATTGCTTGAAGATGTATATGCTCCACCTTAGGAAATAAAGAAATTTTTGTATTCTTCTTTTTATATCATCAATAAAGAATTTTGTATTCTTCTGTCTTTTCCATTCTGTAATATTTCAAGAAGTGAATAAAATATTTGTTTTATGACCCTATCATTTATTTTAAATTTAAATAATAGGTATGAGATAGAAAACACTTATCAGAGGTAATATGAACATGATAAGTCTTCTAAACTCAACAAAGTAGATTATATCTATCCAGAGGTAATATGGACATGATAGATAATGAATCTTGCTTTCTTTTTAGAGTATACAATACTATCAGAGGTAATATGAACATGACAGATCGTAACAACTCAAAGAAAATAGATTATTATCTATTCAGAGGCCATATGGACATGATAGATAAGAAAAAAAGTAAACTTAATATTTATTCAGAGGTCATGAGAACATGATAAATAATAAATCTTTTTTTTTAAATCAGCTGGTAAGACAGAAGATCAAAATTCTCTTTTAGGAGAACAAATAATCAGCTTAACCAAACCTTGGTAGCTGGGGAATAAAGAAAAAATTTAGAGATAACATTTCTTCAAGAATTTGCCATTAATTGGCATCATGAGCAAATCTCCATTAGGTTTAGACAACCTATAGGCACCATTAGAGAATACTTTCTCGACTACATAAGGACCTTCCCATTTTGCTTGGAACTTCCCTTTGCTCTTATGAGTCATCACCATCGGTCTTCGCACAGCTAGAACTAGCTCACCGACTTTGAATACCCTCTCTTTAACTTTATGATTGAAAGCTCGAGATATGCGGGCTTGATATAGCTCAATGTGTTGTTGTGCTTGAAGATGCTTCTCGTCCAATCCTTCAAGTTCTTGGAGCCGTAAGCGATCATTATTCTCTGAGGTTAGCTCATTAGCAATGGCTATTATAAGAGACGGAATCTGGATTTCCAGTGGAAGAACAGCCTCACATCCGTAAACCAGTAAGAATGGTGTAAAACCAGTAGGAGTTCGGATTGTCGTTCGGTAAGCCGATAAACATTCTCCAAGTTTCTCATTCCAATCACGTTTATTAGAAGTGTGAGCACCCTGAATTTCGGGTTAATTTTTTTTCATTTTATTTTATTTTCTGATTGTTTAGTTTCATTAAATAATTTATTCTATTATTTTTTTCCTAAGTGTACTTTTCCGTGCCTTTGATATTTGGAGTGTCAGGGATGTTCAACTCTGGAAATCTTCTTCACGAGTTTTGGAGTGGACAGGATTACCTTTATGATGGTATATAGTGCCCCACTCAGACTTGTTCCCTTGTGCTCTTTTTGCTTCGCAGAACTTCGGGTCGAATTAGACCATTTGATCATTAATTATTTTTTCCACTCTTTTGTTTGATCATTTTTTAGCACGTTATCGTGACTTTTCATTTGGGAGCACAAGACCAGTCAGTTTCTTGAAACCAACTCCTCATGCATGATCTACTCGAGACGCTCTTCACCCTTGACCTTCGTGTCCCACTCAGACACGCCATTTTGTGCTCCATTTGCTTCGCACAACTTTTCTGACACGTGACCCAATTTTATTTCACTCCACGGCATTATATTCATTTTCCAACTTGATTTGTGGGTCCCCTGTCGACCAAAACCTGTCAGCCCCAATTATGGACATGGCCCACATTGAGCCTACTACCCGTCCGACACTTGTGTCCTATTTATTAGAATCCCCATGTGCTACTTATTTACCCATGATCATCAACGTCTAATTTTAATTCGATTTTTGCTCAATGTCTGATTTGACCCAAACCAGCTTGACCGAACCCAGCCCAGCTTCGTGTTATTCTCCATCACCATCATCCTCAGCCTTATTACCCTTAAAAATACTAAATATTCATTCTACCTATTTTAATTATTATTGGAAATTTCTATTGATTTTAATCCATGGGAATGACCTATTCTAGCTAATTAAATCCTAGCCTTTGGGTTCTCTCTTGTAATCCTCACCATCAATTTCCTACATTCATTTTTTTTCCCCACACAAACTCCTCACAGCCGGCCCTAAGTTTGAGGAGAACTTTTCTCCCATTTTCTTTCTCATTAATTGTACAATATTATCCTTTCTCTCTCTCTCCCTTTCAAAATTTTTCAACTCAACAACAAACCAACAACAACAACAGCATGCTACACCCGAGCTTCTCTCCTCCTTCTCACCCTCACTCCGGCCACCCCCTGGCCAGCCTCGCCGTCGGCCATCGCCGCCACCACCACCAATGACTTAACCACCACTCCTTAGCCGCGACCACCACCACAGCCGCCGTCGCAGTCACCGGCCTCCGCCGCGTGGCCGCCCCCCCAGTCGTCGTGGCCTCGCTGGCCGTCGCCGCCGGCCAGGTTAGGCGTGCGAGCCCCGCTGGCCGTCGCCGTCGCGCACGGGCCGCCGTCGTGCGCCGCCGTGCCGCCGCACGGCCGCCGTGGGTGCCCCCCCCCTCCGGCGAACTCCAGCGAGCCTTCCCCTAACGGCCACCGTCCTTCGGGATGCGCCGTCGAGGCGATTCGTGCATTTTGCACGACGTCCCGTCGTGACGTGCGCGAAATTAAGTTCATTTTAGCGCTCCGTCGCAGCAACTTCGCACGTACTTTTCCGGAGATCCGACCGTTGGATCAGCGATTTCTTCGCTCCGTCACAATCTCGATATATCCATCTTCATCCTTGTCAATTTTTGTCCGTTAATTTTATCGTTTGATACATCAAAACCGGCCACCAAGTTGACCGTTTGAATTGTATTAAATTTGGACAGTTTCGCGGGGCCAACTTCGTCAGCTTGTATCTCCTCCACCGCAGTTCCGTTTGGCGTGCTACCAGTTCCTGTGCGAAACTGGTATAATCCTCTTACTACCCCTCCAGTTTCGTTTCATTGTGAGCTTGTTTGATTGGTTGAATTCAACGCTAAAGTTGGCCGTCCGAATTCGTAATTTCTAACTTGTAAAATTCTATTTTTGAACACGGGACTCCAAATTTTATTTCTGACACCACCATTAAACTCGTGGCGTCGTTCTGGCATGTTTTCATATAAAATTTGTTAGATTTGGAGAACGTGGGCCCTGGCACGTTTTTCAGTGCAAAGTGGGTCCCACATTCTGGGTCAACGGAACTTTTTGACGCCGGCTCATCGGAATCCAATTTCGGATATACCGTTGAGTTCGTATCGTCATTCTGGACTCGTTGACATATAATTTTCTAGGTTTTGGTGGACGTTGGATCCGGCACGCATTTCGGTGCAAGTCGGATACCAATATCCGGGTCAACGGGTCATTTTGAGATCGGCTCATCGGAATCCAATTTCGGAGATACCGTTGAGTTCGTATCATCATTCTGGACTCGTTGACAGGTAGTTTGCTGAGTTTTGAGAACTTTGGCTCCGGCACGTATTTTCGTTCAAACCAGAATTCGAAGTTCTGGTCAACGGACCAAATTGAGATCGGGTCAACGGAATCCAATTCTGAAGATACCGTTGGGTTCGTATCGTCATTCTGGTTTCGTGGATATATAATTTGTTATATTTTATAGACTTGTTTTCTTGCACATTTTTCGGTGCAAAACGGCTCCGACACGGACACCGTTTTGACCCAAAATTACCTTTTTGCTCTTGTGTCCAAATTGGACCGATGGGTAGGCTATCCTAGCTAATTTAACCATTCTGGATACGTTGGCGATGTTTATTTCATCGTCCGACAATGTTTGTTGATAGTTTCTCTGAGTTTAACCTTTTTATAATTAATTAATAATTAATTCTTATAATGTTCGTATTTCGGGATTAGTACAACGAAACTGAGCTCAGTCGATTCCAGTGATCTCTCATCGCTGAAATTGACAAGATGGACACGTGGATCACTATAATAAGATTATCAATTTTATCGATAATCTTTTTATCTCGATTTGCGTGACGTAAGTTTCGACGTACAAATAACGAAGTACACTTTATATTAGACTAGAATTGACCATGTTTGACCAGAGTTGACCAGTTGACCCAAAGTCAACTGTAAGTCAACACTTGACCTAGTTTGACTAGATTATTGACCGGAGTCGACCTAGAGTTGTTTTGACTTAAAAGAACCTAGGATAATGTAGATTGATTATAGAGATTCATTTATTTCAACTTGAACACCTTGTAACCTGTGTTGCTTTAAATAGGACTCTGTGGCTTCAGTCGGACCCCTTATACTTATCAGCTGTTCAGGTTATCAGGCGAGTACATTCTCCGATCGTTTCATACTTGTCACGAATTATATTCTCGCTCTAGATTACTTTTACTTGATGCTGTCACGTTATCATCACAGATTGGTACTATACGGATCTCTTCTTGGGATGTTACCCCCCTTAGCGGGCGCATCGATACTTTATGACATGTGTTTCATGTACATCATGTATTCCTTGCTTCTGCGTTATTCATGTACACTCATGTTCTTACATGTACGTTCATGTACTCTCATGTTCTTTCATGTACGCTCATGTTTCTTCATGTGTTTCTTGTATAACCAAAACATCATGTCCGTAACGTAACTTGAATAGATCCTTGTGTATTGATTGTGGGCAGGGGTGAGTATAAATGGTCATGTGATTTACCCATCATGTACACTCTGTTACTTTTCATGTTCATCATGTACAACCTAAGCCAATTATATGCCATCTCGTACTCTAAATCACTAGTCACTTACAGTTCTTACTTATCATGTATATATTTCTAGTTATCAAATATCTTTCCTGTTTTTATGTACATCTTCTTACAGCGTTTCATGTATCTTATTCTATTTCCTGCTTTATATTTCCTGACATGATATGAACTGCATGAGATGTATTGTGCTCGTTCATGTCCTGACTGGACCTGTTGATAAATTTTACAGATGGCCTGGGATTGCCTGCTAGCCTAGAGGAGACACAGTAGAGGTTGTTTAGATAGTTATTTCATTTTTTTTGGAGCTGTATTTACTTTCTGGATTACTGTATTTGAGTTTTGAGATGTATTTCTGGGTTTATGTATCTTAGACACTTAGACTTCTATCTCCTGTATCTCTTTTGGATTTTATGTTTTATCTATCCTTATCATGCTCTACCTTAGATGTGATTGAGACTGTACCTGCTATGTCACCCCCATTCGGGGAGTATAAACTGCTTAGCATTATATTGTTAGATGTTGTGACATAGGACAGCGTTCTACCGCCGACACTGTAATGCCTGTGGTTCGTATTACGTATTTTGGAATACGTATACGTATTTTATCTTGTATTTGCATATCTCCTTGGTTTGGCTTGGCTTGTTTACTCTCGGTTTGGGTTGGCTTAGTTCGGCCGGCCCAATGCTTGGTTCATCATGGGCCAAGGGTGGAACACCTTAGCCTATGCTTCTCCTTCATTTCCACCACAACCCCCCTCTTTATTATCCCCACCAACCTTCTCTCTCCTCCATAATTCTCATTTACTTCTCCTTCCCCTACCATTACTCTTCTCCACCAACCAAGAACACCATAGGCAAGTGCAACTTGCTTCCACAAAAGAACTCCTTTTGATGGTTTCATTAGCTTCTTCTCATGATTCTAAACCATATTAGAACTTGTCATTTTCCATTTTGAGGCTTTAATTCTTGTAGATCTAGAGTTTTGCTATTTTCGGATTTTTGGTGTTTTGATCTATCAAACTTGCTTGTTTTCAAGTTTTGATGGTTCCATGTTTTAGAGAATTTCATTCTACCCAATTTTGACCTTTGGAAAGTTGGATTCGGACTTGTTTTGACCAAGATTTGGACAATTGAAGCTTAGATTCAACTTTAGAGTTCTTGCTGTTCTTGCCATTTGGAGAAGACAGTAAACAGTGAGCTAGCTTTATAGCTTATGCCGCTGAGCTGTACGCTACTCTTTAGCGAGCGTACGCTAGCCTTCGTACGCTGCTCTTTAGCGAGCGTACGCTAGCCTTCGTACGCTGCTCTTTAGCGAGCGTACGCTAGCCTTCGTACGCTGCTCTTTAGCGAGCGTACGCTAGCCTTCGTACGCTGCTCTTTAGCGAGCGTACGCTAGCCTTCGTACGCTGCCCGTTTGTAGCGTGTCTTGAGTGCACGCTAGCTTGAGCATACGCTGACCTGTAGCTTGAGCGTGCCCTTGTGTACGCTGACCCTTGCGTACGCTTCCCATTGGAAGTGTATGGATCCTTTGGTACGCAGACCTGAGCGTACGCTAGCCTGAGCGTAGCCTGATTACCCTTGATCTTCCTTACGCCTTTTGTCATGAACTTGGTAATCATGGATTTGTTTAATATGTTTGGAAATGATACCTGAGCATGACACGATAGTGACCCGTAGTGGTGCACTCCTGACATAATGACCTGATAGTGGTCCGTCGTGGCGCACTCCTGACAAGTACACTTGATACGATAAACTTGACATGTTATATCTTGATAAGCTGTTGCGACGGCTACCTGACATGACATAACCTGTATGAATAACCTGGACACCGTGAGCGATTGTGCTTGTACAAATAATCCAGTCCTGTCTTGCATCATGTCTAGGAGGGGACTCCTGAGTACCACGGTCAGGAGTACCTACTAAAATGGACTAAGGTTAACAACTAGATTAATACATTAGTCATGAAGAGATTTTCTAGCTACAGGCAATCCCGTTACCTGGGCGCGCTTGGGATCTGTAGCCTGTCGTCGAGTAGGGCACATTTCCAGCACACTGTCATGTGTTGTACCCTTCAAACTGCTTAAGGGTACATGTGTTTCCTGGATGATGTACCCACCTGAATTCAACCCTAATCTCTCGACCTGGGTGACCTGGATAGTCTGCAGGGCTTGTGGCTGTGGAATAATCTCACTGCATCTTGTTAGTAACTAGGATTGTGATAACCCTAGTTAGTTAAAGTATCAAGTCGTAGTTCTTACTTGGCCGTGAAATGATTGGATGGAGTCTAACCAGTCTAGTCTTGTCCTGATCCTATTTCAGATTATTGAATGACCAGAATGCTTGTATTTATTTTATCGATAAATGGTGAGAAACCAAGCTCCGTTCAGACGAAGGGTTACAACCCCGGTCCTTGTTTGGTTTACGGGTTGTAACCTGGCTATCTGAATAGTTCTATGGTTATCTCGTCGTATATCATCCTGATATGTTTCCTTTTATTCCAGTCCTTAATTTATTTATATTTATATTCCTGTGCTGATTGCTGGTTTTAGTTCTTTTGTGAAGCCTCCTTTGTGGCACTTGCTCTTTCTGGGGTCTGACCCAGCTGGTTTTGTGTGGCCAGATTTTAGAGCAGCTCCAGAGGATCTACCGACCTTCCAGCCAGATGGTGGCCACTAGACGGGACCCTGGCAACGAGTGGGTTATTTTTGGCTCTCCCGCTCTATTGTAAAAATATTCTTTTGAGGCGTTTAGCCGACGAGCACCTGTTTAGCTCGATTGCACTTACATACTGTCTGCCTACGGGCTGTAACATGATTGACAAATCCTAGGGTTGATCATGTATGACTAAACTCTTGCTAGTCCTAACATTTTGTAACGACTAGCTTCATGATCAGCTGAATATGTAATATTTGGGACGCCTTATTATTGTATATTTAATGATCATACATCTTTTGACTCTTACTTACTTGCTTATGATTGAGACACTAGGCTTGTTCATGACCTTAAGAGACTGTTGGCTTGTAGATAAACCCTCATGTATCCTAGACAGCCGTGACCATATAGCGAGATGGGATCTATTTCAATATACGTAGCTGGCTATGTCTGCCCCCGCTCTCTAGTATTCTGGTTCTGGGGCGTGACATGGTTTAAGTGGTGGCCCATGCAGGTCTTGTAAATCAAGATATGTGAGGGTTTACCGAATAGATGTCTCAATCAGTATTCGTCCTTCATCTCTGCTCGTATCTTCTGAATCCCTGGATTCTTGTCCTGATCATATGCTTGTATCGTTGATCTGTCCTGGTCCTTCCTTATTGTTCCCTATGTCGTCTTCTTCAGCGGCATTGTTCGTGGTCCTACCGACCAGCAAGGTGGAGCACTTCCCGCGGACTAGCAGCAACCTGGAGATCAAGCCCAGCATTCCGGAGTAGCCTCCAGAGTCGTGCCTTCTGGCGGAGAGCCACCAGTCCAGCTAGTTCAACCTATAGAACATGATGACGGCACTTTGGTAGGACTCGTCAGGACCTTGATAGCTTCCCAAGACCGGCGTGGAGATGCCTTACACCAGGCAGTGACGGATGCTTTGACCCGGGGCGGCCATCCAGGGAACAGCGCGGTCAATAGCTTCAAGCACTTGAACCCTCCATTCTTCGACGGTAGTGAAGATGCTATCGCGGCAGATGTATGGCTTCAGGACACAGAGGTGATTCTAGAAGCAGCCAGGACCCCAGAGAACGAGAAGGTGGCCGTTGTGCGCCTGCAGTTGTTAGATCTTGCCCGCAGCTGGTGGGCAGCGCAGGCCGTTGGACTAGTAGCACCCATTGCTTGGGCAGTATTCAGAGAGAGATTCCAGACCAAGTATTTCGATGCCGTGGCTCGGTATGATCTACAGACCCGGTTCACTAATCTGAAGCAAGGAGGCAGGACGGTCGACGGATATGCGGCCGAGTTTTCCAGACTCAGTCGGTTTGCTCCCACCCTGGTGGCAACCGAGTATGATAGAGCCCAGCGGTTCCAGCAGGGACTTCATCTGGAGATCTTGTTGGCAGTTGAGCAGTTTGAGCATCAGACTTTTGATGCAGTCTTGAGAGAAGCTCGGAGGCATGAGTATACCTCCCAGAGGATCGTGGATAGGGCCGGAGGTCGGAAGAGATCTCACGGCCAGATGAATCAGTCTTCAGCACCAGCCCCGGCAGCCAGGGCCTTGACTATTGGGGCTCCGAGGCGAGCAGCCTCAGTGACGTCGGTTCAACATTCAACTCCGACGCACCCTCAGCAGCAGCAGAAACAGAAGCAATCTTCCGCAGTGGGTTGTTCTCATTGTGGGAAGCCAGGCCATGTGGTGGCAGAATGTCGCAGGGCACAGGGATTGTGTCTGGCTTGTGGAGCACCAGACCATAGGGTTGGATCCTGCCCGAATAGGGGTGGTTCATCCTCGTCCAACCTTTCTAGTTCTTCGGTGAGAGGACCCGCACCGGTCCAGCAGCAGCAGCAACAATATCAATTGCCGAGGCCCTTGCCGCCTCAGTCCCAGGCGTTTCAGCAACAGAGCCCCCAGCAGTATGCGCAAGCCCAGGCCTTGAGTCAGAGTAGGCAGCGAGGATTTCAGCAGAGGGGACCAGCACCCCGAGGACACGGTCAGGCTATGGTGATGACCGTGAAGGAAGGATTGGCACCAGGAGAGGTAGTGGCAGGTACTATTCTCGTCAACACCTTTCCAGCTTCAGCTTTATTTGATTCTGGTGCATCGCATTCTTTTATGTCTGCACGATTCGCGACACGGGTAGGATTGGAGCCCGAGTCATTATCAGTAAGGCTCAATATACTTACTGGTAACGGACTTGTGGGAGTAGATAGAGTGTTTTCCTCGTGTCGGATCATAGTTAGCGGTAGAGAATTCCCCGCTAGATTGATAGAGTTCCCGATGGCCGATTATGATGTGGTCTTAGGGATGGATTGGTTGAGGAACCAGTATGCTAGGGTAGACTGCCATATTGGTAGGGTTGTTTTTAGCATTCCAGGAGAGCCAGAGTTTTTATTTTCCAGAGGCGCAGTTGAGCCTTCTCCTCCAGTATTGCGGATGGCAGTAGCAGCAGTTCAGTTGCCCAGGATAGTGGATGAGTTCCCAGATATTTTTCTAGAAGAACTTCCAGGTATGCCTTCGGAGCGGGAGATCGAGTTCACTATAGACTTGATTTCCGGGACAGCCCCAGTATCAGAGAGAGTTTACAGGATGGCGCCATCAAAGTTGGATATCTTGTACAAGATGATTGAAGAGCTCAGAACCAAGGGATTCATTCATGCTAGTGGATCGCCTTGGGGAGCCCCGATGCTTCTTGTGAAAAAGAAGGATGGTACGTCCAGGTTATGTGTTGATTATCGTACCTTGAACTTAGTGACAATCAAGAACAGATACCCTCTTCCGAGGATAGATGACTTGTTTGATCAACTCAAGGGGGCTTCAGTATTCTCGAAGATTGATTTGCGCTCAGGTTATCATCAGATCAGAGTCAGAGAGCAGGACATCCCGAAGACAGCTTTTAGATCGAGATATGGGCATTGGGAGTTCCTTGTTATGCCTTTTGGAGCAACCAATACGCCGGCAGTATTCATGGACCTCATGAATCGCATCTTCATGCCTTACTTGGATCAGTTTATGATTGTGTTCTTGGATGACATTCTGGTCTACAGTAAGAGTGAGACGGAGCATGAGCAGCATCTCCGTATAGTTCTTCAGATCTTCAGAGAGCACCAGTTGTATGCCAAGTTCAGTAAATGCGAGTTCTGGCTCGATCGCATTTCGTACTTGGGTCATATCATCACTCGAGGAGGAGTAGAAGTAGATCCCCAGAAGATTGTAGCTATTGAGTCATGGCCAGTACCCAGCACCGTTGCAGAAGTTCGCAGTTTCCTTGGATTGGCTGGCTATTACCGGCGATTTATTTCGGACTTTGCTCGGATTTCAGCGCCATTGACGCAGTTGACCCGCAAGGATGCGTAGTTTGCTTGGACAGCAGAGTGTCAGAGTTCTTTTGAGCAGTTGAAGCGAGGATTGATAACAGCTCCTATTCTCACGCTTCCAGATGGAACCGGAGGATTTTTAGTGTATTATGATGCTTCAGGCAGAGGTTTAGGATGTGTTCTGATGCAGCATGGAAAGGTAATAGCTTATGCGTCACGACAACTTCATGATCATGAGAGGAATTATCCAACCCATGACTTGGAGCTGGCAGCAGTGGTGTTTGCACTTAAGTTATGGAGGCACTACTTGTACGGAGATAGGGTGGAGATTTTCACCGACCACAAGAGCCTGAAGTATGTTTTCACCCAGAAGGATCTTAACATGCGTCAGAGGAGGTGGCTGGAGCTTCTTGTGGATTATGATGTCAGCTTGCAGTATCATCCTGGGAAGGCCAATGTCGTAGCAGATGCATTGAGCAGGAGAGCCGGAGCTTATTTTCTAACAGC
Source organism: Iris pallida (assembly GCA_029216955.1). NCBI lineage: Eukaryota > Viridiplantae > Streptophyta > Magnoliopsida > Asparagales > Iridaceae > Iris > Iris pallida. Next base: position 31,057,039 of record JANAVB010009999.1, read on the forward strand.
GCAGCTAGAGCTGTTAGCAGATCTTCAGAAGATGGGTATTGAAGTTGTTCTCCCTTCCAGTGTAGCGTTGATGGCCAGCATGCGAGTTCAGTCCACTATAGTCGAGAGGATCCGGATGGTGCAGTCGGCAGATTCCAAGCTTCAGCGACTCAGAGCAGAGTGTGAAGCAGGACGAAGACCAGAGTTATGCATTCATGAGGATGGTACACTTCGACATGGTAAGCGTCTTTATGTACCCAATGGAGATATAAGACAGGAGATCATGTCAGAGGCGCACAGTTCTCAGTATTCCATCCATCCTGGCAGTACGAAGATGTACCATGATATCCGTCAGCACTTCTGGTGGAATGGCATGAAGCGGAAGATAGCTCGGTTTGTCTCTCGGTGTTTGGTTTGCCAACAAGTTAAAGCCGAACATCAGAGACCGGCTGGACTTCTTCAGCCCTTACCGATTCCAGAATGGAAGTAGGAGCATATGACCATGGATTTCGTGACTGGATTACCTAGATCCCCAGCTAGTAGAGATGCTATTTGGGTCATTGTGGATAGGCTTACAAAGGTAGCGCACTTTCTCCCGTTTAGAGTTGGTCAGTCGACGGCTCAGCTAGCGGAGATGTATCTCAGGCAGATCGTCAGATTGCACGGTGTGCCAGTCAGTATCACCTCGGACTGAGATTCAAGATTTATGTCGCACTTTTGGCGTAGCTTGCAAGAGAGTTTGGGAACTAATCTCCAGTTCAGTTCAGCATATCACCCGCAGACAGATGGCCAGTCGGAGCGCACGATCCAGACTCTTGAAGACATGTTGCGGTCTTGCACACTTGACTTTGGTGGTTCATGGGAAGATCACTTGCACCTGGTGGAATTCTCGTACAACAATAGTTTTCAGGCCAGTATCCAGATGGCACCGTTCGAGGCACTGTATGGCAGGAAGTGCAGATCCCCGTTAGCCTGGAATGATATTGGAGAGAGGCAGATACTTGGTCCAGAAATGATTGCTCAGACCGTTGAAGTAGTCAGGCGAGTCAGAGATCACCTTCGAGTTGCCCAAGATCGCCAGCACCATTGGGCCGATTCTCATCGGCGCCCTCTCAAGTTTTCTGTCGGTGACCATGTATTCCTGAGGATTTTGCCTAACCGTGGCGTCATTCGTTTTGGCGTACGGGGCAAGCTTAGTCCTAGGTATATAGGGCCGTTCGACATTCTAGAGCGAGTAGGAGATGTATCCTATCGTCTCGCTCTTCCACCGTCGCTAAGCGAGGTGCATGACGTGTTCCATGTATCCCAATTACGACGGTACATCCCGGACCCGAGCCACATCCTGGATCATTCGGAATTGGTTGTTGGTACCAACCTTTCGTATGAGAAGAGGCCCGTGTCTATATTGGACCGAAGAAAGAAGATCCTCAAGAACAAGACTATCAAGTTAGTCCGAGTTGCTTGGGGTCATCACTCTTTGGGGGAGTCAACGTGGGAGCGTGAGGATGATATCCGATCACGATATCTCGACTTGTTTGACTCGTGAGATATAATGTCTTTCTTATGCCTCATGCCATCAATTCCTTGCTTGCATGATTGATTGATTGCCTATTATAATTACCTGTGAATAGTATAGCTTGTTCTTGTCCCTCTAGCCTCTTAATTAAATTCCGAGGACGGAATTCTTTTAAGGTGGGTAGAGTTGTAATGCCTGTGGTTCGTATTACGTATTTTGGAATACGTATACGTATTTTATCTTGTATTTGCATATCTCCTTGGTTTGGCTTGGCTTGTTTACTCTCGGTTTGGGTTGGCTTGGTTCGGCCGGCCCAATGCTTGGTTCATCATGGGCCAAGGGTGGAACACCTTAGCCTATGCTTCTCCTTCATTTCCACCACAACCCCTCTCTTTATTATCCCCACCAACCTTCTCTCTCCTCCATAATTCTCATTTACTTCTCCTTCCCCTATCATTACTCTTCTCCACCAACCAAGAACACCATAGGCAAGTGCAACTTGCTTCCACAAAAGAACTCCTTTTGATGGTTTCATTAGCTTCTTCTCATGATTCTAAACCACATTAGAACTTGTCATTTTCTATTTTGAGGCTTTAATTCTTGTAGATCTAGAGTTTTGCTATTTTCGGATTTTTGGTGTTTTGATCTATCAAACTTGCTTGTTTTCAAGTTTTGATGGTTCCATATTTTAGAGAATTTTATTCTACCCAATTTTGACCTTTGGAAAGTTGGATTCGGACTTGTTTTGACCAAGATTTGGACAATTGAAGCTTAGATTCAACTTTAGAGTTCTTGCTGTTCTTGCCATTTGGAGAAGACAGTGAACAGTGAGCTAGCTTTTTAGCTTACGCCGCTGAGCTGTACGCTGCTCTTTAGCGAGCGTACGCTAGCCTTCGTACGCTGCTCTTTAGCGAGCGTACGCTAGCCTTCGTACGCTGCTCTTTAGCGAGCGTACGCTAGCCTTCGTACGCTGCTCCTGAGCATGACACGATAATGACCCGTAGTGGTGCACTCCTGACATAATGACCTGACATGACCTGATAGTGGTCGTCGTGGCACACTCCTGACAAGTACACTTGACACGATAAACCTGACATGTTATATCTTGATAAGCTGTTGCGACGGCTACCTGACATGACATAACCTGTATGAATAACCTGGACACCGTGGGCGATTGTGCTTGTACAAATAATCCAGTCCTGTCTTGCATCATGTCTAGGAGGGGACTCTTGAGTACCACGGTCAGGAGTACCTACTAAAATGGACTAAGGTTAACAACTAGATTAATACATTAGTCATGAAGAGATTTTCCAGCTACAGGCAATCCCGTTACCTGGGCGCGCTTGGGATCTGTAGCCTGCCGTCGAGTAGGGCACATTTCCAGCACACTGTCATGTGTTGCACCCTTCAAACTGCTTAAGGGTACATGCATTTCCTGGATGATGTACCCACCTGAATTCAACCCTAATCTCTCGACCTGGGTGACCTGGATAGTCTGCAGGGCTTGTGGCTGTAGAATAATCTCACTGCATCTTGTTAGTAACTAGAATTGTGATAACCCTAGTTAGTTAAAGTATCAAGCCGTAGTTCTTGCTTGGCCGTGAAATGATTGGATGGAGTCTAACCAGTCTAGTCTTGTCCTGATCCTATTCCAGATTATTGAATGACCAGAATGATTGTATTTATTTTACCGATAAATGGTAAGAAACCCAAGCTCCGTTCAGACGAAGGGTTACAACCCCGGTCCTTGTTTGGTTTACGGGTTGTAACCTGGCTATCTGAATAGTTCCATGGTTATCTCGTCGTATATCATCCTGATATGTTTCCTTTTATTCCAGTCCTTATTTTATTTATATTTATATTCCTGTGCTGATTGCTGGTTTTAGTTCTTTTGTGAAGCCTCCTTTGTGGCACTTGCTCTTTCTGGGGTCTGACCCAGCTGGTTTTGTGTGGCCAGATTTCGGAGCAGCTCCAGAGGATCTACCGACCTTCCAGCCAGATGGTGGCTACTAGACGGAACCCTGGCAACGAGTGGGTTATTTTTGGCTCTCCCGCTCTATTGTAAAAATATTCTTTTGAGGCGTTTAGCCGACGAGCACCTGTTTAGCTCGATTGTACTTACTTACTGTCTGCCTACGGGCTGTAACATGATTGACAAATCCTAGGGTTGATCATGTATGACTAAACTCTTGCTAGTCCTAACATTTTGTAACGACTAGCTTCATGATCAGATGAATATGTAATATTTGGGACGCCTTATTATTGTATATTTAATGATCATACATCTTGTGACTCTTACTTACTTGCTTATGATTGAGACACTAGGCTTGTTCATGACCTTAAGAGACTGTTGGCTTGTAGATAAACCCTCATGTATCCTAGACAGCCGTGACCGTATAGCGAGATGGGATCTATTTCAATATACGTAGCTGGCTATGTCTGCCCCCGCTCTCCAGTATTCTGGTTCTGGGGCGTGACAGACACTGCGGCGTAGGCTGGGCATTGTTACGCTTTCGTACCCTAACAGTGGGTGCGGGTCGTGACACATTTTTACTGGTGGCCCATGCAGGTCGAGTTTATGTAGTGGTATTCGAACTTGAGTACCACTACAGCCTGCAGTAGGAATATGATATATTTTGAAGGTACTCAATCACAGTTGGGAACCCTTGAGAGATTCCTGGGACGACCCTTGAGAATCTTATTTTAAGTTCGATTTGAAAACTCTTTTTTCCTTGATTTGATTTATTTTTACTTTCTGTTGTTAAATTTGATTTTGATGGATTATGGTTGAATTTGAGTTTGTATTCATTGATTTTGATGGATGATTGTCGAATTTTGAATCTTGATGATAGCTGTTGCATCCGAGTTTGTATTTTGATGGATTTTTGTTCATTTTGAATTTTGAAGTTCGTTGATAAATTTGATTTGATTTATGGGCATTCATTATTGATTTAATTTAATTTTTGACAAGATAAAATTATATGGGCTAGGTCATCTATGTTATGGAATCTAGTCTTCTATAGCCACATTAGCCAGCATGGTGAGGACATATAGTCTGACTTTGGATATATTTCTCGGGTGTGGGAATTTAAGATTTTTGCAGCCAAGCTAGCGGCATCGCGAAAATGTTAAATACCATGATTCTAGAGGTATGTGCATAAGTCAAGGACTCTGTGATTATCGTAGCCTTGCTTACTAGTATGACGTGGATTTAGAGTACCATGATTTTGGATAGACGCATATGATTATCAGATTGTACCTTAAATGTTTTCGAACATGTTTTTGCTACTTTTGTTTCAGTCATTCAAAATTTTTTTATTATTAATTGGTTTATTTTGTTTAGTTTCTAATTATTTAACTTAGGAGTAGCTTGTGTAACTTCTTGCTATGAGATTCTACATAATACAATAAATTGATGATTTTGCTAGACCTTATCTTGGATTTGATATTTTAGCATTGGGTTTCAAAATGGCTCCTTCTTTAAACAGATAAGCAGAACAAATTTCATTGTTATTTCCTTCTTGCTATTATTCTCGCATTAAATAATAATAATAATAAAACTGTCTTGATTACGTCAATCACCTGCTTGCAATCTTGGTAGGAATCTAAATGTTAGTCATAACGTAGAATTAATTTTTATATTGGGACATGAGAATATATATATGAATATATATAGTGGACACTTTCCTGACACGTATGCATGCTACACTTTGATTCCACCTAGCTAAATACATATTAATATGTCGTTAATGTTTAAATTTTCAAAACCCCAATATTTCTGGTTTTCTGCTTTTCTAGTTTAAATTCGTAATTCAAATACAGATTTCATGTTATTAGTTATGTTTACATCACTGCACATTGTTTTCCATAAAGAAATTCTCTTTATTTGTTGTGTTTCTGGGAAAATTACAACTGTAGGAATCCGATCTAGAAGACGATCGCTTTATCCCTTGGACTATGCGAAGAAGAAAAGCTCTCAAAATTTTGACAGTAGATATCAATGTATCTGTACAATGAATGAGAAAAAGAACTCTATTTATAGAGTCAAAACAGTAACTGAAAAGATAACTACCTCACCACTGGTGCATTTGAAAAGTCACGCAGACTCTAAATACACGCAGGGTTAGTGAATAGTTACTGGACGTGGCCCGTAACTGTTGGACACATGGCATTAGTGCATGGGTCGTGTGCAAGTTATTGGGCACGCGAGAGAGAGATCGGTGGTATGGCTGCCACGTACTCCAGTTGAAATAAAATCCACGCTGTCTTGCTGAAGGCAAAAATCCACGCAGTTTCGTTGACGCAGACTCGTTGAAGGCGAAATCCACGCAAGCTTTGAAGAAGAATACTTCAGAATTCACGCAGCCTTTGAGAAGAATAACTCAAAAATCCACGCAAACTTGAGGAAGGAGAAGGTTCAGAATCCACGCAAACCGCCAGCTGTCTTGATTTGGCACGCTTCGTCTGACACAAAATCTCTGACATTGATTATATTGTCAGCCGCATTAAATGAAGATAAGACCCAAAGTCAGGCCAACTTGGTGAAGAGTGAGTCTTGCTAAGGAAGATTTCGAAAATCACGCAAAAGACGGCGATGATCTCTCGAGTTCTGTGCATACGTGGCATACGAGGAGACGTTTCTCGACTGCTGTGTTGTCAGTCATTATGATTCTGACGTATGGCTGAGCTGTCTCTACGTGATTTCTAAAGGAGATGGACAGGCATAACTTTAGCGTATCTTTTGTGCTGCTTCTCGGATCACTCTGCGTGACTTGTTCTGATCAACTCAGCGTGACTTCATTTTTGAGGCCTACAAAACCCCCTTCAAAGTTTTCGAAAAATGATAAAATATTTTCGAAATACTTTGAAAATAAAGATGATAAAATGAGTTAAAGTCACGCTGAGATGGCTCCAAAATTTTTCGGAAGTCGAAAAGACTTCGAAGTTCTTTGAAAACATCCAAATGAACTTATTAAATGTCATAATGACTCTTTGTTCTCCGAGACTGATTGCGTCCAATTTATGGTGGAATATGAACTGTCGACGAAATCTGTTATATAAACAGGAAGAGATTCTCAGTTTTGACATTCATCTCTCGAAAATATGACCCCAAAGGAAGCAGCCGAAGAGGAAGCACGCAAGTTGGGCTTTTGTTCCCATGGTGACCCCACTTTTGGGGGCAAAGAACCCGAACCTGTCGTCATCGAGCTCAAGGACGACTCCACGCAGTTAGCCAAGAATCTCTTGAGCTACTTTGGATTGGATGGCTCGTCTTCTTCTGATGGACGGAGCCTTATGGAGAAGCGTAAAATGCTTGAGACTCTGTTACATCGCCTGGGAGTTAAGAGCGTAGAGGAGTTAGGCATCAAACTTAGCCGCTCTGGAAAATAGGGCGTAACTTTCTACGCTTTTGTTGCACTTTTTTTGTCTTTTTGTAAGGCCATCAGTGCCTGTTTAAAGAATGAAGTACAACTTTTGTGTTTGATCTGCGTGCCTTTTAATGAAGAATATTAATTAGCACTCTTTGACTGTTTCCAATGTTGCACGGTCTCCTGAAGTACACGTGATACTCATTCCACAATTTACGAACGCTATTTATGCGGATCTTTTCCAAGAATAGACCTGCACTTGACCCTTTAAATAGATGGATGAACTCCACGCAAACTCATCTTCCCATTCTTCTTCCTCTCTTCTGAGAATGAATTTTCTGTGAGAAGAAAATAGGAAAAGCCATATTGTCTGATGTCAAATCTCTGTGCATGCTACCAGACATGGATCTGTCAATCCTTAGCAGCAAACTCAGCGGTAAGTTCAATATACACGCATCGAATTTTTTGTTTGCTAAGGACAAATTCATCTTCCTGAAATGAACAGAATACATCTGTCTTTGCTTGGCCAGTTTCTGTTGGCTGATTTTTCTTTAATGTTTCTTGCAAAATTTTGGCTGAAAATTTTCTTCAGAACTGGCATTGGGGATGTGGATGCTGTGGAGAATATCCTGCTGACATCTACATCAGGGAGCTCATACGCTTTTGACGCGTAAATCAGACAACTCAGAACTCTTCGTGGGATAGAAGGGTCTTCCTTAGATGGTAGGAAGAGCCTTTATACACGAGAGTTGGATGGTGGAGTCAACTCTACTACCGAGAGATTGGGTAGTAGAGTTCCTCTGACGGCAGAACTAGGAATCGTATCCCAATGCTGGATACATTCCTACCTGCTTGAGGTGCCGCCGTTCCTCCACGAGCTGTATTGGCAGCAACACGCCGTCGGGCTGCCATACTCTGTGGTTCTCCTCTCGTCTGAGAGAGAAGACCAGAGTTTGATTCCTGCTGATCTGGTCGTGACTGAGACCCAGACAGTCAGGAATTGCAACTAACAACGAACCTGACGGAGAAGATCCAAAGAAGAAGATAGATCTCTATTAGGTTATCGTTGTGGTGTAGAATGAAAATCTAAGATTTGTAATAGATTTCCATTATGATTTGTAGGAAAGTCTAAGAAAATGTAATAGACTTTTTGTGGTGAAATGGGAATGGAAATGACAATTCTTCTATGATCAATGATTTGTATTTGTGGATGAATTGTGGACATGATAGATAATAAAATCATTTTTTCTGTTTTAGAGTATATAATATTATCAGAGGTATTATGGACATGATAATATATAGGAACTCGAAAGAAAATAGATTGATTTCTATGCAGAGGTCAAAACATGACAAATGAGTAAGTAGATTCGGATTTGATTCAGAGGTTATGAAAACATGATAAATAACGAATCCCCACTTAATGAACTGATAGAAGATTATGAACGGATGAACCGTTAGAAAACGATGAACAGATGAACTGTCGAGTGAATGTAATAAATGAACGGACGAACCGTCAAGTATTAATAAACATGTGAAACGTCGGATGAATGTGAGAAATGAATGGATGAACTGAATATCGGGAAAGAATACGTCCCTTCGATCCTTGTAACCATATGCCTATAAATAGAGCATATATTTGAATAAAAGGATCATATTTTATCCACAATGTCTTCTGAAGAGAATATAAAGAAGGCTGAAGTCGCCCCTGAAGCTACTGAAGGTGTTAAAGAACATCCACCTCCGCAGAAGAAGGAAATGGGCGAAAGCTCGTCTACTCCCAAGCCGCCAAAAGATATCCTGGACTTCTTGGTCGAACCAGGAGAAACCGAAGAAGAAGAAGCAATGAGGCTGGCTGTCTGTCAATTCTTGGTGCGGTCAGGAAAAGATGTATTCAATTCTTTTGCTGATTATGTATGTGGTCCTCGTCCCAAATATGAAAGGGATTACAGTGATCTTCCATAATGATGTACTCTTTTTCTTGAGGAATTTGTCTCAAATAAACTCCGTTTAATGAAACTTTGTTTACGATATATCCTTCCCACTTTGTATTTTTGCCTTTATTCATTGATCTTTTGACTCAGAAATCAGAAAGACTAAATATCATTTTCATAAATATGATATTGAGATAGAAAATTCAGAGGTAATGTGGACATGATTTTCTGGATATCAAATTTGTTGAGAAAATGATACAAAGTAGAATACCTACCTCCAATGGGGATAATAGATATCAGAATGATTCTTCGGAAAGAACAATAAAACAGCTGGAGAATGATGGGAGGACAATCTTGATAGAAATATTAGACGTAGTACTTCTTCAAGAATTTGCCGTTGATGGGCATCATAGTGGCTTTACCATCTAGAGTAGTGAGTTGATAAGCCCCATTAGAAAAGATCTTATTGACAATGAATGGACCTTCCCATTTTGCATCAAACTTGCCCTTACTCATGTGTGTCATAGTCATCGGGCATCTGACAGTAAGCACAAGTTCTCCTTTCTGAAATGTTCGAATTCTGACTTTCTTGTTAAAAGCCCTTGAAATTCTAGCTTGATAGAATTCAATATTCTGTTGAGCAGATAACCGCTTTTCATCCAGAGCCTCCAATTCTTGAAGTCGAAGACGATCATTATTTTCTGAGGTAAGTTCATTAGCGATTGCTATCCTTAAAGAAGGAATTTGAATCTCTAATGGGAGAACAGCCTCAGATCCATACACCAGAGAGAAAGGTGTACACTTAGTGGCATTACGGACTGTAGTACGATAAGCCCACAAATATTCCCCGAGCTTGTCACTCCAATTACGTTTGTTAGTGGAGACAAACTTCTTTAGGAGTTTGATGATAGTCTTGTTGAAAGCTTCTGCCAATCCGTTAGCTGCTGGATTATATGCGGTAGAAGCAACATTGTTGATCCGGTGATCGTCACAGAATCGAGTAAATTTCTGGCTGACGAACTGTGGTCCGTTATCATGAACAATGCGTCGAGGAACACCAAATCTGTAGATGACGTGGTGCTTAATAAAGCTGATGACATTAGACGTCTTAACTTCAGATAAAGGAATGGCTTCGGCCCATTTGGAGAAGTAATCGGTTATTGCGAGAATGAACTAATAACCTTTAGATGACGGTGGATTGATCGGGCCAACAATGTCCATGCCCCAAGCTTCAAAGGGCCATGATGCTGCCGTCGGATGTAGAAATTCTGAAGGTTGATGTATAAAATCCGCATGGATTTGGCAAGCTTTGCATTTCCTTGCATATTCAAAGGCATCTGATACCATAGTTGGCCAATAATAACACATCCGTCGAATACGGTCTTGAAGTTTTGGCCCAGGTTGATGCGCTCCACAAATTCCATCATGTGCTTCACGAATAACTTGTTGGGCTTCATCACCGGCAATGCACCGAAGGAGTAAACCATCATAAGCTCGACGATATAAGGTCTTTGTTGTATGATTGTAATAGAATCTGAGTGATCGTCGTCTGATAGATGCTGCCTCACTCGGATCATCCGAAAGAATATCATATAATACGAGATCTAAGAAAGGAAGTCTCCAATCTTTATCCGTATTCTGATTCTCAGTCGAGTTACTGAAGATGAATTCCATGCTGGAATCAGATGAAGATGACATCGATTTACGACTGAATCCAAATCCTCTTGTTGTGTTGACGTCATGAGATGTTGATTCTTCAATGTCAACTGGAAGTCCTAGAGTCAGGTTATTTTCAAGATGAAATAATTCTCGATTACGAACAACAATCATTTGTTGCCGTCTGATTGGGATAGCCAGCACCGCTGCAAGATTAGCAAGGGCATCAGCTTCTGTGTTACATGCTCGCCTAACATGTTCAATGAAGAATTCCTTAAATAATGAGGCCATAGATATGGCCACTCTATGATAAGGAACCAGATCTTGATGGCGAACTTCATAAGTACCCCTGATCTGATTGACAATAAGTTTAGAGTCTCCATACGCCTCCAAATGTTGAATATTCAGATGTTTAGCGAGTTGAAGACCAATAAGCAATGCGTTGTACTCAGCTACATTGTTTGAACACGGCTGATCGAGAGAATAAGCTCTTTGGATGGCAAGACCTTCTGGCGATACAAGAACAATTCCAACTCCAGCAACAATATCGCCATTAGGACCAATTCTTGATGCTCCATCAAAGAATAGACGCCAAGTAGGATCTTCTTCAGCAATTTGATTTGAATCTAGGACTTCATCTGGGATTTCATCATAGAGTTTTGAATTTTCTAGAATTAAGTGAGAAGCCAGAAAATCAGCTAAAGCTTGTCCCTTGACTGATTTCTGAGGAATATAGTGCATATCATACTGAGCAAGTAGGATTCCCCAGTTAGCCAATCGAGAATTCAAAACACTGGGTTTCTTCATCATGATCCGTATAGGATTGATCCTGGAGATGACATGAATAGTCTGGCCAATGATATAATGACGTGTCTTTTGGACAGCAAACATCAAGGCTAGACATTCTTTTTCAACCGGTGAATATCGAGGTTCAGCTCCGGTCATAGTGCGGCTGAGATAATAAATGGCCTGTTCATGGCCATTTTGATTCTTTTGAGCGAGTAATGCACCCAATGAATGACTCATTGCTCGAGTATAGAGGAGGAACGGTATTCCTGAGACGGGAGGTACCAATACCGGAGGGCTCATCAGATATTGTTTTATATCATCGAATGCTTTCTGACATTCATCATTCCAGACAAAAGAGACACCTTTCTTCATAAGTTTGTTGAATGGTCTGCAGCATCCTGATAAATTAGAGATGAATCTCCTGATATAAGCGATTCTTTCTTGAAATCCTCGTAGCTCTTTTAAGGTGCGTGGAGGACGCATCTCTTGGATGGCTTTGATCTTCTCGGGATCCACGTGTATACCTTTAGAGGTAATGACGAAGCCGAAAAATTTACCACTAGAGACGCCTAAGAAGGACTTAGTAGGGTTCATCTTTAATTGATGCTTACGCATTAGATCAAATATAGTCTTCAAATCTTGGATATGATCCTCCTTTCGTCGACTTTTGACTGCAATATCATTAACATAGCATTCGACTGTTTTCCGCAAATGTTCACGGAATATAGTGCTCATAGCTCGTTGATAAGTTGCTCCTGCATTCTTGAGACCGAATGGCATAACTGTATAACAGTATGTACCAATCGGCGTTCTGAAAGAAGTGTGCTTCTCGTCTTCTGGAAACATTTTGATCTGATTGTACCCAGAATACCCATCCATGAATGACATTCGTTCAAATCCACAGGTATTATCAACCATGACATCAGTGATTGGTAGAGGGAATTCGTCTTTAGGACATGCCGCATTGAGATCGCGAAAGTCTATGCATACTCTGATCTTGCCAGTCTTTTTAAGAACAGGAACAATATTAGCCACCCAATCGGGATGTTGTTCCTCTCTAATAAACCCAGAGGTAATGAGTTTATTGACTTCAGCTTCAATTGTATCCATGATGTCTGGACGAAATTGTCGCTGTTGTTGTTTGACCGGTTTAGCATTCGGCAAGATGTTGAGCTTGTGAGTTGTAATTTGAGGATCAAGCCCTGGCATATCTTCATAACTCCAAGCAAAGACATCAATGTATTCACGAATGAGTTTGATCATGTCTTTCTTATCAGTTTCTGAAAGACTTTCACTGATGAATATTGGTTTGGGAGATCCCTCTTCACAAACATCTATTTGAACAAGTTTATCTTCAGTCGGAGGTTCTTTTTGCTCGAAACGGAACTCCCATTGATTATCTAATCTTTGGGCCCACTGTTCTGATTCAGGTGAGATTTCAAACTCTTCTTCGTCTTCATCACTTTCTTCAGAATGGTCAATGGAAAGAAGGTTGGAATAGAAGTCACCGATACTCGTATCGGAATCCCAAGAAGTGGTACTAGAAGAATCAGATCTCTTATCTTCGTCAGACTCAAGATCTTCATGGATAATATTGATGAAAGGAGTAGGAGCAGTATAACCCAATCCGTATTTCGTCCTTCCATATTTCAAAGGAGGAATCCGGACAGGCATTTTTCTTCCTTTTCCATTATTGAGGCCAGTCCTGAAGTCATAGCCCATATTTTTGATGATGTCTTAAGATTGCTGACTATAACGACGTAGTTGTAATCTTCCAGTATCATCATTTTTGTCATCATCTTCAAGATTAGAAGGATTTTGAGGCCCTTGGTAGAAGAATATTGGAATGTCTCCTGGCTTTCTGCTGGGAACTAGAAAGTATGAAGATTGTACAGGTTCTAGAGACACATCTGTATGAACAGTCTGTACAACTCCTATGGTTATTGTGTTCAAGTCATCTAACAGATGTAAATAACTATGAACATAATTACACACATCAACGTACTGCAAAGGTGGAGACTTTTCATTAAATGTAAAAGCAGCAATATTTACATTGGGAGAAGGCTGAGCCTTAGAGATTTTAGCCAAGTCAATGACTAAAGGGGGAGAAGAAGAAGAAGCTTTGTTTCGATTAAGATCGATAACAAATGGCTCAGAAGAGGTGAGCTCCCTTGAAGTTTGAGTAGGAAGAGTAGTCCGCCCTCCAACTGGAATTAGCAGAGTATCTTGTGAAGGTACAGGAACTGTAGTACGCCCATTGACAGGAATGATCAGTGTATTCTGAGTAGATGACTGAGGTAACGGAGAGATCCGTCCACTCACTGGAATGATGAAAGAATCTTCTCCAGAGGGTTTAGGAGATTGTTGCTGAGTAGTTCGACATTTAACAGGGATTATTAAAGTCTCACTTTGTGCATCTTCTTTCTCCATAGCTTGTATGATCCTTGTATACTCTTCTTTATACATTCGGGAATCATTGAAATAAGCTTCAACCCCATGGAAGGGATTTATATCAGCAACTTCTTTTTGTACTCTTCCATTGCTATCAATGTATTTAAAACATTGATGAAGAGTAGAGGGCACCATATTATTTTCATGAAGAAAGGGCCTCCCCAGAAGAAGATTATAGGATCCCGCGATCTCGATCACATAGAAAGTGACTTTAGATCTGAAATCACCTATCTGAAGCTTCAGATGAATCTTTCCTAAAGGCTCACTTCGGCTTTGATTGAATCCCAAGATAGTAGTAACCGTCTTGGAGAGCTTGTGAAGAGGGATTTTTAGTTCATCCAACAAACTCTTTGGCATTATGCTTATAGCAGACCCTGGGTCAATGAGAATACGATCTATCTTCATCGTATCAATATAACCAGTATAGTAGAGAGGTCGGTCATGTCGATTATCCTCCAGTAACATGTCGTCTTGTGTAAAGGTGATATTTGGGATAATCTCCAGTACACTGTTGCAATGTAAGCAAGTGGCAGGTTCCGCATCCGGCTTCTTCAATTGTGCAAGACAAGAGTTAGCTTGTAGAAGTGCTTCACTTAACGTCTCCCGAGTCTCTTTGGAAAGACGTAGAAGTTCAAAAAGGGACATTCTAGCTGGAGTATTAGCAAGTTGAGCCAAAATGTCGAAGTTGTAAGGCTTCTGAAGTCCAAGAGGAGAAGACTTCTTGATTGGCTTATCAGACCGAGCCTGTTGTTTGCCTTTCTCCAGAGCCGTAGGCTTGGGAGGAACAGGTTCAGTAGATGTAGTTGAAGGAACAGGTGCAGTAGATGATTCTTCTTCGGGAGGAACATTAGGAGCATCTTTAGCATCTGAAGGGATATCAGTAGGATCTTCAGGATTTTTAGAATAATCCTTTAGGTAAGGTTTCCCTGTTCGAGTAGCACTAACAAGTGCTTCTTCTTTTTCTTTTGGCTCTGTGCCAGAGGTAGACCCAATAGAAGTCATATGACATGACTTGATCTTTCCAGCCTTCTTGGATTTTTGAGAAGAAATCTTTTGAGGAGAAGGCGATTCAAAATCTGCCACTAGATCAGGATGGATCCACTTGATTTCCCCTGTTTCCAAAGTGATTGGCACTAATCCTTCAGACTGTGGAGGAGGAAGATCCACTATGTCAAGAGTTGCCTTGGGAATAGGAACAATCCCACTTTCAAGGAGTTGAGGAGGGAAATTTCCAAATTGCATAGAGACGACGTTGGAGGTGACGGTCTTCTCTTTTGGAGTAAGAGAGATAGCTCCAGATTTAATCATTTCTTGGATCTTTCCTTTCAATACATAACATGTACGAATTGTATGACCCAGCATTCTGTGATATGGACAGTATTTAGGATGATCTGTCTTACCAGCTTCATCAGGTTTCTTGATCTCTGGTAATTGTATTTTATTACCTTTCAGCAGACATTCAAAGATACCAAGGACATCGTCGTCATCAAAAGAATATTCTTCTCTGGGGCGAGGTGTTCTTGATTGTTGAGTTGTTGAGGCAGGAGTTTGAACATTTGATGCATCTTTGCTCTGAAGATTAACTTCAAGAGTTTCTTTTCCTTTGCAAGCATTATTTTTATTGTTAGAACCTTGTCCTGTTTCTTTAGGAGTCATCTGCACTCCTAAACCTTTGAAGGTTTCAGCACTGATTTCTGCAGCTTTAGCACTGACTATGAAGGAAGGCCAATCTTAAAATTGAGTGGACCCTGTCCACATACTGATGATTGGTAACAAGTTTGATTTGCACATGTCAATGGTGACAGCATCAGGAGTTCCAAGAGACATCTTCAGAGCTTCTCTTCGAAACCGTTCAATGTATTCCTCTGTAGATTCATTATTTTTCTGCTTGATTCTAATAAGAGCAGACATAGTCATGTCATTAAGCCCTTTATAGAACCTTTCAAGAAACATCTGTTTGAAACCAGCAAATGAGGTAATACTCTCATCTGGGAGACTCCTATACCATTCATAAGCCGTTCCCTTGAGACATCCAATAAATACCCGAGTAAGGAGGGCATCACTTGGTTGTAGTTGATTAGTCATCACTTCAAAGTGATTGATAAACTGACTTGGAGAAGTGGTTCCATCATAGAATGAGATAGTAGGAGGCTTGTATTTAGGAGGATATGAGACCTGCTTCCATTCTATCGGATAAGGCTGCTTGATGCCTAACCTTTGTAAACCATCCTTCTGTTTGAATGCCTTGAATTGAGTTTTGAGATTCTTCAATTCTTCAGAGACAACTCCCGAAGATTGTGGAGTTGTGGCTTGTAGAGAATAGTTGGGAGGAGGAACAACATTGTAAGCACTACCCCCAGCTCCAGAGAGACTAGGATTTGGTAGAGCTGGTCCAGGAGTATTGGATTGTACTGCTGGAGGAACTTGTACTGGACTTATATCAGTATCAACTGGTATGGCATCTGATACAGTGTGTCAATTTTGTAACTGAGCTGTCATGAGTTCATACATCGACTTCATTGTGTCAGTCATAGACTTCATTTGCTGTTCCAAAGAAGCAATTCTTTGATCTTGAGGAGTCAGGGAAGAAGAAGGTTCATCAGTATTCCCATCAACCATGTAAGTCGTGACTGTATGAGGGATTATTGATGAACTAGTAGATGTTGTATGCTCTGAATCATTGCTTCGTGTATCAAAGTCAACTATAGGAGAATTACCCCCAGTAGGAAGAGGTGGGAAGTTAGATTCTCCAAGAAATTCAGAATCAATTTCAGGGATCAAATTTTTTTGACTAGAAGCCAGGACTCTTGCTCTGGTGTTTCTATATACTCCATCTGGACTATCAACTCTACCCCCGGTGTCCCGAGAAGTCATGTTGACGGAGGCAAACAAAGGCTCATCTTCATCAGGCATAGGTTTATACTGAATCCTATTGAAGACAGACTGTCGTTTATTTTGACATCTGCATTGCATTGTGACTCTTGGCTGGAAGTCACATTCATGATCACCATGGTCTTGAACTGTTGATTCACATCTGCACTGAATTATGACTCTTGGATAGAAGTCACATTCTGTATGTTCCTTTGATATAGAATTACTCCTTCTCTTCTGTTGAAGATATTCCCGTAAATCTGTTTGTGAAGATTGAGGAGTATACTTCCTGTTCTTGGGTCTTG
This sequence comes from Iris pallida, assembly GCA_029216955.1. Taxonomy (NCBI): domain Eukaryota; kingdom Viridiplantae; phylum Streptophyta; class Magnoliopsida; order Asparagales; family Iridaceae; genus Iris; species Iris pallida. Next base: position 31,073,906 of record JANAVB010009999.1, read on the forward strand.
ATGGCTCTTGATTATACAAAGAGTGATTAATGTGAGCCACATAATTTCTTGCATACTCTGCATCTGGATCTTTTATCTTCATATCCAATTGGTATGGTTTCTTAACACCAAAAGTGCTGAGTTTTGTTCTTAAATCAGTGGGAGGTAACACATTAATTTGGAAACATGAAGTTTTCCTTCCATTGATCTGGATATTTGCAGAGAAGGAAGAGTTGAACCACTCCTTTGATTAGGAGTTGGTAATAGACCCTCTTTAATGGACAGATTCTGTGCCCAATTTGAAGAAATCAAAGAAGAAGACATTCAGATTTTGAGACATAGAATGTCCAGAAGGAAGAGTAGTCAAAAGACCATCTCCTTTCCTTTGACTAACAAAAGTATTAGTCAAAGCTGTTCCTGAAGTAAAAACTACAGGAGCAGAAGAAACAACTAAAGAGTTATTCCTTTTCGAAGGGACTTTGTGTGGAAGACCACCCCCAGTTCTAGTAGAACTCGGTGAAGAAGAAGAGATAACTAAGGAGCTATTCTTCTCTGATGAAATACACGCTGAAACAGACTTGGTTAAAGAACTAGAGCTGTTAACGTGATTTTTGATTTTAGAATTACACGCTGGAATAGATTCGGCTAAGGAGCCAGTACTGTCAGCGTGACTTTCGAATGTGGGTTTGCACACTGGAATAGATTTGGCTAAGGAGCCAGTACTATCAGCGTGACTTTTAGAGTTGAATTTGCACACTGGAACAGATTCGGCTAAGGAGCCAGTACTGTCAGCGTGACTTTTAGAGTTGAATTTGCACGCTGGAACAGATTTGGCTAAAGAACCAGTACTGTCAGCATGACTTTTAGAGTTGAATTTGCACGCTGGAACAGATTCGGCTAAGGAGCCAGTACTGTCAGCGTGACTTTTAGTTACTGTCATCTTCGAGCGCACAAGAGTGTGCATGCTTGCAGTGGAGTTCTTGCCAGTGTTAGGAGTAGACACTGTGGCAGAGACTTCACCATTGACTGCCAACTGATTCTTAGGGACATAGACAGAGTGTCCCTTCGACTTGGCAGTGATGATGAAGGCTGGAGTGGGCTTGCCACCCTTAGCCCGCTGCATTTCTTCATAGGCGAGTTGATCGAATTTGATCGTCATCACCTTCTTCGTCGAGCCGATTGACGAAGTGTCACATTGAGTTGTTACCATCTCAGAAGAGGAGATGGTTTTCCCCAGCAGAGTCGCCAATTTGTTTTCCATAAAGAAATTCTCTTTATTTGTTGTGTTTCTGGGAAAATTACAACTGTAGGAATCCGATCTAGAAGACGATCGCTTTATCCCTTGGACTATGCGAAGAAGAAAAGCTCTCAAAATTTTGACAGTAGATATCAATGTATCTGTACAATGAATGAGAAAAAGAACTCTATTTATAGAGTCAAAACAGTAACTGAAAAGATAACTACCTCACCACTGGTATATTTGAAAAGTCACGCAGACTCTAAATACACGCAGGGTTAGTGAGTAGTTACTGGACGTGGCCCGTAACTGTTGGACACATGGCATTAGTGCATGGGTCGTGTGCAAGTTACTGGGCACGCGAGAGAGAGATCGGTGGCATGGCTGCCACGTACTCCAGTTGAAATGAAATCCACGCTGTCTTGCTGAAGGCAAAAATCCATACAGTTTCGTTGACGCAGACTCGTTGAAGGCAAAATCTACGCAAGCTTTGAAGAAGAATACTTCAGAATTCACGCAGCCTTTGAGAAAAATAACTCAAAAATCCACGCAAACTTGAGGAAGGAGAAGGTTCAGAATCCACGCAAACCGCCAGCTGTCTTGATTTGGTACGCTTCGTCTGACACAAAATCTCTGACATTGATTATATTGTCAGCCGCATTAAATGAAGATAAGACCCAAAGTCACGCCAACTTGGTGAAGAGTGAGTCTTGCTAAGGAAGATTTTGAAAATCACGCAAAAGACGGCGATGATCTCTCGAGTTCTGTGCATACGTGGCATACGAGAAGACGTTTCTCGACTGCTGTGTTGTCAGTCATTATGATTCTGACGTATGGCTGAGCTGTCTCTGCGTGATTTCTAAAGGAGATGGACAGGCAGAACTTTAGCGTATCTTTTGTGCTGCTTCTCGGATCACTCTGCGTGACTTGTTCTGATCAACTCAGCGTGACTTCATTTTTGAGGCCTACACACATGTATGCTATACGTAGGGTTTCAATTCAAAAATTTTGGTTGAGTTTTGTGTTGAAATTGTTTTAATCTGAGACTGCCTTATGTTAATATTCACTGCTTTAAATGTTAGCTTATTTTCAGACTTTGCATATAAATGCTGAACTAAAACTGGGTTTAACCTTTCATTACTAAGCTATAACCCTGTACAAGGACACACACATACACCCTAACCTAGTATACCCTGTCATGTAACCTAACCTTTCCTCTCTATGTTATGATCATGTACCTGTATAGATATATATATAGAGTTTATGCATGCATGTTATAACGTATATAGATACATAACTAAGTCTCTACCTTTATATATATATATATATATATATATATATATATATATATATATATATATATGGTTAGCCATGCATGTTATGATTAAATAGGTTGCGTTTTACAGATTATTTAACCAATATGCCATGACTAATGTAACTTGATAGTTATTGTTTGAAACCCAAATCCTCCTATGCACTTTCATGTATATTCACGTACACACACGCCTACTATCTAACCATATGAACATGCCCCCATACACATAATGCTAGCGTTTTCCTTTTTAACGCTCTCTATTATATATTGTGATTGGATTTCAATGTAATCGACTTTCGTTAATTAAACTTGTGATTTTGATTTTCTTGGGATAGTACCCTTTTTTTGATGATTGGTAGTTACCTTTCTTTATTTTTGATAAGTACCAGTTTTCATATAGGATGGTAGACCGCCTTACAGTTTTGATGGTTTGTTGTTTCTGTAACTTCTCTAGTTTAGCACCCTAGATTGCTTGTATATTTTGATACCCTATGACCGTTTTGGTATTAGCATGACTAGTATACCTAGATGAGACTTTCACTACCACCGTATGCCATGACCCTGTATGTCGTCCTTTTGATCACATGATTTGTTTTAATCTGGGACTTTGATTGTAGGGGTTTGACCTAGAAGGAGTATGAACATTTTAATTTCGAGGACGAAATTTTTATAAGGTGGGTAGGATGTGAGCACCCTGAATTTTGGGTTAATTTTTTTTTTTTTTAATTTTTTGATTGTTTAGTTTCATTAAATAATTTATTCTGTTATTTTTTCCCTAAGTGTACTTTTCCGTGCCTTTGATATTTGGAGTGTCAGGGATGTTCAACTCTGGAAATCTTCTTCACGAGTTTTGGAGTGGACAGGATTACCTTCATGATGGTATATAGTGCCCCACTCAGACTTGTTCCCTTGTGCTCTTTTTGCTTCGCAGAACTTTGGGTCGAATTAGACCATTTGATCATTAATTATTTTTCCCACTCTTTTTCTTGATCATTTTTTAGCACGTTACCGTGACTTTTCATTTGGGAGCACAAGACCAGTCAGTTTCTTGAAACCAACTCCTCATGCATGATCTACTCGAGATGCTCTTCACCCTTGACCTTCGTGTCCCACTCAGACACGCCATTTTGTGCTCCATTTGCTTCGCACAACTTTCCTGACACGTGACCCGATTTTATTTCACTCCACGGCGTCACATTCATTTTCCAACTTGATTTGTGGGTCCCCTGTCGACCAAAACCTGTTAGCCCCAATTATGGACATGGCCCACATTGAGCCTACTACCCGTTCGACACTTGTGTCCCATTTATTGGAATCCCCATGTGCTACTTATTTACCCATGATCATCAACGTCTAATTTTAATTCGATTTTTGCTCAATGTCTGATTTGACCCAAACCAGCTTGACCGAACCCAGCCCAGCTTCGTGTTATTCTCCATCACCATCATCCTCAGCCTTATTACCCTTGAAAAATACTAAATATTCATTCTACCTATTTTAATTATTATTAAAAATTTCCATTGATTTTAATCCATGGGAATGACCTATTCTAGCTAATTAAATCCTAGCCTTTGGGTTCTCTCTTGTAATCCCCACCATCAATTTCCTACATTTATTTTTTTTCCCACACAAACTCCTCACAGCCGGCCCTAAGTTTGAGGAGAACTTTTCTCCCATTCTCTCTCTCATTAATTGCACAATATTATCCTTTCTCTCTCTCTCCCTTTCAAAATTTTTCAAACCAACAACAACAACAGCATGCTACACCCGAGCTTCTCTCCTCCTCCTCACCCTCACTCCGGCCACCCCCTGGCCAGCCTCGCCGTCGGCCATCGCCGCCACCACCACCAATGACTTAACCACCACTCCTTAGCCGCGACAACCACCACAGCCGCCGTCGCAGTCATCGGCCTCCACCGCGTGGCCGCCCCCACAGTCGCCGTGGCCTCGCTGGCCGCCGCCGCCGGACAGGCTAGGCACGCAAGCCCAGGCCAGCGCAGCCGTACATGGAGGCGCGCACGTGCGCGCGCGCGCGGGCCGCCGTCGTGCGCCGCCGCGCCGCCGCACGGCCGCCGTAGGTGGCCCCCCCCTCCGGCGAACTCCATCGAGCCTTCCCCTGACGGCCACCATCCTCCGGGACGCGCCGTCGAGGCGATTCGTGCGTTTTGCACGACGTCCCGTCGTGACACGCGCGAAATTAAGTTCATTTTGGCGCTCCGTCGCAGCAACTTTGTGCATGTTTTCCCGGAAATCCGACCGTTGGATCGATGATTTCTTCTCTCCATCACAATCTCGGTATATCCACCTTCATTCCTGTCAATTTTCGTCCGTTAATTTTATCGTTTGATACATCAAAACCGGCCACCAAGTTGACCGTTTGAATTGTATTAAATTTGGACAGTTTCGCGGGGCCAACTTCGTTAGCTTGTATCTCCTCCACCGCAGCTCTGTTTGGCGTGCTACCAGTTCCTGTGTGAAGCTGGTATAACCCTCTTACTACCCCTCCAGTTTCGTTTCATTGTGAGCTTGTTTGATTGGTTGAATTCGACGCCAAAGTTGGCCGTCCGAATTCGTAATTTCCAACTTGTAAAATTCTATTTTTGAACACGGGACTCCAGATTTTATTTCTGACACCACCATTAGACTCGTGGCATCATTCTGGCATATTTTCATATAAAATTTGTTAGATTTGGAGAACGTGAGCCCTGGCACGTTTTTCGATGCAAAGTGGGTCCCACATTCTGGGTCAACGGAACTTTTTGACGCCGGCTCATCAGAATCCAATTTCGGATATACCGTTGAATTCGTATCATCATTCTGGACTCGTCGACATATAATTTGCTAGGTTTTGGTGGACATTGGGTCCGGCACGCATTTCGGTACAAGTCGGATACCAATATCCGGGTCAACGGGTCATTTTGAGATCGGCTCATTGGAATCCAATTCCGGTGATACCGTTGAGTTCGTATCATCATTCTGGACTCGTTGACAGGTAGTTTGCTGAGTTTTGAGAACTTTGGCTCCGGTACGCATTTTCGTGTAAACCGGAATTCCAAGTTCTGGTCAACGGACCAAATTGAGATCGGGTCAACGGAATCCAATTCTGAAGATACCGTTGGGTTCGTATCGTCATTCTGGTTACGCTCTCGTAGGCTGGGCGTTGTTACGCTCTCGTACCCTAACAGTGGGTACAGGTCGTGACAAGAAGAGACAAACTTTTTGAGAAGTTTAATAATTGTCTTGTTGAAAGCTTCGGCCAAACCATTAGCAGCTGGATTGTAAGCTGTAGAAGCTAAGTTCTGGATCCGATTCTTGTCACAAAATCGATAAAACGCCTGACTGGCAAATTGTGGTCCATTATCATGGATTATCCTTCGGGGAATCCCGAAACGGTAAATGACATGATGTTTGATGAAATTAACCACATTAGACGTTTTTACTTCCATAAGAGGAACTGCTTCTGCCCATTTAGAAAAGTAATCGGTTATAGCCAAGATAAACCGATACCCTTTTACAGAAGGAGGATTAATTGGACCAATAATATCCATGCTCCAAGCTTCGAAGGGCCAAGAAGCTACTGTAGGATGTAAGAATTCAGAAGGTTGGTGAATAAAATCAGCATGAATCTGACATGCTTTACACCGTCTGGCATAATCCACAGCATCCGCTATCATGGAAGGCCAATAATATCCTATTCTTCGAAAATGATCCTACAATTTTGGACCCGATTGATGAGCACCGCAGACACCATCATGAGCTTCACGGAGTGTTTGCTTAGCTTCGCTCTCAGAGAGACATCATAGCAAAAGTTCGTCATAAGAACGATGATACAACATATGCAAAGAAGAATCGTAGTAGAATAGAAATGATCGTCTTTTGATTGATGCAGCTTCTTTTGGATCTTCAGGTAAAATTTCATGGACCACATAATCAATAAATGGACTTTCCAATCCCTTTGCTGAGAATTTGATTCTGTAGTATAACTCTGTTCGATATGCAAATTATTCTTGACATAGAGTAAATCTCTATCCAATAAAGTAATAGTATTTTGTCTTCTAATTGGAACTGCTAAGTCCGCAGCTAGACTAGCGAGAGCATCAGCTTCCAAATTTTTAGAACGTGGTACGAATTCAATGAAGAATCTTTTAAATGAAAGAACCAATTCGATTACCACTTGATGATAGGGAATGAGGTCAGGATTTCTGACTTCATATGTCCCTCTGACCTGATTAATAATCAGTTGAGAATCTCCATAAGCTTCCAGGAACTCAATGTCCAATTGTTTTGCTACTTGAAGACCAATTAGCAGAGCATTATATTCTGCCACATTATTGGAACATGGTTCATTAAGAGAATAAGTACGGTATATGACCATTTTATCAGGAGAGACCAAGACGATGCCTACTCCGGAGACAATATTGCCTTTAGGTCCAACCCGCGATGCTCCATCAAAGTATAGTTGCCAAATGTCATCCCTCAAAGTCATGCTACAATCTACGACTTCATCTGGAATGTCCTCATATAGCTTAGAGATTTCAGGTATAGGGTGAGCTGCTAAGAAATCAGCTAATGTTTGACCCTTCACTGATTTTTGAGGTACATAGACCATATCATAAGGAGTAAGCAACATTGTCCAGGTGGCTAACCTGGAGTTAAGAATGCTCGGCTTTCTCATCAATACCCGAATAGGATTTATTCTGGATATGACATGAATAGTTTGTCCTGACACATAATGTCGTGTCTTTTGAACGACAAAAACCAAGGCCAAACATTCTTTCTCCACAGGAGTATACCTGTGTTCAACTCCAACCATCATTCGGCTAAGATAATAAATTGCATGTTCATGACCCTTATCACTTTTTTGTGCAAAAAGAGCATCAAGAGAATGATCTAAGGCTCGAACATACAGCAAAAATGGTCTTCCTACTACTGGAGGTACCAGAACATGTGGATTTGTAAAGTATTGCTTAATATCATTGAATGCTTTTTGACATGCTCCATCCCAAACAAATGACACACCCTTCTTCAGCAAACGAGAAAAAGGTTGACATCTCCCAGAAAGATTGGATATAAATCTCCTGATATAAGCAATGCGACCTTGAATGCCATGGAGTTCTTTCAGATTACGTGGAGGACGTATTTCAAGAATTGCTTTGACCTTATCAGGATCAACATGGATACCTTGAGAAGTAATGACAAATCCCAAAAACTTGCCACTGGAAACCCCTAAGAAAGACTTAGTAGGGTTCATCTTTAATTTATGTCAACGCATCAACTCAAATACTGTCTTCAAGTCTTGAATGTGATCATCTTTTAATCGATTTTTGACAGCAATATCATACACATAACATTCAACTGTTTTCTGCAGATGTTCTTGAAAGATATTGCTCATGGCCCGTTGATACGTAGCACCGACATTTTTTAGACCAAACGGCATAACCGTAGCAGGATGCTTTTCATCTCCTGGATGCATCTTAAGCTGGTTGTATCCTGAAAATCCGTCCATGAAAGACATGCGTTCAAAACCACATGTATTGTCTATCATGACATCGGTAATCGGAAGTAGAAATTCGTCTTTTGGACAAGCTGCATTAAGATCTCAAAAATCTATGCAAACTCAGACTTTTCTATTCTTCTTCATAACAGGAACAATGTTAGCAACCCAATCTGGGTGTTGTTCCTCACAAACAAAGTCACATATGGTCAGCTTTTTGACTTCTGCTTCAATTGCATCCTTCATATCTGGTCGAAAATGTCGCTGCTATTGTTTTATAGGTTTGGCATTAGGAAGAATATTGAGTTTATGAGTAGCTACTTTAGGATCTAGACCCGGCATATCCTCATAACTCCATGCAAAGATATCAATATATTCTTTAATTAGCTTTATCAACTCTTCTTTTTGCTCTTCAGAAAGGTTTTTACTGATGAATATCGGCTTAGACGTAGTTTCATCTCCAACATCAATCTGGACAATTTCATCTTCTGTAGGTGGCTGTCGCTGTTCAAAATGAAGCTCCCATTGAATGTCCATTTGTTGTGCCCAAGGGTCATTTTCAAATGGCTCAGATTCACCATCAGTTTGAACCATGTTGACTGAAAAGATGCACTCAGATTCAACATACTGGTTTCCTCCAGAATCTGAGGATTGTAAAGAACTGGCAAAAAATTTGTCTTCCATATTTTCTTTATACATGTGGGATGTATCAGATTTAATGAACTAGATTTCTTCAGAATCTGAGGATTGTGAAGAAGTGGAAGAAAATTCTTCTTGTATATCTTCATTAAACATGTGGGATGGATCGTATCCCAACCCATGACGAGTTTTTTGGTAAAATAGATCACCACATAATGGTAATCGTCTACCCTTACCTTGATTGAGACCTAGCATAGTTTTTAAATCATATCCCATATTCTGGATAATCTTAAGAGATTGTTGACTATATTTGTCAATTCTGATTTTTCCTTTATCTTTCTCTGTGAGATCATCTGTCTGAGTAACAGGGATATTTCTAGCCAAGCCAAACACAATTTGGCGCTTGTTTTTCTTATTAGACGGGATAACAAAATAAGATTCTTCGTGACGTCTATAAGTTACACAAGCTTGTGATGATGAGGCTACAGGTAGAAGATAAGGAGAAGATGCTAGGAACCTTTGAGCATAGGGTCCAACATTGACATGAGGAGGAAAAGAATTTTTCTTATGATTAATATATAAGGTTTCCTTTGTATGTATGTCATTTTTATGTTGATGACTTTGATTATCAGCAGATAAAGTCATTCTTTCAATAAATTTGACAGCCATATACTCTAAAAGGAAATCTTCATTAATATGAGAAAGTACAGAATGATCAATATTTACATTATTTACAAACTGACTACTACGCTTTGGATTGATCATTAACGGACCGTCATCCGTCTTCAGCATAGACTTGCCAAGGTTGATAATCAGTGGTTTTGGATAATTTGTACGAGAAGTACGTCCCTTGACCTTGATCATGAGAGGTTGAACTTGGCTCTTGACTGGAATTCTCATAGATTTCTCAGACGAAGCTCGCGTTCTTCCTTTAACCTTAATCATCAAAGGTTCGTCATTGATAAGTTGGGGTTGAATTCAACCTTTAACTTTAATCATCAAAGGTTGATCTACTGGAGGATCTTCTAAGACAGATTGATCTTCTACAAGCGACCGATCTTCAACCATATCAGATATTTCTTTCACATGCACCTGCTTGTAGAGTATTGAATCAGAGAAATAGGCTTCAACACCCTTAAAAGGATTGATATCTGCGAATTCAATCTTCACAATCCCTTGAGAATCTACATACTTGAAGCATTGGTGGATAGTTGAAGGCACAATGTTATGCTCATGTATCTACGGTCTTCCAAGAAGGATGTTGTAAGATACATCTGAGTTGATAACATAAAAGGTCGTGTCACGCCCCAGAACCAGAATACTGGAGAGCGGGGGCGTACATAGCCAGCTACGTATAACAGAGTGGAATCCACGCCGCTATACGGTCACGGCTGTCTAGATATATGAGGGTTTCACTACAATTCATCAGTCTCTTAAGGTCATAAATAACCTATTGTCTCAATCTCAACCAACTAATAATAATTACAAGATGTCAGACCACCAAATACACAATAGTAAGGCGTCTCATACATTATATATTCGGAATGATCTTGAAGCTAGTCGTTACAAAATATGAGGACTAGCAAGAGTTCAGTCATACATGATTAACCCCCGGGGTTTGTCAATCATGTTACAGCCCATAGGCAGACAGTAAGTAAGTACAACCGAGCTAACACTTGCTCGTCGGCTAAACGCCTCAAAAGAATAATTTACAATATCACAGTGGGAGAACAAAAGAAATCCACTCGATGCCCTGGTTACGCCTGGTGACCACCATCGGGCTGGAAAGCAGGGAGATCCTTTGGTGCTGCTCCGGTATCTGGCCATACAAAACCAGCTGGGTCAGACCCCAGAAAGAGCAAGTGCCACAAAGGAGGCTTCACTTAAGAACTAAAACCAGCAAATCATTAGCATTCAATATGTAAGAAAACAACAAGTAACACAGATTGAGGTTTGTGCACAGATTGAGGTTTGTGCACTACCAATGTACTTGTCCCAATCAGAGAAAATAATTAAGAGAAGCATTATTGACATAAGACAACTGGAGAATCATGCTAAATGAAATATAGCTGGGCAATATATGAAGAGAAGACGAAGGTACTATTCCGGAAGCCAGGTTACAATCCTTAAACCAAACAAGGACCGAGATTGTAACCCTTCGCCTGAACAGAGCTTAGTCTCTGATCATTTATTGCTAAAGGTGACAATCATTAAGGTGAAAATGAGAGAGTACAATGATAAAAGTGACAGTGAAGAGTACAATACGCTAGAGTGACAATAGAGTACAATCGTTATAGTAACAATCTGGAGTGACAATCATTATAGTGACAATCTGGAGTGACAATCATTCAATCATTCTGGTACAATCTTGCAATCAATCACTTCTAGACAATACTATACTGGACTAGACTACATCCAATCAATCACGGCCAATCATTGCCTACGGCTTTCTACATTAACTAACTAGGGTTATCACAATCCTAGTTACTAGCAAGATGCAATGAGATGCTCCAAGTAGTCACAGGCCCTGCAGCTATCCAGGTTATCCAGGCAATCATCATAGTGACAATCACTACACCAAAATAGCCATTTTGGAACACTAGGCGTTTTTCAATCTGGAACACTTATTTACCGTACCTAGGTTTTGGAACGGACAAAAACAGTGCCAAAATAAAAAAGCGTTCCAAATATTTGATTTTTTATTTTTAATAAAAATTATTTATTCTGGAACGCACCAAAACCCTTCCAAATGAAACTTTAACACAAATTAAGTCACATGCTTTTCACGTGTATTTAGCAAAAAGCATACAAGTCCCTGTCACATTTCCTTTCTCTTTCCTTTTTTTTTCACAATTCCCTCTATCAAATTCTCTGGCGGGAACTAAAAACTCGCCTCCTCACAACGCGGGATCTCGTCTGAGATCACTGACGGGATCACGACGTTGGGATCACGACGTTTGGATCACGGTCGTCCTCGTCTCTCTAACATCATCGTCGGATCATCGTCGGATCTCTCGTCCGTCTTCGTCTCGCGTCCACGTCTCGCTGTCCTCGGCTCTCCCTGTCCTTGTCTCTCGTCGTCCTCACACTCGCTTGAAACCCTAAGGTATTTGTATGCTCTCTTTTTTATGCGTATGATTGAAATCTATGATTATTTTGAAACCCTAACATATTTGTATGCCCTTTTTATTTTTGGTTTATTTGCAAAATATTGTGTTTCTTCTTTGGAATTTTTTGTTAGTAGGTAGTTTCGGAGAAACATTGTGATTTTTCTTTGGTAGGAATTTTTCAACTACTTCTGACAGTTAAATTAATGTTCTGTTCCCAAGTAGACTACTTTTGTTCGACTAATTTTGATGGTTAAATTAATTTTTCAACTAATTCTTCATGTCTGCTATGTGATTGCAGAAAAAGTTCTTGTACGACTGCAATTTGTCGGACATGCATGCTATTTGTGTTGTTGTCTGTCATATAGAATTAGTTATAGACACGTCAAAGTTTCTGATGGCGTCAAAAAGTCATCAGACTTGGTAGAAATATAAAATCAAAATTGTTGAGGAGGTTCTATGAGCAAGGATGCATCAAGAAAAAGGAACCTTTCCATGTAGAATAAGTTTAGACATCCTGTTACATGTCAGACACACTATTTATATATAGTTTATGTTATACTACTAGTCTAGAACAAGAGATGTATTCAGTAGGTGTAGCTTGTTGTATCATTGCTGCTTGATGGTTATGGAGTAAGATTGAAATAATGCTTGAATGATAACATCTAACTTATTAAAAATTACGATTTGTAGATGTGTTATAATCAAAATTTCGTTTAGTTTCTTGAGATAAAATTTACCTTCTGTTGAATCGCTATAATACTATATAGAATCTTCTTATGAAAATGGAGTTTGGTATGCTAGGAATATACTATGCATAGTGAGAGGAGTATGCCTGGCTATGCTTTTCAATATGGTCTTCTTTTGATTTATTTGTTATCACACATTATAATAACAAGAAATAATTTTGTTATTTTCTCATCTAATCTTATAAGTAACTACTTGGGTCTGTCCTATATAGGCATATGGGTGGGTGTCTATCCACTTCCTAGGTATCTAGATGCATTTCAAAGGATGTTTTCTCTGTTGCCTTCCTGCATTACAGAACATGCATTCAAAAGTCATAGAATTGTACTAGTCCTACAATTCTGTTGCTCAATTTTGCAGTACACAGGTGATGGCAAACCTACCCATACTAACTACACTGGTGGGGTATCCAGGTACCTATCTAGTGTTGTCACTACTATCTTAGTCCATTTCTTATCTTTCTTGTTGCAATATAGCTGTACAAAGTGATCCCCATATTCCTATCCACATGTAGGTTTCTTTACTCATGCATCTACTTGATTGTTTCCCTTCCTTAGTTAAGGAAATGCCCCCTGCAGCCTCGAATGGTTATGGAGCATAATCTTATACTTCTACCATTCTCAGATTTTGAAAACAAGTCGTAATATTGGTACTCCTTTGTTTCCTGTAGAAATTTGTATAGGAACAGTGCCAGTAGTCTAATATCTGTTGTCCCTATTCAAACTGGTATTCCATACCCGATCTTAACCACATTTGTATACTTAAGTTGTGTCATTACCAATTTCTCACATCTTAATAGCTTTATCGAAAAATATATGGAAAAAAAGTAACAGCACGGTAGTAGCAATACATATTACAGAATTGCCTAAGGTGCCAGATAAGGTTCTAATTTAGAAATAGTGGGTTCAAGTCTCATCATCCATTGGTGTCAATTTAATACAAGGAAAGTCCACATAAAGGCTATGTATTGGTTATAAGAAGCAAATCTAATAGAACAGTTGGGGTTTGATACCATGAAATCTCATATATCACTGTGTAGACTACTCTTTAAGCCATACCTACCCAGGGTGCATCTTCCTTTAGGATTTCTTGCTAGGAGTTGTCCCAAGATATTGGTTGACCCTATACTTCACATGTCCTATCCTACTCACTCAACCTACCTCTATGAAACAGGGGCAGTGTCATATATCTCTGCTACATCTTTCTACCTACTTAATTTGTTGGCTGTCTGATATGAGGCCTATGTCTACGGCTATGTCACTTTGTGGGTCAACATCTAACCCCTTTTAGACTGAACGGCCATGGGTTGTAAATCCTACACTCCTATACTACTCCCAGACTTTCGAAGACAACCCCCATATATTCTGGGTCCTTACTTCACTCAAAAGGTATCTGCAACAGGAAATCAATTTTTCTATTATTTAGGCTATGCTAGGAGACCCCATGCTCTTGTTTACTGATATCTGAATATATCAACCCTCCTTAAGATACTCGTTCAACAGGCAACACAGGTACTCTATGATTCATTGTTTTCATATCCATGGATAGCTCTTGCCACCATAGGTAATATGTTTCCTGATGTTTGGTTGAGTCGAATGTATCATTACTGATACATTGGACGAATATGGTGTGTAACAACAATCTGGTACCAAGAGTTAGATTTGTAGTTCGAGTATCAACTCTGATACTAAAATCAAATATAGTATCCAACACCAAATCTGATGTAAGGGTCGAATAGGATACTAATACCAGGTCTGACACCAAAGCATACCATTCGAATACCAAGTGTCAACCCGAACACTAATTAGTCCATACTGCCACCTATATAGCACCTCATGTCTTGCTTTTATACTCTGAACCCAATCAGATATCAGGTATCCAATCGAATACCAAAATTTGAAACTGATACCATGTATACAAAAGTGCAATCAGGTATCAATTCGATACCACTGTCGAATCTGACATTAACTAATACCAAGGGTCGCCAATGATATCAAGAGTAACTCTGACACTTAAAGGTAGGGTATGATATCAAATCTCTAATATTTTAAGGCCTCGACTCCTTACTGTTGTCGAATCCATGGGACAGGGTTTGCCTCCCTATGAATTTACTCGAACACCCGATGATTACTTTTGTTTTCTTGTTTCAAAAACAGAAATTACGGTTCAATAGGTAGGGAATAACTTACCTCCTGATTACTTTTGTTTTCTTGTTTCAAAAACAGAAATTACGGTTCTATCTGGCGTTCCTCCATTATGGGCAGGTAGGTATATATTCAAAGTTATTATTTCATTAATGCCAACTTTATAATTAAATTTCTGAATTAATTAGGGTGTCATTATTGACTCTCCTACAATGTCACCCTAAACTCCTATTCTGATTTTATTCATTCAAATTTCAAATCTGACCCATACATTAAATCTGGTATAATATGTGACGCTCCTAAAATGTCATCCTTTTGAATGAATAAAATTAGAATAAAAGTACATGATGACATTTCATGAGTGTTAATAACACCCTTATTTTATTAGCAACTAAATAGTCTGAACTATTGTGCTATTTAGTTACCATTTAGTTGACAATTATATTTCTAGTTAATTCAGACTTTTCTAAGACCGTTGTCCTGTAACTACTTTTTAAAAACAAATCAAAATGTCAAAAAAATTGTTGGGTTTGGGGATTTTTTATTTAATTTGTTAGAGGGACTTTTCTAAGACCGTTGTCCTGTAACTACTTTTTATTTTAAAAAAAAATCAAAATGTCAAAAATTTATTTTAAAACCTAGGCAACTCATTATCCCTTGCTGGGGTAGGGACTATTTTTTTTAAAAAATTTGTTAGAGGGATATTTTGGTCTTGTTTAGCTATATTTAATCACTATTAAATTGTCAATAGTGCATGATATTTTGTTGTTAATAAAAAAAGGGTAAGGATATTTAGTTACAAAACCTGAAAGTTCAGCGTATTTGGTTACAATTTAGCCATGATGGAAAAAAATTTTAATTGACAATCTTGAATCCCTGCAACTGTTACGCAGAGACAGAGAAAGGTATATTTGATGCTATATTGCAAGGCCACATCGACTTCAAAAGTGCCCCATGGCCTTCAATATCGCCTAGCGCGAAGGACCTCATCAGAAAGATGTTGACGCAGGACCCTAAGAAGCGTATTACTGCTGCTCAAGCCCTCGGTAAACTCAGAGAAACAATTATTTTTGTCCATTTTTTTTTCGGGATATCAAGTTGTATCAAAAAAAAAAGTTCAAGGTTGACCCTAACTTATCTGAAAATGTAATTCCGAGTAGACCATCCATGGCTCAAAGAAGATGGCGAAGCATCTGATAAACCAATTGACAGCGCGGTTCTTAATAGAATGAAGCAATTCAGAGCGATGAACAAGCTAAAGAAACTTGCCGGTTTTATTTTCCAAATGTTAATCAACCATATACTTCTCCTAAAGTTTTGGATGATGACGGGATATATATATAGTTCCTGACCTAGATTTTGGCTTATGCTCTGGTTAAGGTTATTGCAGAGAATCTATCAGAGGAGGATATCAAGGGTTTGAAGCAGATGTTTAAGAACATGGACACAGACCAGAGTAGCACAATTACCTACGAGGAATTGAGGACTGGATTGTCTCGACTCGGGTCTAAGCTTACCGAGGCAGAAGTGAAGCAGCTTATGGAAGCAGTAAGTTGTCGTAGAACGATTGTACACATCACACATGTTAGCACATTGGTTTTGCATCAACTAGACCATTCAACAATCCATATAATAGCTGATCAAGAATGCGCCCAATGTCACTTCATGCTTTTTCTTCTGATACCAAAGACGAGTTGATACATAGCCATAATATTTGATTTTGGACTAATTATCCAATGTGGTATTAAACTCGTATCTGAATCCTTTTCTTTATACTTTTACCAAACTTGTGAACATTGAGCGCTCAACCTGATACCAAAATGACACCAACGCAAAGTTCCTTCTTTGCCAACAAAGATTTCCTGGGATTTATTTTGTATTTGTTTATACGTGCAGGCAGATGTTGATCGAAGTGGTACCATAACTTATATTGAGTTCATCACTGCCACCATGCATCGTCATAAATTGGAGAAAGATGAACACTTGCTGAAAGCTTTCCAATATTTTGACAAGGATAATAGCGGGTGAGCACTATGATGGGTACTACATGTAAATTATATTGCCTAATAAGATTATATTACACTTTTACACATTCAAATCTTTGCTTATTTTGTAACTTTTAGTTTATATTTTCTCTTTTCATAAAGGTTCTATTAGTGTAGTATGTAAATAATTTACATTTGCAGCTTCTTACCTTCATTGTCATTGTCCGATTTTGCAAGGTATATAACAAGAGATGAGTTGAGACAAGCTATGACAGAATATGGAATGGGTGATGAAGCAACTATTACTGAAGTTCTTGATGATGTTGACACTGACAAAGTGAGTGAAATTAATGTTCCAATAGGTAGGGAATAACTTACCTCCTGATGTCGAGGACAAGGTTTGGCTATCCTTCGACACTGGGGCTTTCCTTCGATTTCCTCTCTGCTTTCGCTTGCGAAGGGAAGAAGTGCTTTTCTAGGGTTTGTAGAGTCATTAGGGTCGGCTGCTTGTCCATCTCTCTTGGTAGATGGTCGACAGAGGGCCTGTAATTCGTAACCACCTGACATGAAGTCATGTGGTAGCACACTAGCATGAAGTCCTGTTTGTATTCAGGTAATTGGTAACCACCTGACACATCTTGAGGTAGAAATGTTGTGCCAATAGGTTTAGTTGGTCAACTGTATAACATTTTGGTTGGATGAGTAGATATTTTCCACTGACTCATTGCCAAGGAGGAAAGAGGCAGGAGTCGTGGATCAGTTTTGAATATTGCGCATGAGTATCAGAGGTGTTAATTAGATCGGAAGACCAATTACTGAAACAACAAAGCTATAAATCTTACTTTCTACTCTTGGGACATTTCTACTGACTTGTATCCCACTGCCTTAGTAGATAGGGTGTAGGGGTATTGTAGGTATAATCTGTTGTTCGTAATTACTTCTTAGTCAAAAAGGGTCACCATTGATGTGTAATGGTAACTTATATCTGTAGCACTATCTCCACCTCAAGCAGGAGCACCTGATCTTCTATAGTTATATGATTATCATGATGATTCAGAAAGCAAATATGAGCCTCTCATTCTTTCCTTTTCCTCTTATGTTGTTCTTTTGTTTTTTCCGTCTTTTCTTTTCTTCCTTTTACTTTTCCCAATTTTGTTTTTGCACATTGATATTATTTCCACTCAACATCTGCCACTCATTGTTTATGCGGTGGTAAATTCTTTTTAAAAGGAAGCACTTATTTTCTCTAATTTCTTTCTTTTTTCTATTCTATTTTGCCCTTTTGTTTATTTATTCGCATTTAGCGGACCATGGTTCATTAGCACATTGCTGGGTACTTCAAAGTTTTGAACTGGTAAGCAATTATTTAATTTAGCACCTTGAGATTATTTCTGGCCAATCTGGTAGTCTTTGTTTTGTGGTGGTAATTTGTTGTTGGAACATTGCTGGTAAGAAGTTTGCTATTTCCAAGAACACTGATGTCTTAAGGTGTTTATTTCTACTTTATTTCTGTCTAATTTAATATTGTGGCTGTTAAAACACTTTGATCCGTGGTCAACTAAATCTCATGTCACCAACATCTATGTTGTAGCAGGGGTTCTACCGTATCAACATTGTACATAATTCTTACATATCAGATAATCTTACCGTGCAACACTTACATGCAACCTAACACACTCCTAGGACCTACTTAATCTAAATAAGTATCTGGTGGAAGCATTTGCAATCTGAACTGTTGTGTATTTTGTGAAGGCAATTGTTGCTCTGAAGAAGGGTACACACATCCTGAAATGTAGAAGGAGAGGGACGCCCAAGTTCTGCCCCTTCCGGCTGTCTGCGGTTAGTATTTCCTGAAATCTCAAAGTGCATTAGTCCAACAAATATATTTTATAAGCTTTTTTGGGGAAAAACTGATATATTATTAATTGAAACTCAATTGATGTTGTCACTTGTTCTTTCGTTGCATTGTGCATCCTTCTTCTGGCCACGTTTGGTTCATGGAATCAGAGCTTTGGGAAAGGAAAGTCATTCATTTCTTGTATTTGGATGCCAAAGGAAATAAGCAAAAAATAAAAATGAGGGCCCTCCCAATTTTTTGCATATATTACAAAATTTTACGAGTAAACTATCCCTGCTCAAAGATGTATTATGACTATATTCCTGGCCTTTGCAAAAACCCGAAAGAAAAAAATTGATGGGAATACAAATTTTCATTCTCATGGTAAGAGCAAAGAATTGATTTCCTTTTATTTTCTTTCTGTGAACAAAACGAGGCCACTAGGTTGAAGGATTATTGGAGGAAAGGTTCTTCATTTGATTCAAAGTCATTTATTTGGCTCGCTCGGAATCTGGGGCTAAAATGACCAAGACGGACTAGATTTACTAGCTACAACTTTATGCTACTCTACGTTGTACGGATACGACAACGACACACTAAGGATAGGTGTCCAACTGCATGACGATGCTCGGATTTTTGGAGTGTTCGTGCTTCCTAGATGCCACACTATTTTTCTCTTGTCAAAAAGGTGTTTTCTTAAGAACTGACTGATTTCGAAACAAAAAAAAAATCGACACCAAGGGAGCTAAAAACTTCAAAAGGAGCAGAATCACAAAGCTAGTTAGGTGCAATGTTATCTAATACATTTTCTACATACCTGCACTGCAGATAGGTAGTTGTGTGCTTGAACTTTGTGTAAAAATCCAGTATATGGATGGATGCATGTCTAATGGGCATTTCTTTCGACTTGTCAGGATGAGAAGCTCTTGATTTGGTATTCAGGGGAGAAGGAAAAACAGTTGAAGCTGAAGTCAATTTCCAAGATTGTTCTTGGACAAAAGACTGTATGTAGTACTAGTTTCGACTATGAAGAGCTTATTCATAAATGTTTCGTGTTGTTTATATAAAACGAGAAACTTATCCAGAATATTATGATCTTTCTACAGGTAAATTTCCTGCGGCAGCCTCAACCAGAGAAGGATTCTCAATCTTTCTCACTTATTTATTAGAATGGCGAACGATCACTTGACTTGGTAATGTTTCCCCTTGAGTTTGTTCTCTTGTACTTGTTGGTTATATGTGCTGATTATTTGCTCCAATATCATTTTTGGTGTATAGATATGCAAAGATAGGGAGCAGATTGAGTCTTGGTTTTTAGGCTTGACCGCCTTATTGTCGGCTTCTCTTCATCCAAGAACTCTATCTAGCCTAAGAATTGACAGGGTCGCGCAGAGCTGTGCTAGCATCCCTATCGGCCATGTACAAAGGAAGTACAAACTAGGACCTCTACAAGATTCACAGAAGTTCTTACAGGTTTTAAAACACATTACCAATGTTATTGTTGAAATCTTGTCAAGGTTCCATCTGTTCCAACTAACATTATATTGGTTTCTTCTTTTCTTACAAAGGTACGCAGTTTACATGGAAGTCCTCCGCAATAACTACTAGACAGGTTATTTTCGGATACCGCTAGATTCCTCTGATCTTTTTTTACTCTTCGAGGCAAAGAACGTTGTCGGATGTGCAACCTGTGCTGGACGAAATGCTACCAATATTCCCTCGTGTGTTATCAAGCAGTCCAAAGAACACTAGAGTGTCGGAAGAATAGAGAATGAGATCGACTCCTAAGATCAGCTCATCGTATCATGGGTCTCTAGCGATAGATAAGACTGATACTCTCAAGTGTCAGAGGAATGGAAGAGGAATTGTTCACAGCTCTAAGACTGATACTCTCAAGTGTCAGAGGAATGGAAGAGGAATTGTTCACAGCTCTCAGATATTATTTTAGCATGATAGTTAGTTTAGTAAAGTTGTATTAACAATATTTATGTAATACATTTTGAACTTATTAGTCTATGTAGCTTTAACATGAACTATTTTGCATGTATCTGTGCTATGGAAGTTTGTTTACTTTCATTTATATTTTATGAGTTATATTCATAAAATCTTACGATTACAAGATATTGTCAATTGCCATTTTGTTACAAACTTCTTTAGACTTTCTTGAAATTCTACAGGTTTTGTAATTCATAGCATAACCACTTATGCTGTAATATATTGTCTATATATTATTTATGATGTGGACAACAAAGTAGGAACAAAATTTGTCCTTCACAAACTCGGAACACTTTTTAGTCGTTACAGTAAATGGGCAAAAAAAATCTAAAATACTATGTTAGGAACGCATTTATGGTGTTCCAAATCTGGAACACATTTTAGCCATTCCAGTTAGTAAAACATAAACTAATCTGAAACACTTTGTTAGGCACGCTTTATTGGTGTTCCAAATCTGGAACGCCTTTAAACCGTTCCAATATATGTTTCTTGGAACACTTTAATTCCGTTCCAAGAAATTTGGCAGCCCAAAAATAGGCACGGAATATAGGCGTTCCAAAAATTATTTGGAACAGAATTCCTCCGTTCCAAAATGGCTATTTTGCTGTAGTGAATTTAGAGAGTACAATGCATTAGAGTGACAATAGAGTTCAATCATTTAAGTGACAATGGTGGGTGCCCCACATAACAGTGGGCTGGAAATGTGCCCTACTCGTCGGCAGGCTACAAGTCCAAACATTTGCGGCCGGGATAACGGGATCGCCTGTAACTGGGGAACATCTCTTCATGTCTAGTGAATTATACTAATCATTGACCTTAGTCCATTTCAGTAGGTACTCCTGACCGAGGTACTCAGGAGTTCCCTCCTAGACATGATGCAGGACAGGACTGGATTATTTGTACAAGCAAGCAAGCAGGAACACCCACGGTGTCAGAGTTGGTTATACAAGTCAAGTTACAAGTTACAAGTCAAGTCAAGTCAAGTCAGGAGTGCGCCGCCATGGGCCACTATCAAGTTATCAAGATAAATCATGTCAGGGTACTTGTCGGGAGTGCGCCACGATGGGCCACTATCAAGTCAGGTTGGTCATGTCAGGAGTGCACCACTACGGGTCACTGTCGTGTTATGCTAGTTTCTTGTCATACCATGCCATGTACAATAGTCATTCCAAACATATTAAGTAAAATCAAGTTCATGACAAAAGGCGTAAGGATATAAAATGGACGTAAGATATCTAATAAAATATCAATATACAGGACTATAGAAGAGCCAGGCTTAAAGAAATAAAACCAAAACTCCAAGAGCCAATGGATTGCGAAAGGGGTCAGGGGATTGGATTGCGCAGGAATGGTTGGTGCAGGCTGCGAAGTGCACAGACTTAGACTGCGCAGGCAATGGATGGCGCAGGATGCAGACTGCGCAGGCTTAGACTGCGCAGGCAATGGATGGCGCAGGATGCAGACTGCGCAGGGGTCAAGC
Source organism: Iris pallida (assembly GCA_029216955.1). Taxonomy (NCBI): domain Eukaryota; kingdom Viridiplantae; phylum Streptophyta; class Magnoliopsida; order Asparagales; family Iridaceae; genus Iris; species Iris pallida. The sequence goes on from JANAVB010009999.1 coordinate 31,095,865, forward strand.
GCGCAGGAGCCGATGGCGCAGGGTTGGTTGCACAATCGGGCAGCGGCCAGGCTGCACAGTCAGTGATCAACGCTAAAGAGCGCGGCGCGGGGAGGCTGCGCGGTTCAGTGCTGCGCTAAAGAGCGCAGACTGTAGATCTTCTTCTCCAGGCCGAGAGGAACATCAAGAACACCCAAAATTCAATCCTTCATATCTTAGTCAAATCAAAGCCAAATCTAGATTTTCAAAGTTCTAACTTGAGTAAAATTGAATTCTCTTCCACATGGAACAATCAAATCATGAAAATGAACAAGTTTTATAGATCAAAACCACCAAAATCTGAAAATACTTCAATCCTAGATCTACAAAATTCTAAGCCCCAAATGGAGAAAACCCAAGTTCTAATGTTGCTTAAAATGAGCTAATAAAGCTTTTAGACAAATAAAATGTAGCCCTCAAGTGATAGCAAGATGCAACTTGCCTAGGTTGGTGGTTGGTGGAGAGGAAAGAGTAATGAGGAAGAAGATGAAAAAAAATAAATGAGGAGAGAGAGAGAGGGAAATTGATATTTATGGTGGTGGTGGTTCTCCATGTCAAACCAAAATAAACCAAGTAAAAATAAACCAAGGTGAACCAAGTCAAGGCCAATAAACCCTCTCTCTAGCAATTTAAACCAAATGAACCATGAAATAAACCAAGCCACACTAATCCAAAATAAACCAATGAACCATTAAAACCAATTGAACTATCAATACCAATTAAAACCAAGCCAATGCAAAATAAACCAAGATAACTAATCATGACTAAATAAAATATGGGTCCAAAACACGTATACGTATACTAAATACGTATCACGAATTTAGGACATTACAGGTCGCCATAGTTCGAAGATCACCTATTTGAATCTTCAGACGAATCTTCCCCAATGGTTTACTCTTTCCAGAGTTGAAACCAAATATTGTTGTACTAGTGTAAGTCAAATCACGAGTAGGAATCCTTAAGGGTCGTAGCATACTCTGAAGAATAATGTTAATAGAAGACCCAAGATCAATGTAAATCCTGTCAATTTTAGTAGAGTCAATATACCCTGTATAACACAGAGGTCTGTCGTGTCTATTATGCTTCAACATCATATCTTCTTGTGTGAAGGTAATGTTAGGAATTGATTCCATCATACTATGACATTGGGGACACGACACTGATATATTGTCAGGACTTTTGAGTTGAGCTAAACATGAATCTGCCTGTAGCAAAGCTTCGCTCAAAGTTTTTCGAATTTCTTTAGAAAGACAAAGCAACTCAAAGATAGAAAGTCTAGCCAGAGTATTAGCTAATTGGGCTAGAATATCAAACTTGTAGGGTTTCATCACTACCCCTTGATTTGAAGCAGACTTTAATGGGACGTCAAAGCGTACTGCTTTCTGTTTCCCTTTTTCAACCGTTGATGGTTTAGAAGGTCTTGTTTCAGTAGGAATAGAAGATGACTGAGTTGGTAGTATTTCAGTGACGTCATCTGCTTCTTTGGGAGTTCCCTCATAATCTTTGTGGTACTCTTTCCCAGATCTCGTACCAACAAAAGTTTCTTCTTCAGACGCAGGAGAATAAAGTACCATATTATAAGATTTAGTCTTCTTTCCCTTAGTCTTCTTCTTGTGAGGATTTTTATGAGGAACCTCAAATCCCAATCCAATGGTAGATTTTTGACCTTGAATTTGTAAAGGAATTCGCATTCCTTTATCATAATTCAAGCCTTCCGCCTTTTGAAAGTCATAGCCCATCTTTTTCATGAGATGGACTGATTGTTGACTGTACATGTGAGTGGGTAGCGGACTCTCAACAAATGATAAGGAACAGAGACCTCTGTAGCCATAGGAGTAGGGGCTTTTGAGATAAGAGGAAAAATCCCTACAGGAGCTTTCTCATAAGCAGCAAAAACTTGTTGTGCCCTGTATAAAGGGACACTATTCATTGCTAACCATTGCCGATGAGTAAGTTTGAGTTTGGTAGGAGGAGCCAAACTTGGAGGGCATATATTCAGACCCCTTAGTCTATCCTCCAAAGGAATGTCGTCACAAAGATGATCCAAATCATCATGATCTACAGTAACAACATGAGAAATCATATTGCAGGTTTTGACTTTTCGATCTTTCTTAGATTTTAAAGTTTTACTTTTATCTTCCATTTCAGGTACTAAGTCAGGGTGTACCCACTTAATTTCACCATTTTTAATGTGAGAGGCAATAATCCTTTACTTTGCTCTCTAGCTGGTGGGAGATTTACAATCTTCATTGTCGTCTTTGGAATTTGGACAATCCCATCTAGACCTTGCTGTGGAGAAAAACCTCCAAAATGAAGAGAAATCATATTAGTTGTGACTGTATGCTCATCATTGGTTAAAGCGATAGCATTAGCATTTATCAACTCTTGGATTTTCTTCTTTAAATAGCAAGCCTTGGTAGGATGATTTATGTATCTATGATAGATACAATACTTGGGATTGTCAGTTAGATTCACCTCATTAGGTCATTTTGGCTCTGGAATCTGGAGTTTACCACTCTTGACGAGATATTGGAATATCCCTGGGTTATCACTGTCATCAAAAGAGTACTCTTCTTTTGGTTTGGAAGACTCCGAATTATTTGGCATCGTTTTGGGTTTTGAAAGATTAACCACTAGGGTTTCCTTCCCTTTTCCATTGCAATTGCCAGAATTATTACCTGAAGAGGCTTTCTTTCCTTTGTCTTCTGTGGCAAATATTATCCCATGTTCACGAGCCAATCTACCATTGGTTTCGGCTGAAACTGTTGCTATAATGAACTGAGGCCCAATCTGTGAATTGAGAGCATGTAAAGACAGCAATGGTTGGTCGCAGATTCATTTTGCATGTATCAATCAATGCTGAATCTGGCATACCATAAGGCATCTTCAAAGTAGTCTGTCAGAAATGTTCAATAAACGTCCGAGTATCCTCTTTCTCTTTCTGTTTAATCTCTATTAAGGAGGACATATTCATGTCCATGCCTCCTTCATAGAAACGGGAGAGAAACATTGCTTTGAATTCGTCAAAAGACGATATACAATTATCGGGCAGACTACGATACCAGTCGTATGCAGTGCCTGTCAAACACCCAATGAAAACTCGGGTGAGAAAAGCATCATTCTTTTGCAGATACACAGTCATAATATCAAAATAATTGATATATTGACTTGGAGAAGCCTTTTCATCAAATAATACCATAGATTGTGGCTTGAATTTTAGAGGAAAAGGCACATCATTCCAATGGGGAGGATAAGGTTGTTTGATCTCTAACCTCTGAAGCTGATCTTTGTTCTTAAGAACCTCAAACTGTGCTTTCAACTCACGCACCGCTTGAATAGCTTCACTAGTTTGAGGAAGCACATTTGACTGAATAGTAGCTGGATGTACCGTAACCCCCACCGGAGGTGGTACATCTTCTGGAATGAGAGGATCTGGAGATGCAGAGTTTTGATTGATAGCAGGCTCTTGACTAAGATTATTCAAAGGTATATCAACCCCTTGACTATCTTGAGTTTGCGCTGCTACCTGCACCGGTGTTACCACTGCCGGCTGAACAGTTTGCTGAGTCATTATTATTTGATACATATTTTGCATCATGGCAAGCATATCCTTCAGTGATTGTTCCACTGCTGAGACACGTTACTCTGTATTAGAAGTAGACGTCTCCGGTTCTTCTCCGATAACATAAGATTCAACCTCCCTTGAACATACAGAGGTATTAGTGTAGAGGTATGAATCAACGCTATCAGTTTCTGACTCCAAAGACTGGGTACCCCCAGCTTCTGAATCTGAAGATTGCAACGATCTTTGACTTCTTGACTGAGTATGCTGATATACCCCTTCAAAAGTATCAAGGAGTCGGTTGAACTGTTGTTGGCCTGGAGTCCGGGACGAATTGCGTCTTGGACGTCGTCCTCTATTAATATGAGATGCCATATTGACTGATGCATAGGACAACTCATGTTCTTGATCATCAACTTGTTGCTGAGGCACATTGTAGCTTAATCGGTCAAAAATTGACCATTTAGAAGCCGAACAACAACATTTGATTACAATCTGGTGACACTCATAATGATAATTTTCTTGGGGGAGTATCACAGGAGATTTTCTGTTTTTACGCTTTTGTACAAGTAACTCGCATAAATCAGAAGGAGTGGAAGGAGTCATCTTCTTTATTATATTTGGGACAGAGAAACATTTAGTCCCTTGCGTATAAAGAAGATTACAGGCTGTATTAGCAGAACCAAACTGTATATTTTTATGCGCCTGGAGTTGTGTGCATAAATCCTGAGATTTTTGTGCACAAAGAACTCCATCAGCATTACGCGTAATCTGAAGGTTTGGTACCTTGCGTAAAGCAGTGTAAGAAGGTTGTTGGTGAAAAACTGAAGTTTTACCAATAATAGAATTCTTGTTTTTACGCTGTACGCGTGTAGGCGAATTCACTTTAGATGCAAAGGCATCATTGTGAACTTTATCTACCATGTTACCGATAGGAGATTTACCCTTACACGTAGAGCGCAAAACATGAACATCTGCCACGTCACAGACGGAAAATTTACCCTTATGCGTAGAGCACAAGACTTGAGTGTCTACCACGTCACAGACGGAAGACTAATTTTTACACCCGGGGTGCAATACTGAAGTAGAGACTGCCTCGTCACAGATGGGAGCCTCCACAACAGGAGGGGAAAGAATTCCCTTGCCTTCAGAGACAGCAGGGAGATCAGAGGATGCTTTGGACTTAGAAATCCAAACTTTTTGCACCTTCCGCGATTTTTGAACACTGGAGCAGCGAGTACTACCCCCAGTTCGGAGCATTTCTTCGTAAGCAGTCTGGTCGAATTGAACAACCAGAGTCTTCTTTGTCGATTCGACCGACACATCATCATATTGAGCAATTACTTTCTCGTCAGAGAAGAAAGTCGTCCCCAGCAGTATCGCCATTTTGTTTCACTTAACAAAATGCCTAAAATTGGCTTTTGAAAGAAAACGAGAAAAAGTACAAAAGTACAAATAGATTCTGGAGAGTATTGCTATGGAAGTCTGATCTGAGAGCGATAACTTTGTTCCTTGGACCATACGATGATGATGAAGAGAACTGCTTGAGGAAGATGAACAATCGGAAGAACTAAGTCACCAGAAAGGTATCGACACAATGGCACTGATGGCACAGTCGAATGCTTTCCTGCTTTGCTTCACCCTGTTCTTGAGAAAAAGTTAAAGAAATACTTCTGGGAATATCACTCTGAAAGTATGAGTTTTCTCAAAATATCCTCCTCCGTCTCTCTCTCTTGATGTCCTTCTTCTGTTAAAAATAAGTCTATTTATAGACTAAACTCTCTGTGCGTAAAAAGCAACAAAATTGGGTCTCTACGCAAGTAACTGTCACCCACGATTAAAAATTAACTTTTACGTGTGATGACACGTGTCCCATATAGAATTGTGATCTCTACGCATGATGACACGTCCCATAACTTCAACAATATGGGGAGAGCACGTACACGTTCCTCGATAAGTATGGCATAAAAGCCACGTATACAGACCACGTTCTCACATAGCCAGAAAAGATTGGGCATAAAAATAACCCAAAATAGACTTCCTGCGTAAAGTAGCAGACTGGGCATAAAATAACCCAAAATAGACTTCCTACGTAAAGTGGCTGAAAAGTAGCATTGAGTGTATAATTAGCTCAAATAAACTCTACGCACACAAAAGCCTTGAGCATAAAGACTCAAATATCTTTCATACGTAAAGGAAGTGGTCTCTTGAGCATAAAGTAGCCTATCTGCACGCTAAACGACAAGTGTTGGGTTTGGTGAAAAAATCTTCTCGGCTTCTGTGCAATGTTCTGTCAGAAAATCATACTGTCAGATCAATATCACGCGCATTAAATACAGTCTGACAGCCTGTCGCCTTCGCGTAAAGTTTGAGGATAGCTCTTGCCTAAAAGAGCTCGCGTAGAATTTGAATCTGATTCAATAGAGTCCTTTAATGAGCCTTGCATAGAGTCTGACTTTGCATAAAGTTCTCAATTTCTTTGACTTGGTCTATGAAGTTTATTTTATGCTTCTACAATGGCTCAAGAGAACCAAACCTTGTTGAGCTTAATGAACGGAGAGCCTCTTGAAAGTCTGGATACTGTGGTCCATAAGAAACCTGCCTTTCTATTCGGGGATGCTATCAAAAAGACCTCCCAGTCTAAGACCAAAAAAGAGAAGAGAATCTTCACAAATGAGGATAAAGTCATATATCTCACAGAATTATCAAGGTCTATGGCATTATCCCAATATGCTTTTTCTAGCTATCCCAGAAGAATGTCATGGGATCTGACTCCCATTCAGCAAGCGAGAGTCGGCAAAATCTGTTACAGAATGGGTCCAAAGTACAGGGACCTCTTTTACAGTACTTCTGAAAAGTACAGTACACATTTAAGAGGTTTGAAGCCAAGCTGCATCCCTCCCGAGGATTCCTCCCTGCTCCTTCCGGTCAGAATACCCATTTTTGTAAATACAATTGCAAAAGCTGAAGGAAGATATCCAGACCGTGCTATGCGTATGACAGGTCTGGTTAACCCAGATATGAAGTGCTGGAGCAGCTTGTCTATTTGGATTTTGGATCAATTCAAGGACAAGCTCCTCGATCTGGGTCTCTACAATGCTATCTGGACTACAGTATATGGCATTCGCCCGAACGCTCATATGTTCTTGGCTCTAGTAGAGAGGTACAATGAAAGCACTGGGACTTTCATGACTCCCCATGGAGAAATAGGATTTGCTTTTCATGAGATGGAATATCTTTCTCACCTACCAATGGGCGATAATCCGTACGAAGAGCATGTGCCCACAAATGACGAATTGGATGCTATGGCAGAGGAGAACCCTCAAATGATCGCCGTCTTCCAAGAATTACTGTGTCACTATAAGATCTGCTCACTCTACTACAAAAGTGCCACTGCAGGTACTTGTTATACCACCAAGTGGATGCCATATCTCTTCTTGGATCATGCACGGGAGGACAAGCCACTTGAAAGTCAAGCCTGTGCTCCTCGTTTCTTTGAACCCTTCAATCAGACCGACATGCAATATCTGATGGAGCAACATGATCATGGAGATGTCACGCTAAATGAGGATTTGCATCCGTTCAAGACTGGCGACACTCTCCAGAGTTTCCTTAGATAGGGTTACAGATCCATGTCTCAAGAGGCCCAGCTAGCGGGTTTTCTATCTTTATGGCTACGGTGCTTTATAGTTCCAGGAGCCAGTGCAGTCGACAGATTCCATCGGGGCGTCCTGTTTGCTGCAGCACATCTTGTCTTTGGATACAAGATGGATCTCTTATCGGCCATGACCTGCCGTTTGAACGCAGGATTGCGTTCTTTTGTACAAACCATGCTAAATGACAAAGCGGCGAGGCAAGATTTCCCTCGTACCGAGATGCCATACACCTATCTATTCGGATGGCTATTGCTTCACCATTCCATTTTGATGAACCCTGATATGGGAAATGTCGACGGAGACTTCATCAGACGCTTTTCCAGTGCTCACTAGCAATATACTGCTCTTTCAGAGTGCAGATTTGCCTTGAACCGTGGATCGGGATAGAATTTTTAGTGTGTTGGGCCTCCTCATGGGTATGAGGCTATGTCTCCACAAATGATGGATTTAGCTGCAGAACCACTCCGTTTAAGCCCACGCATCTTTTCGTGGCTGCAGACGATCCGTCCCTCTCACTTGGTCTACAGATTCGAAAAAAAGTGCTATTTGGAACCGTACTTGCCAAGTCGATTTGCACGGCAGTTCGGATATGATCAGCTTCATGTGGGTAACACCACCACTTGCCTACAGGCCAAGGGTTACCTCATCGATGGGGCAAGGGCCTGGAGCTATTACAACGCCCGGGGTACAAAAGCTATATTTTCCATGCCCTACAATCTTCCACAAGGCCCGCGTATGTTATATACATACGCAAACTTCTATACTTCAGCAAACACATTCACTGAAAGCTTCCATCCTGCATACAGCTTCGCAAGTGAAAAGAGATCCAAACAGGGAAAATACACAGCTCACTCTTTTCGGGATGCAGAAGACAAAGATCCTGCAGATCCACCACTGGTGGCATCAATTTTAATGAACTATGCTGATGAAGTTCAAGATCCTCTGGACGTATCCATAAAGGTGCGGAAAGAGAAAGCTCCTGCTAAGGGTTTAAAGAAAAGAAAGACTAAGGAGACGACGGCCCCTCCTCAACGGGATAATAGACCCGACTCTCCAAGAGCTCCGGAGAAGAAGAGAAGGACATCACTGGTTATAAATGAACCAACGACTACAAGAACAACTCGTTCTCAGTCAAAACAGATGCTCCTCAGTTCTTCTTCTGGAGAGAAGGAAATCACCCCCTTCTTCTATTCAGAAGCAAAGGAGAGTCACAGAAGGAGGAACATCTACCTCTTTGATCGATCCGGGGGACGATCGCACCAGAGCTATTGAAGAGCCAGTCGCATCATCTCACAGAGAGGTCAGGAGAAAGTTGGTAATCACTGAAGAAATACCATCTCAAGAAGGTAATATCAAAATTATGATATACTCTAATATATCAATTTTTCTGTCAAAAATGTATATTAAATTGATCTCTTTCTTTGCATTAGTTACTTAAGCAGATGTTCAGCCTTCTACTACCACCGTAGAAGCTTCGAGATTAGAAAATGTGACGGTACGTGTTCCCGCAAATGTACTTGCTACGGTGGGGATAACAGTTCCATCTCCAACTCCTATGAGTCCGGAAGCCACCTCTCCAGAGAAGGATTTGCCTCCACAAGATCCTCCAAAAGCTCAAGTGTCACGACCAGCACCCGCTTTTCGGACGCGAGCTCGTGAGCAAGCCAGGTACGTATTGAGCGGACTCCAGCCCGACCCGAATACGTAAACGCTATCATGGCTATGGTATACTACCAAATCATGGCAAGGCATCACTATATCTCAATCCACAATAAGAATATAAGACAAGAATGAACAATTGTGGGTCATGGTCTGCAGCCCATTAGCATATTGTCCGATTAGACTCCAAAAATGATATGAGTCTATAAAATAAGCAGAATATATCATGGCATGGAATATAAAGCACGAGAGGATAATAAAGAAATATCACAAGCAAATACTTGTATCCCTGCAGATGTAATCACTACCATTATGAGCCGCTAAACGAACTCCATGCAATCAGCGAACTGAAGAGATCATCAGGTCTTCAGGGGACATAGCAAGATACATAAAAATATGCCTATCTAACAGTTTAATCATGCAATAATATAAATAGGGTATAAATAGGAACTAGACATGAGACTGACATGTAGCTACTGACAGGTAACTTTGAACACAGATACGGGATCAACTATGCATAAATGAACTGCTGGAAGAACAAGAGATCAATGGAATACCAACCCTCGCCCCAATGTGGACTCGTAGGTCAGTTTCAAGACAAGTCACCCTCGCCCCGTGTGTGGACTCGCAGGTGCAAATGGACAACCCTCGCCCCGTGTGTGGACTCGCAGGTTGTGGGAATGATACAGGAATAGCAGTTCAATCACACATACTTGCAGACACGACTCAGTCAAGATACAGGTAATGACACGGTACAACTCAGTCATGACACAGGTAAGGGCAACTCTAGCATGAACCATAATGTGGACAAGCCTAGTGTAACTACGCTATCAAGTCAGAAAATACTGATATACAAGTAAGATAATAAACTAGTAAACATGGTATCATATAAATCTATAGCAACTAAGGTAACTGAATATAACGTACTAAAACAGATGAACTATAAGCATGAAAATGAACTGTAGAGGGAGGCAAGGTATCTTGCCTGGAGGTTCCACGCAGATCCAACAAATATAATCAACTGCTAAGCCATAAAGTCTAAATCATCACAACTGTCTCCAAAAGCTGAAATAAACATTACCAACATTCTCAGAATAGTCAAATTAGCTAGGATTGCCTGTCCTTAAGTCCAATTCTAGACATAGGGGCAAAACGGTCATTTTGGGCAAAAACGGTATCCGACGTTAGACCCGCTTTGCACCAAAAAGCGTGCCAGAGTTAATGGTCTCTAAAGTCGTCAAACTATATGTCTAAGGATTCGTTTTTCCGATACGAACCCAACCGTATGTCCAGAGTTGGATTCCGACGGGCCGTGCATAAAATCGCTCGTTGAATCGGACCGTGGGACCCGCAGAACGGCGATCTGATCAACTGTCTCAGAATCGGACCAAACATGGCATACAGGACCAGAAAAACGATACGGTCCTGTTGGCACAAGTTTCGTCTCGATCTGACGAACGTGCACGAAGTAATTGGAAAATTTGCACAGAGGCCGATACGGTGAATTTCGACGGATACGTATCAAATTCGTCGCGCACACGCAACCAATTTGAATTCCGTAAAAGCCCACACGTCCACGAAGCCATTACGCACCTTTCGATACTTTTGGTTCGTGACCACGTCGCCCGGATTGGCGGAACGCACGTCGTATCGAAGGGTTTTTCCAAAGTTAAAACTGTTTTGAACGTGGTTTTTCTCTGTTTTGGAAGACGAATTTCTCAACATATATTCGATGAAACATAAAACTACAAAAAGGGTTTCGATGCTGTTTAGGTTGACTAAAATACTATTCAGATAGATTTTGTAGGTTGTCTATGGTTTGCCATTAATTGGCCTTCCAACTTGGGTGTTGGGACTGGGTTTTACCCTGTTTACTAGCGGGTTTTTCGTCAACTTCAACTCGATTTTTTGGACAACCTCAGCCATCTAGATTCGAACTAATTGAAGGTGTCTGAAGATGGTTAGTTTGGGGTCGTACCTTAACAAACGGTTCGCGAAAGGATCGGTCGTCGAGGGAGAAAAATTACCGCGAAGTTCCTTCCTCCATCCGCCATTGCTGCTGTGCAGTACTCTGTTTTGCCGCACCGTGGTCGGCTCCGACGGCCCGCGCGGCCGCGCACGGCAGCCCAGTGTGCACGCCGACGTCGAGGCTGGGGTGGTGAACGCGTATGGCCGATTAGGGTTAGGTTTCCCGCTGCTCTGCTCCGTTCTTTGTTTTCGATCTCCTCATGAATATATACTTAGCCTGCTGGTATTTGTTTGTTCACAATAAGGGGTCGGGCCTTCTCTGTGCTGGGTTGCACGCAGGAACTTGTGGTCCTGGGCTGGGCCTTGCTGTGGGTTGACCTGGGCTGGCCGGGCTTGGGCATGGGCTGGCCGGCTTAGGCCTTTGTCACGCCCCAGAACCAGAATACTGGAGAGCGGGGGCAGACATAGCCAGCTACGTATATGAAATGGATTCCATCTCGCTATACGGTCACGGCTGTCTAGATACATGAGGGTTTATCTACAAGCCAACAGTCTCTTAAGGTCATGAACAAGCCTAGTGTCTCAATCACAAGCAAGTAAGTAAAAGTTACAAGATGTATGATCATTAAATATACAATAGTAAGGCGTCCCAAACATTACATATTTAGTTGATCATGAAGCTAGTCGTTACAAAATGTCAGGACTAGCAAGAGTTTAGTCATACATGATCAACCCTAGGATCTGTTAATCATGTTACAGCCCGTAGGCAGACAGTAAGTAAAGTACAATCGAGCTAAACAGGTGCTCGTCGGCTAAACGCCTCAAAAGAATATTTTTACAATAAAGTGGAAGATCAAAAATAAACCCACTCGTTGCCAGGGTTCCGTCTAGTGGCCACCATCAGGCTGGAAGGTCGGTAGATCCTCGGGAGCTGCTCCGAAATCTGGCCACACAAAACCAGCTGGGTCAGATCCCAGAAAGAGCAAGTGCCACAAAGGAAGCTTCACTTAGGAACTAAAACCAGCAATCAGCACAGATATAAATAAAGTAAGAACTGGAAATAAAGAAAATACATCAGGATGATATACGACGAGATAACCATGGAACTATTCAGATAACCAGGTTACCACCCGTAAACCAAACAAGGACCTGGGTTGTAACCCTTCGTCTGAACAGAACTTGGAACTCTCACCATTTATCTGTAAAATAAATACAAGCAATCTGGTCATATAGCAATCTGGAGCATGATCAGGACAAGACTAGACTGGTTAAACTCCATCCAATCATTTCACAGCCAAACAAGACCTACGGCTTGATACTTTAACTAACTAGGGTTATCACAGGCCTAGTTACTAACAAGATGCAGTAAGATTATTCCACAGCCACAAGCCCTGCAGACCATCCAGGTTACCTAGGTCGAAATTAGGGGTTGAATCCAGGGGGGTACGCCGTCCAGGAAACGCGTGTACCCTTAGGTAGCTTGAAGGGTGCAACACATGACAGTGTGCTGGAAATGTGCCCTACTCGACGGCAGGCTATAGATCCCAAGCGCGCCCAGGTAACGGGATTGCCTGTAGCTGGGAGATCTCTTCATGGCTACTGTATTAATCTAGTTATTAGCCTTAGTCCATTTCAGTAGGTACTCCTGACCGTGGTACTCAGGAGTCCCCTCCTAGACATGATGCAAGACAGGACTGGATTATTTGTACAAGCACAATCGCCCACGGTGTCCAGGATGTTCATTCTTGTCAGGTCATGTCATGTCAGGTAGCCGTCGCAACAGCTGTTCAAGATAATTATGCCGGGTTTATCATGTCAAGTGTTCTTGTCAGGAGTGCGCCACGACGGGCCACTATCAGGTCATGTCAGATTTTCTTGTCAAGAGTGCACCACTACGGGTCACTATCGTGTCATGCTCAGGTTTTATTAAACATATTAAATAAAATCCATGATTTCAAGGGCTATAGAAAAGCCATGCGGCTAAAGCATATGCGGTCAGGAAAGGGTAGACTCATACGGCCCAATTAGGAAAGCGCATGCGGCCAGGGTCACTGGGTCCCATGCGGCTAAGACAAGGGGGGCGCATGCGGTCAGGAAGATAGGAAACTCATGCGGCTGGAGGAATGGGTCTTATGCGGCTAGCTGGCCAATCAGGTACATGCGGCCGGGGGGAGGGAGAGTGTGGTTCCATGTGGCTCGAGAAGAAGCAACCCATGCGGCTGCGGAGGAAGGGAACCATATGCGGCTCAGAAGGGACTCATGCGGCTGCAGGGAGCAATGCCTATGCGGCTCGCGAGTGTTGAGTTCATGCGGCTCAGGGTGAAGTCCTCATGCGGCTGGGTCAAGCAAGTCTCATACGGCCAGCGGGAATGGCGCATGCGGCTGCAGAGTTCAGAACTTATGCGGCTGGAAATTGAGCGAGTTATGCGGCCAGATGAGTTCGACTCTCATGCGGCTCAAGAACTTCCAGTCATGCGGCTGGATAGCACACTTGCCGCGTGAATATTCATGCGGTCAAGTCAAGCACTGTTTATCTTCTCCAAAATTTCAGAGAAGAAGAACACCATGAGAGCCAAGTCCTCAAGCTCCATAACTCCATCATCCGGAGCCTAAATCCGAACTTCCATAGGTCAAAATGGGGTAGAACGAAATTCTCTACAACATGGAACCATCAAAACTCGAAACTAACAAGATTTAGTAGATCAAACCCAAGAAAATCGAAAATAATGTAAACTTAGATCTACAAGAATCTAGCCATGGAAATTAGAAAAGCCAAGTACTAAAGAGTGCTAAAATCGCATGAGGAAAAGAATGGACAAATAAAAGATGGGTTCCTCCATGAAGCAAGATGCACTTGCCTAGACCTCTCTCTCCTCTCTCTGGTAGGTAAGGAAGTAATGGGGAAGAAGAAGATGATTAATAAAGAGAGAGAATAGAGAGAATGGATTAATAAATACAATGGTGGTGGTAGGTAGGGGTTCACCTTGGGTTCATCATGAACCCAATCAAAACCAAGCCAAGCCGAACTAAGCCAAGAAATAACCAAGCCAAGATACAAGCTAAACAAGGAATCATGCAATACAGAATAAAATACGTACACGTATTCCAGAAATACGTAATACGGACCACAGGAATTACAACTCTACCCACCTTAAAAGAATTCCGTCCTCGGAATTTAATCAAGAGGCTAGAGGAGCAATGACAAGCTACATTAATCACATGCAAGCTATAACTAGGCAGACATTCACTCATGCAAGCAAGGAATCGAAGAAATGAGGCATAAGAAGGACATTATACCTCATGAGTCAAACAAGTCGGGATATCGCGATCGAATATCATCCTCACGCCCCCACGTTGACTCTCCCAAAGAGTGATGACCCCAAGCAACTCGGACTAACTTGATAGTCTTGTTCTTGAGGATCTTCTCTCTCCAGTCCAATATAGACACGGGCCTCTCCTCATACGAAAGGTTGGTACCAACAACCAATTCCGAATGATCCAGGATGTGGCTCGGGTCTGGGATATACCGTCGTAATTGGGATACATGGAACACGTCATGCACCTCGCTTAGCGACAGCAGAAGAGCAAGACGATAGGACACATCTCCTACTCGCTCCAGAATGTCAAACGGTCCTATATACCTAGGACTAAGCTTTCCCCGTACGCCGAAACGAATGACGCCACGGTTAGGCGAAATCCTCAGGAATATATGATCGCCGACCGAAAACTCGAGAGGGCACCGATGAGAATCGGCCCAATGGCGCTGGCGATCTTGGGCAACTCTAAGATGATCTCGGACTCTCCTGACCACCTCAACTGTCTGAGCAATCATTTCTGGACCAAGCATTTGTCTCTCTCCAACATCATCCCAGGCTAGCGGGGATCTGCACTTCCTACCATACAGTGCCTCGAATGGTGCCATCTGGATACTGGCCTGGAAACTGTTATTGTACGAGAATTCTACCAGGTGCAAGTGATCTTCCCATGAACCACCGAAGTCAAGTGTGCAAGACCGCAACATGTCTTCAAGAGTCTGGATCGTGCGCTCCGACTGACCATCTGTCTGCGGGTGATAAGCTGAACTGAACTGGAGGCGTGTCCCCAAACTCTCTTGCAAGCTATGCCAAAAGTGCGACGTAAATCTGGAATCTCGGTCCGAGGTGATACTGACTGGCATACCGTACAATCTGACAATCTGCCTGAGGTACATCTCTGCTAGCTGAGCCGTCGACTGACCAACTCTGAATGGAAGAAAGTGAGCCACTTTCGTGAGCCGATCAACTATAACCCAGATAGCATCTCTACCAGCTGGGGATCTAGGTAGTCCAGTCACAAAATCCATGGTCACATGCTCCCACTTCCATTCTGGAATCGGCAAGGGCTGAAGAAGTCCAGCCGGTCTCTGATGTTCGGCTTTAACTTGTTGGCAAACCAAGCATCGAGAGACAAACCGAGCTATCTCCCACTTCATGCCATTCCACCAGAAGTGCTGACGGATATCTCGGTACATCTTCGTACTGTCGGGATGGATGGAATACTGAGAACTGTGCGCCTCTGACATGATCTCCTGCCGGATATCTCCGCTGGGTACACAAAGACGCTTACCATATCGAAGTGTACCATCCTCATGAATGTATAACTCTGGTCTTCGTCCTGCCTCACACTCTGCTCTGAGTCGCTGAAGCTTGGAATCTGCTGACTGCGCCATCCGGATCCTCTCGACTATAGTAGACTGAACTTGCATGCTGTCCATCAATGCTACACTGGAAGGGAGAACAACTTCTATACCCATCTTCTGAAGATCTGCTAACAGCTCTGGTTGCGCTGTTAGGAAATAAACTCTGGCTCTCCTGCTCAAAGCATCTGCAACAACATTGGCCTTCCCAGGATGATACTGCAAATTGACATCATAATCCACAAGAAGCTCCAGCCATCTCCTCTGACGCATGTTAAGATCTTTCTGGGTGAAAACATACTTCAGGCTCTTGTGGTCGGTGAAAATCTCCATCCTATCTCCATACAAATAGTGCCTCCACAACTTAAGTGCAAACACTACTGCTGCCAGCTCCAAGTCATGGGTTGGGTAATTCCTCTCATGATCATGAAGTTGTCGTGACGCATAAGCTATTACCTTCCCATGCTGCATCAGAACACATCCTAGGCCTCTGCCTGAAGCATCACAATATACTGAAAATCCTCCGATTCTATCTGGAAGTGTGAGAATAGGAGCTGTTATCAGGCCTCGCTTCAACTGCTCAAAAGAATTCTGACACTCTGCTGTCCAAGCAAATTGCGCATCCTTGCGGGTCAACTGGGTCAATGGCGATGATATCCGAGCAAAATCCGAAACAAACCGCCGGTAGTAGCCGGCCAATCCAAGAAAACTACGAACCTCTGTAACTGTGCTGGGCACTGGCCATGACTCAATAGCCACAATCTTCTGGGGATCCACTTCCACTCCTCCTCGAGTGATGATATGACCCAACTACGAAATGCGATCGAGCCAGAACTCGCATTTACTGAACTTGGCATATAACTGGTGCTCTCTGAGAGTCTGAAGAACCACACGGAGATGCTGCTCATGCTCCGCCTCACTCTTGCTGTAGACCAGGATGTCATCTAGGAACACGATCACGAACTGATCCAAGTAAGGCATGAAAATACGATTCATGAGGTCCATGAATACTGCCGGCGCATTGGTTGCTCCAAAAGGCATAACAAGGAACTTCCAATGCCCATATCTCGATCTAAAAGCTGTCTTCGGGATGTCTTGCTCTCTGACTCTGATTTGATGATAACCTGAGCGCAAATCAATCTTCGAGAATACTGAAGCCCCCTTGAGTTGATCAAACAAGTCATCTATCCTCGGAAGAGGGTATCTGTTCTTGATTGTCACGGAGTTCAAGGTACGATAATCAATACATAGCCTGGACGTACCATCCTTCTTTTCCACAAGAAGCATCGGGGCTCTCCAAGGCGATCCACTAGCACGAATGAATCCCTTAGTTCTAAGTTCCTCAATCATCTTGTACAAGATCTCCAATTCTGACGGCGCCATCCTGTAGACTCGCTCTGATACTGGTGCTGTCCCGGGAATCAAGTCTATAGTGAACTCGATCTCCCGCTCTGGAGGCATACCTGGTAGCTCTTCTGGGAAAACATCTGGGAACTCATCCACTATCCTGGACAACTGCACTGCTGCTACTGCCATCCGCAATATCGGAGGAGAAGGCTCAACTTCACCTCGGGAAAAGGAAAACTCTGGCTCGCCTGGAATGCTAAAAACAACCCTGCCAATGTGGCAGTCTATCCTAGCATACTGGTTCCTCAACCAATCCATCCAAAAGACCACATCATAATCGGCCATCGATAATTCTATCAATCTAGCGGGGAACTCTCTACCGCTAACTACGATCCGACACGAGGAAAACACTCTATCTACTCCCATAAGTCCGTTACCAGTAAGTATATTGAGCCTTACTGATAATGACTCGGGCTCCAATCCTACCCGTGTCGCGAATCGTGCAGACATAAAAGAATGCGATGCACCAGAATCAAATAAAGCTGAAGTTGGAAAGGAGTTGACGAGAATAGTACCTGCCACTACCTCTCCTGGTGCCAATCCTTCCTCTGCGGTCATCACCATAGCATGACCATGCCCTCGGGGCGCTGGTCCCCTCTGCTGAAATCCTCGCTGCCTGCTCTGACTCAAGGCTTGGGCTTGTGCATGCTGCTGGGGGTTCTGCTGCTGGAACATCTGGGACTGAGGCGGCAAGGGCCTCGACAATGGGTACTGCTGCTGCTGCTGCTGCTGGACCGGTACTGGTCCTCTCACCGAAGAGCTGGAAAGGTTGGACGATGATGAACCACCCCTATTCGGGCAGGATCCAACCCTATGGTCTGGCGCTCCACAAGCCAGACATAATCCCTGCACCCTGCGACACTCTGCCACAACATGGCCTGGCTTTCCACAATGAGAACAACCCACTGCGGAAGATTGCTTCTGCTTCTGCTGCTGCTGCTGAGGGTGCGTCGGAGTGGAATACTGAACCGACATTACTGAGGCCGCCCGTCTCGGAGCTCCAATAGTCAAAGCCCTGGCTGTCGGGGCTGGTGCTGAAGACTGATTCATCTGGCCGTGAGATCTCTTCCGACCTCCGGTCCTATCCACAATCCTTTGGGAGGTATACTCATGCCTCCGGGCTGCTCTCAAGACTGCATCAAAAGTCTGATGCTCAAACTGCTCAACTGCCAACAAGATCTCTAGGTGAAGTCCCTGCTGGAATCACTGGGCTCTATCATATTCGGTTGCCACCAAGGTGGGAGCAAACCGACTAAGTCTGGAAAACTCGGCCGCATATCCGTCGACCGTCCTGCCTTCTTGCTTCAGATTGGTGAATCGGGTCTGTAGATCATACCGAGCCACGGCATCGAAATACTTGGTCTGGAATCTCTCTCTGAATACTGCCCAAGCAATGGGTGTTGCTAATCCAACGGCCTGCGCTGCCCACCAGCTGCGGGCAAGATCTAACAACTACAGGCGCACAACGGCCACCTTCTCGTTCTCTGGAGTCCTAGCTGCTTCTAGAACCACCTCTGTGTCCTGAAGCCATGCATCTGCCGCAATAGCATCTTCACTACCGTCGAAGAATGGAGGGTTCAAGCGCTTCAAGCTGTTGGCCGCGCTGTTACCCTGATGACCTCCTCTGGTCAAAGCATCCGTCACTGCCTGTTGCAAGGCATCTCCACGACGATCTTGAGAAGCTATCAAGGTCCTGACGAGTCCTACTAATGTGCCATCATCAGGTTCGGCAGGCTGAACTGGCTGAACTGGGGGCTCTTCTCCAATAGGCTCGACTCTGGAGGCTACTCCGGAGTGCTGGACTTGATCTCCAGGTTGCTGCTGGTCTGCGGGAGGTGCTTCGCCTTACTGGCCGGCAGGTCCAGGAACAATGCCGCTAAAGAAGACGACATAGGGAACAATAAGGAAGGACCAGGATAGATCAACGATACAAGCACATGATCAGGACAAGAATCCAGGGATTCAGAAGGTACGAGCAGAGATCAAGGACGAATACTGATTGAGACATCTATTCGGTAAACCCTCACATATCCTAATTTACAAGACCTGCATGGGCCACCACTTAAACCATGTCACGCCCCAGAACCAAAATACTGGAGAGCGGGGGCAGACATAGCCAGCTACGTATATGAAATGGATTCTATCTCGCTATACGGTCACGGCTGTCTAGATACATGAGGGTTATCTACAAGCCAATAGTCTCTTAAGGTCATGAACAAGCCTAATGTCTCAATCACAAGCAAGTAAGTAAAAGTTATAAGATGTATGATCATTAAATATACAATAGTAAGACATCCCAAACATTACATATTTAGCTGATCATGAAGCTAGTCGTTACAAAATGTCAGGACTAGCAAGAGTTTAGTCATACATGATCAACCCTAGGATCTGTTAATCATGTTACAGCCCGTAGGCAGACAGTAAGTAAAGTGCAATCGAGCTAAAGAGGTGCTCGTCGGCTAAACGCCTCAAAAGAATATTTTTACAATAAAGTGGGAGATCAAAAATAAACCCACTCGTTGCCAGGGTTCCGTCTAGTGGCCACCATCAGGCTGGAAGGTCGGTAGATCCTCTGGAGCTGCTCCGAAATCTGGCCACACAAAACCAGCTGGGTCAGATCCCAGAAAGAGCAAGTGCCACAAAGGAAGCTTCACTTAGGAACTAAAACCAGCAATCAGCACAGATATAAATAAAGTAAGAACTGGAAATAAAGAAAATACATCAGGATGATATACGACGAGATAACCATGGAACTATTCAGATAACCAGGTTACCACCCGTAAACCAAACAAGGACCGGGGTTGTAACCCTTCGTCTGAACAGAACTTGGAACTCTCACCATTTATCGGTAAAATAAATACAAGCATTCTGGTCATATAGCAATCTGGAGCATGATCAGGACAAGACTAGACTGGTTAAACTCCATCCAATCATTTCACGGCCAAACAAGACCTACGGCTTGATACTTTAACTAACTAGGGTTATCACAGGCCTAGTTACTAACAAGATGCACTGAGATTATTCCACAGCCACAAGCCCTGTAGACCATCCAGGTTACCCAGGTCGAAATTAGAGGTTGAATCCAGGTGGGTACGCCGTCCAGGAAACGCGTGTACCCTTAGGTAGCTTGAAGGGTGCAACACATGACAGTGTGCTGGAAGACTCATGCGGCCCAATTAGGAAAGCGCATGCGGCCAGGGTCACTGGGTCCCATGCGGCAAAGACAAGGGGGGCGCATGCGGTCAGAAAGATAGGAAACTCATGCGGCTGGAGGAATGGGTCTTATGCGGCTAGCTGGCCAATCAGGTACATGCGGTCGGGGGGGAAGAGTGTGGTTCCATGTGGCTCGAGAAGAAGCAACCCATGCGGCTGCGGGGGAAGGGAACCATATGCGGCTCAGAAGGGAAGAGTACTCATGCGGCTACAGGGAGCAATGCCTATGCGGCTCGCGAGTGTTGAGTTCATGCGGCTCAGGGTGAAGTCCTCATGCGGCTTGGTCAAGCAAGTCTCATGCGGCCAACGGGAATGGCGCATGCGGCTACAGAGTTCAGAACTTATGCGGCTGGGAATTGAGCGAGTTATACGGCCAGATGAGTTCGACTCTCATGCGGCTCAAGAACTTCCAGTCATGCGGCTGGATAGAACACTTGCCGCGTGAATATTCATGCGGTCAAGTCAAGCACTGTTCATCTTCTCCAAAATTTCAGAGAAGAAGAACACCATGAGAGCTAAGTCCTCAAGCTCCATAACTCCATCATCCGGAGCCTAAATCCGAACTTCCATAGGTCAAAATGGGGTAGAACAAAATTTTCTACAACATGGAACCATCAAAACTCGAAACTAACAAGATTTAGTAGATCAAACCCAAGAAAATCGAAAATAATGTAAACTTAGATCTACAAGAATCTAGCCATGGAAATTAGAAAAGCCAAGTACTAAAGAGTGCTAAAATCGCATGAGGAAAAGAATGGACAAATAAAAGGTGGGTTCCTCCATGAAGCAAGATGCACTTGCCTAGACCTCTCTCTCCTCTCTATGGTAGGTAAGGAAGTAATGGGGAAGAAGAAGATGATTAATGAAGAGAGAGAATGGATTAATAAATACAATGGTGGTGGTAGGTAGGGGTTCACCTTGGGTTCATCATGAACCCAATCAAAACCAAGCCAAGCCGAACCAAGCCAAGAAATAACCAAGCCAAGATGCAAGCTAAACAAGGAATCATGTAATACATAATAAAATACGTACACGTATTCCAGAAATACGTAATACGGACCACAGGCATTACAGCCTTGGCTGGCCAGGCTTGGGATTTCCTTATTCCATTTATATATATATATATATATATATATATATATATATATATATATATATATATTCCTATATATTTCTTTATATACATATCTAGAATGATATTCATACATATGCACAAACAATAAATATATACGTATATATATAACCAATTAGTTGCAACCAATATCTTTTATAAATGATATCCTAAATATCCCAATAATTAGAATAAACTATATATTCTTTTAGTTATATATATTCATACAACCTAATGTACTTTAATGCGTTTCTATGCACAAGTATTTCTGGCCTATTATCCCAGAAAACTAAAAATATCTAGCAAGTTATCAAATTTCCAAAAATAGAAAATATCCCATCAATATCAATAAATTGATGTTATATATATATATATATATATATATATATATATGTAACAATTAATTAGAAAAATAATTAATTGACCAATTAAATTAAGGTACGAAGTGTACACTCAAAATAAATATCAACATGGACGTCTTAGGACTCACTATAAGCCTACACGGGCTTGGGCTCGGTTCGAGCGCAGTCCGGACTATTTTAGTATAACCGAGATTCCTAAAAAGTCAAAATATCAATAAATAACTAATTGAACCATTTATAGGGATTAACTCGCAACTTGGCCTGGTTTTCCTAGTTAGGACACACTTATGGCTTGGCATTCCTCTACCATGGCTAAACACTAGTCAAAGCACGCTACTGCACTACCCGTGCCATGATTCCTAGTCGTCTGGTACTTCAAAACTCAACCATAGCTAAAGTCTACTACCATAATAATTAACCAAATAATTATTTATGATAATCTAAAAATCACCATTTAAATCAAATAAATAATAAAAAAAATTTCAAAAATTTTCGGAAGGGGGAGCTACAAATCTTCCCACCTTAAAAATAATTTTGTCCTCGAAATTCTAATTCATAACTATTCCTTAAAATTCAAAGTCCTTAATCTCCTCAAATTTAATTTTTAAAAAATAAAATTCTATAACCTTCTCTAGCCATTTTATAACTCCGAATACTTGAGGACTTCTACCCACCTTTGGTCACACTACTCCTCAAAACATGGTCACTAAGATCTTATGGTCTTCTAACTAGTTGCTAATAATTCTACCGGCCGATATCTAGGCATATGGCAACTATAATCCCTCATATCTATAAACAACCAAATATTCAATAGTCAAGCAATATTACACTATAAGTTAAGAATTTCTGATAAATCCTAGATAGCATGATCGTTCGTCACCTCGAATTAAAAAAGGACGAGAATCAATGGTACGAAAAGCAAGGAAGTATAATCGAGAGCAAATATTGAGTTTTTCAAGGACGTAGAGAATTTCTAGGAGAATTTTCAAAGCAGTATGGATTGAGATTCCTAAGGGTTTAGTCAAATTCGCAGGCTCGTATCAGTATAGTTACGTAACCGATACGATATGCTCTGACCAGCATGGGCCACCACAAAAACTTGTCACGACCCGCATTCGCTTTTTGGACGCGAGCTCGTGAGCAAACCAGCTACGTATCGAGCGGACTCCAGCCCGACCCGAATACGTAAACGCTGTCACGGCTATGGTATACTGCCAAATCATGGCAAGGCATCACTATATCTCAATCCACAATAAGAATATATGACAAGAATGAACAATTATGGGTCATGGTCTGCAGCCCATTAGCATATTGTTCGATTAGACTCCAAGAATGATATGAGTCTATAAAATAAGCAGAATATATCATGGCATGGAATATAAAGCATGAGAGGATAATAAAAAAATATCACAAGCAAATACTTGTATCCCTGCAGATGTAATCACTACCATCATGAGCCGCTAAACTAACTCCATGCAATCAGCTACATGAAGAGATCATTAGGTCCTCAGGGGACATAGCAAGATACATAAAAATATGCCTATCTAACAGTTTAATCATACAATAATATAAATATGAACTAGACATGAGACTGATATGTGGCTACTGACAGGTAACTATGAACACGTATACGGGATCAACTATACATAAATGAACTGCTGGAAGAACAAGAGATCAATGGAATACCAACCCTCGCCCCGATGTGGACTTGCAGGTCAGTTTCAAGACAAGTCACCCTCGCCCCGTCTGTGGACTCGCAGGTGCAAACGGACAACCCTCGCCCCGTGTGTGGACTCACAGGTTGTGGGAACGATACATGAATAGCAATTCAATCACACATACTTGCAGACACGACTCAGTCAAGCTACAGGTAACGACACGGTACAACTCAGTCATGACACAGGTAAGGACAACTCTAGCATGAA
Source organism: Iris pallida (assembly GCA_029216955.1). Lineage (NCBI taxonomy): Eukaryota > Viridiplantae > Streptophyta > Magnoliopsida > Asparagales > Iridaceae > Iris > Iris pallida. The sequence goes on from JANAVB010009999.1 coordinate 31,119,421, forward strand.
CCATAATGTGGACAAGCCTGGTGTAACTACGCTATCAAGTCAGGAAATACAGATATACAAGCAAGACATAAACTAGTAAACATGGTATCATATAAATCTATAGCAACTAAGGTAACTGAATATAACATACTAAAACAGATGAACTATAAGCAAAAAAATGAAGTGTAGAGAGAGGCAAGGTATCTTGCCTGGAGATTGCACGCAGATCCAACAAATATAGTCAACTGCTAAGCCATAAAGTCCAAATCATCACAAATGTCTCCGAAAGCTGAAATAAACAATACCAACATTCTCAGAATAGTCAAGTTAGCTATGATTAGCTGTCCTTGAGTCCAATTCTGGACACAGGGGTAAAACGGTAATTTTGGGCAAAAAGGTATCCGACGTTGGACCCGCTTTGCACCAAAAAACGTGCCAGAGTTAATAGTCTCTAAATTCGTCAAACTACAGGTATACGGATTCATTTTTCCGATACGAACCCAACCGTATGTCCAGAGTTGGATTTCGACGGACCGTGCACAAAATCGTTCGTTAAATCGGACCGTGGGGCCCGCAGAACGGCGATCCGATCAACTGTCTCAGAATCGGACCAAACATGGCATACAGGACCGAAAAAATGATACGGTCCTGTTGGCACATGTTTCGTCTCTATCTAACGAACATGTATGAAGTAATTAGGAAATTTGCACAGAGGCCGATACGGTGAATTTTGACGGATACGCATCAAATTCGTCGTGCACACGCAACCAATTTGAATTCCGTCAAAGCCCACACGTCCACGCAGCCATTACATACCTTTCGATGCTTTCGGTTCGTGACCATGTCGTCCGGATTAGTGGGAGCACGTCGTATCGAAGGGTTTTTCCAAAGTTAAAACTGTTTTGAATGTGGTTTTTCTCAGTTTTGGAAGACGAATTTCTCAACAAATATTCGATGAAACATAAAACTACAAAAAGGGTTTCGATGCTATTTAGGTTGACTATAATACTGTTCAGATAGATTTTATAGGCTGTCTATGGTTTGCCATTAATTGGCCTTCCAAATTGGGTGTTGGGACTGGGTTTTACCCTGTTTACTAGCGGGTTTTTCGTCAACTTCAACTCGATTTTCTGGACAACCACGGCCATCTAGATTCGAACTAATTAAAGGGGTCTAAAGATGGTTATTTTAGGGTCGTACCTTAACAAACGGTTCGCGAAGGGATCGGTCGTCGAGGAAGAAAAATTGCCGCCAAGTTCTTCCCTCCACCCGCCATTGCTGCTGTGCAGTACTCTGTTTTGCCGTGCCGTGGTCGGCTCCGACGGCCCGCACGGCCGCATGCGGCAGCCCAAGGTGTGCGCCGACGTCGGGGCTGGGGTAGTGAATGTGTATAGCCTATTAGGGTTAGGTTTCCCGCTGCTCTGCTCCGTTCTTTGTTTTCGATCTCCTCATGAATATATACTTAGCCTGCTAGTATTTGTGTGTTCACAACAAGGGGTCGGGCCTTCTCTGTGCTGGGTTGTGTTTGCCATTGATTGTAAAAGTACAGAACAATTATATAGGAGGACTGAACTTAGACTCACAATACAAACTCGCTCGTACAAAGAAAGCCTAGGGACGAAAACCTAGGTACAACAGTCTAAGTACGATTGTTTATTTTTTATTCTGGGGGGGTGACGATAGAGGCTCGGGAAAGCGACGATCGTTCTGCCTTACTCCTTGGACGATCAGACGTAGCCTTGGCTCCGGTGAAGAAATGCTCTCAAGATGGGAAGACTCTTCTGTGCGTGCCTTTGTCCCTCTGTGTGTCCAGCCGGGTGGAGAGGATCTCTTTCGCAAGGGAATGACACATTGCTATATTTTTTTCTGGTTTTGGATCGGGGATCTGAGATATATATTTTGCAAGGGAATGGCACCGTGCTATTTATAGGAGTGGGGTGTCATCATTAGGGTTTGCAATGATTACCCTAAAAAGTCGACGGCTTGGGGATTTAATTGTCATTTTCTTTGATCCTATTTTATTGGCAATTAATCTGGACCACTAATCTTGATTGCAGTGAATCTGGCCAATTAATGCTGATTGTGTCAAATCCGTACGAGCATTTAATGTTGATTGTCATGAATCTTTGGAAGCTCGGATCTCCTGCCACGTGTCGCGATTGCAATAAATCTGCTTTGATTCGGGTAATTATGATGATTGTACTAAATCAGGTTATTGGGATTTGTTGATGACTCTTGATTGATTTAGTGCCATGTGGGCAACTAATTTTCTGCCACGTGTCAAAGCCGCATGAGGGTAACTTCTTAGGTTTTGGACTGCATGAAGGTGGCAGCCGTACAAGTGACTTCTCACAATTTGAGCCGTATAGGGGTGGTTTCCAATTGAGCTGCATAGGACTTGCCACGTGTCAAGGCTGCATGGGCGTGAGCCACATGGAGATGATCCTCATGACCCGAGCCGCATGAGAACAGCGACCGCATAGGGTGACTGTTCATAATTTGAGCCGCATGACAAGGGTCTTCCCGCTCCGAGCCACATGCGCGCATCAGTCGCATGGGTTGGTGGCAGCCGCATAGGGGGCCATGTAGTTGGTGGATCGTGCCAGCTGCAGAGGAGATTTTCTCTGTTTCCCGAGGAATACACCGTCACATCGAAGTTCATCATTTCAGTCAGAGTTATTACTTTATGTCAGAGCATTTAATGGGAGCAGTTACTTCATAGCCAACTGAAAAGCTGCATAGGGTCACGTGATTCTCGCCTGAGCCGCATGGGGCTATTGAAGGGTTTTTTTGAGCCGCATGAGGCTCCTTCTGCTTTAAGCCGCATGGTCTTCTCCTGTTCATTTTCATGCTTCTACAGGTTGCATGCATGAACTTGTTGGCCTGGGCTGGGCCTTGCTGTGGGTTGACCTGGGCTGGCCGAGCTTGGGCCTGGGCTGGCCGGCTTGGGCCTGGGCTGGCCGGGCTTAGGATTTCACAATCTCAGTAAAACTAAGATTGACAGTGTCAACTGTGTATCACAGGGAGCAATTGACAGTGTCAACTGTGTATCACAATCTCAGTAAAACTAACAGTGTATACAAACACATGCCTACATACATATTTACATATATACATATATTCATATATACATATATTCATATATACATAGAGATATAGAGAGAGGTTAAGGGTATACATGTATGTGTGTTGACTGTGTGAATAATATGGGGAAAATCAGAAAATCAGTGACAGTTAAAGGGATTTTGTGTGTGTGTGTGTGTGATAGGAATTAGGCAATGTGTGTATGTTAGTGTAGAGTGTGCATGGTGAGGGAAAATTTGGAAACTCAGTAATGTGTGTGAGTTGTCACGCCCCAGATCCAGAATACTAGAGAGCGGGGGCAGACATAGCCAGCTACGTATATGAAATGGAATCCATATCGCTATACGGTCACGGCTGTCTAGATACATAAGGGTTTATCTACAAGCCAACAGTCTCTTAAGGTCATGAACAAGCCTAGTGTCTCAATCATAAGCAAGTAAGTAAAAGTCACAAGATGTATGATCATTAAATATACAATAATAAGGCGTCCCAAATATTACATATTCAGCTGATCATGAAGCTAGTCGTACAAAATATCAGGACTAGCAAGAGTTTAGTCATACATGATCAACCCTAGGATCTGTTAATCATGTTACAGCCCGTAGGCAGACAGTAAGTAAGTGCAATCGAGCTAAACAGGTGCTCGTCGGCTAAACGCCTTAAAAGAATATTTTTACAATAGAGTGGGAGAGCCAAAAATAACCCACTCGTTGCCAGGGTTCCGTCTAGTGGCCACCATCTGGCTGGAAGGTCGGTAGATCCTCTGAAGCTGCTCTGAAATTTGGCCACACAAAACCAGCTAGGTCAGACCCCAGAAAGAGCAAGTGCCACAAAGGAGGCTTCACTTAAGAACCAAAAACCAGCAATCAGCACAAGATATAAATAAAAGTAAGAACTGGAAATAAAGAAAATACATCATGATGATATACGACGAGATAACCATGGAACTATTCAGATAACCAGGTTACAACCCGTAAACCAAACAAGGACCGGGGTTGTAACCCTTCGTCTGAACCGAACTTGGAATTCTCACCATTTATCGGTAAAATAAATACAAGCATTATGGTCTTACAGTAATCTGGAACAGGATCAGGGCAAGACTAGACAGGTTAGACTCCGTCCAATCACTTCACGGCCAAGCAAGAATTACGGCTTGATACTTTAACTAACTAGGGTTGTCACAAGCCTAATTACTAACAAGATTCATTGAGATTATTCCACAGCCACAAGCCCTGCAGACCATCCAGGTTCCCCGGGTTAAAAGATTAGAGTTGAATTCAGGTGGGTACATCGTCCAGGAAACGAATGTACCCTAAGGTAGCTTGAAGGGTGCAACACAAGACAGTGTGCTGGAAATGTGCCCTACTCGACGGCAGGCTACAGATCCCATAGCGTGCCCAGGTAACGGGATTGCCTGTAGCCGGGAAATCTCTTCATGACTAATGTATTAATCTAGTTATTAGCCCTTAGTTTATTTCAATAGGTACTCCTGACCGTGGTACTCAGGAGTCCCCTCCTAGACATGATGCAAGACAAGACTGGATTATTTATACAAGCACAATCGCCCACGATGTCCAGATTATTATACAGGTCATGTCATGTCAGGTAGCCGTCGCAACAGCTTATCAAGGTATAACATGTCAGGTTATCAGGTCAAGTGTACTTGTCAGGAGTGCGCCACGATGGGCCACTATCAGGTCATGTCAGGTTACTCATGTCAGGAGTGTACCACTACGGGTCACTATCAGGTCATGCTCAATTGTCAATTCCAAACATATCAAGTAAATTCATAATTATCAAGTTCATGAGACCAAGTCAGCCAAAGGCCATACGCTCAGGTCAAACTATGCTCAGGCCAGCGTACACCTTGCTCGCTTAAGCTAGCGTACCAAGGCATGCGTACGCTCAAGCTACAGGTCAGCGTACGCTCAAGCTAGCGCACCAAAGGGTCCATACACTTCCAATGGGAAGCGTACGCAAGGGTCAGCGTACACAAGGGCACGCTCAAGCTACAGGTCAGCGTACGCTCAAGCTAGCGTATGCTCAAGACTGCGTACGCTTGAGCTAGCGTACGAAAGGGTCTAGGGCACGCTCACGCTAGCGTACGCAAAAGACACGCTGCTAACAGGCAGCGTATCAAGGCTAGCGTACGCTCGCTAAAGAGCAGCGTACCAAGGCTAGCGTACGCTCGCTAAAGAGCAGCGTACCAAGGCTAGCGTACGCTCGCTAAAGAGCAGCGTACCAAGGCTAGCGTACGCTCGCTAAAGAGCAGCGTACCAAGGCTAGCGTACGCTCGCTAAAGAGCAGCGTACAGCTCAGTGGCGTAAGCTAAAAAGCTAGCTCACTGTTCACTGTCTTCTCCAAATGGCAAGAACAGCAAGAACTCTAAAGTTGAATCTAAGCTTCAACAGTCCATATCATGGTCAAAACAAGTCCAAATCCAACTTTTCAATTGTCAAAATTGGGTAGAATGAAATTCTCTACAACATGGAACCATCAAAACTTGAAAACAAGGAAGTTTGATAGATCAAAACCACCAAAAATCTGAAAATAGCAAGACTCTAGATCTACAAGAATTAAAGCCTCAAAATAGAAAATGACAAGTTCTAATGTGGTTTAGAATCATGAGGAGAAGCTAATGAAACCATCAAAAGGGGTTCTCTTGTGGAAGCAAGTTGTACTTGCCTATGGTGTTCTTGGTTGGTGGAGAAGAGTAATGGTGGGGGAAGGAGAAGTAAATGAGAATTATGGAGGAGAGAGAAGGTTGGTAGGGATAATAAAGAGGGGAGTTGTGGTGGAAATGAAGGAGAAGCATAGGCTAAGGTGTTCCACCCTTGGCCCATGATGAACCAAGCATTGGGCCGGCCGAACCAAGCCAACCCAAACCGAGAGTTAAACCAAGCCGAGAGCTAAATAAGGAATCAGGCAATACAGAATAAAATACGTATACGTATCCCAAAATATGTAATACGAACACAGGCATTACAACTCTACCCACCTTAAAAGAATTCCGTCCTCAGAATTTAATCAAGAGGCTAGAGGAGCAATGACAAGCTACATTAATAACAAGCAAGCTATACTTGGTAATCAATCAATCATGCAAGCAAGAAATCGAAGGCAGGAGGCATAAGAAAGACATTATACCTCACGAGTCAAACAAGTCGGGATATCGCGATCGGATATCATCCTCACGCTCCCACGTTGACTCACCCAAAGAGTGATGACCCCAAGCAACTCGGACTAACTTGATAGTCTTGTTCTTGAGGATCTTCTCTCTCCGGTCTAATATAGACACGGGCCTCTCCTCATACGAAAGGTTGGTACCAACAACCAATTCCGAATGATCCAGGATGTGGCTCGGGTCCGGGATATACCGTCGTAATTGGGATACATGGAACACGTCATGCACCTCCCTTAGCGATGGTGGAAGAGCGAGACGATTGGATACATCTCCTACTCGCTCCAGAATGTTAAACGGTCCTATATACCTAGGACTAAGCTTGTCCCGTACGCCGAAACGAATGACGCCACGGTTTGGCGAAATCCTCAGGAATACATGATCGTCGACCGAAAACTCGAGAGGGCGCCGATGAGAATCGGCCCAATGGCGCTGGCGATCTTAGGCAACTCGAAGATGATCTCAGACTCTCCTGACCACCTCAACTGTCTGGGCAATCATTTCTGGACCAAGCATCTGTCTCTCTCCAACATCATCCCAGGCTAGCGGAGATCAGCACTTCCTACCATACAGTGCCTCGAACGGTGCCATCTGGATACTGGCCTGGAAACTGTTGTTGTACGAGAATTCCACCAGGTGCAAGTGATCTTCCCATAAACCACCGAAGTCAAGTGTGCAAGACCGCAACATGTCTTTAAGAGTCTGGATCGTGCGCTCCGACTGGCCATCTGTCTGCGGGTGATATGTTGAACTGAACTGGAGTTGAGTTCCCAAGATCTCTTGCAAGTTACGCCAAAAGTGCGACGTAAATCTTGAATCTCGGTCCGAGGTAATACTGACTGGCACACCGTGCAATCTGACAATCTGCTTGAGGTACATCTCTGCTAACTGAGCTGTCGACTGACCAACTCTGAATGGAAGAAAGTAAGCCACTTTCGTGAGCCGATCAACTATGACCCAGATAGCATCTCTACCAGCTGGGGACCTAGGTAGTCCAGTCACAAAATCTATGGCCACATGCTCCCACTTCCATTCTGGAATCGGCAAGGGCTGAAGAAGTCCAGCCGGTCTCTGATGTTCGGCTTTAACTTGTTGGCAAACCAAACACCGAGAGACAAACCGAGCTATCTCCCGCTTCATGCCATTCCACCAGAAATGCTGTTGGATATCACGGTACATCTTCGTACTGCCGGGATGGATGGAATACTGCGAACTGTGCGCTTCTGACATGATCTCCTGCCGGATATCTCCGCTGGGTACACAAAGATGCTTACCATGTCGAAGTGTACCATCCTCATGAATACATAACTCTGGTCTTTGTCCTGCCTCACACTCGGCTCTGAGTCGCTGAAGCTTGGAATCTGCCGACTGCGCCTTCCGGATCCTCTCGACTATAGTGGACTGAACTTGTATACTGGCCATCAATGCTACACTGGAAGGGAGAATAACTTTTATACCCATCTTCTGAAGATCTGCTAACAGCTCTGGTTGCGCTGTTAGGAAATAAGCTCCGGCTCTCCTACTCAATGCATCCGCAACAATATTGGCCTTCCCAGGATGATACTGCAGGTTGACATCATAATCCACAAGAAGCTCCAGCCACCTTCTCTGACGCATGTTAAGATCCTTCTGGGTGAAAACATACTTCAGGCTCTTGTGATCGGTGAAAATCTCTACCCTGTCTCCGTACAAATAGTGCCTCCACAACTTAAGTGCAAACACTACTGCTGCCAGCTCTAAGTCATGGGTTAGGTAATTCCTCTCATGATCACGAAGTTGTCGTGATGCATGAGCTATCACCTTCCCATGTTGCATCAGAACACATCCTAGGCCTCTGCCCGAAGCATCACAATATACGGAGAATCCTCCAGTTCTATCTGGAAGCGTGAGAATAGGAGCTGTTATCAGGCCTCGCTTCAACTGCTCAAAAGAACTTTGACACTCTGCTGTCCAAGCAAACTGCGTATCCTTGCGGGTCAACTGGGTCAATGGCGCTGAAATTCGAGCAAAATCTGAAACAAACCGCTGGTAGTAGCCGGCCAATCCAAGAAAACTACGAACCTCTGCAACTGTGCTGGGCACTGGCCATGACTCAATAGCCATAATCTTCTGGGGATCCACTTCTACTCCTCTTCGAGTGATGATATGACCCAAGTTCGAAATGCGATCGAGCCAGAACTCGCATTTACTGAACTTGGCATATAACTGGTGCTCTCTAAGGATCTGAAGAACTATACGGAGATTCTACTCATGCTCCGCCTCACTCTTGCTGTAGACCAGGATGTCATCCAAGAACACAATCACAAACTGATCCAAGTAAGGTATGAAGATGCGATTCATGAGGTCCATGAATACTGCCGGCACATTGGTTGCTCCAAAAGGTGTAACAAGGAACTCCCAATGCCCATATCTCGATCTAAAAGCTGTCTTCAGGATGTCCTGCTCTCTGACTCTGATCTGATGATAACCCGAGCGCAAATCAATCTTCGAGAATACTGATGCCCCTTTGAGTTGATCAAACAAGTCATCTATCCTCGGAAGAGGGTATCTGTTCTTGATTGTTACTGAGTTCAAGGTACGATAATCAACACATAACCTGGACGTACCATCCTTCTTTTTCACAAGAAGCATCGGGGCTCCCCATGGTGATCCACTAGCACGAATGAATCCCTTGGTTCTAAGCTCTTCAATCATCTTATACAATATCTCCAATTCTGACGGCGCCATCCTGTAGACTCTCTCTGACACTGGGGCTATTTCGGGAATCAAGTCTATAGTAAACTCGATCTCCCGCTCTGGAGGCATACCTGGAAGCTCTTCTGAAAAAACATCTGGGAACTCATCCACTATCCTGGGCAACTGAACTGCTGCTACTGCCATCCGCAATACTGGAGGACATGACTCAACCTCACCTCGAGAGAAAGAAAACTCTGGCTCGCCTGGAATGCTAAAAACAACCCTGCCAAGGTGGCAGTCTATCCTAGCATACTGGTTCCTCAACCAATCCATCCCTAAGACCACATCATAATCGGCCATCGGGAATTCTATCAATCTAGCGGGGAATTCTCTACCGCTAACTATGATCCGACACGAGGAAAACACTCTATCTACTCCCACAAGTCCGTTACCAGTAAGTATATTGAGCATTACTGATAATGACTCGGGCTCCAATCCTACCCGTGTCGCAAATCGTGCAGACATAAAAGAATGCGATGCACCAGAATCAAATAAAGCTGAAGCTGGAAAGGAGTTGACGAGAATAGTACCTGCCACTACCTCTCCTGGTGCCAATCCTTCCTCCACGGTCATTACCATAGCCTGATCGTGCCCTCGGGTGCTGGTCCCCTCTGCTGAAATCCTCGCTGTCTGCTCTGACTCTGGGCTTGGGTTTGAACATACTGCTGGGGGTTCTGCTGCTGGAACACTTGGGTCTGAGGCGGCAAGGGCCTCGGCAATGGGTACTGCTGCTGTTGCTGGACCGGTGCTGGTCCTCTCACCGAAGAGCTAGAAAGGTTGGACGATGATGAACCACCCCTATTCGGGCAGGATCCAACCCTATGGTCTGGTGCTCCACAAGCCAGACACAATCCCTGTGCCCTGCGACATTCTGCCACCACATGGCCTGGCTTCCCACAATGAGAACAACCTACTACGGAAGATTGCTTCTGCTTCTGCTGCTGCTGAGGGTGCGTCGGGGTGGAATGCTGAACCGACGTTACTGAGGCCGCTCGCCTCGGAGCTCCAATAGTCAAAGCCCTGGCTGCCGGGGCCGGTGCTGAAGACTGATTCATCTGGCCGTGAGATCTCTTCCGACCTCCGGTCCTATCCACAATCCTCTGGGAGGTATACTCATGCCTCCGGGCTGCTCTCAAGACTGCATCAAAAGTCTGATGCTTAAACTGCTCAACTGCCAATAAGATCTCCAGGTGAAGTCCCTGCTGGAATCGCTGGGCTCTATCATACTCGGTTGCCACCAAGGTGGGAGCAAACCGACTAAGTCTGGAAAACTCGGCCGCATATCCGTCAACCGTCCTGCCTCCTTGCTTCAGATTGGTGAATCGGGTCTGTAGATCATACCGAGCCACGGCATCAAAATACTTGGTCTGGAATCTCTCTCTGAATACTGCCCAAGCAATGGGTGTTGCTAATCCAACGGCCTGCGCTGCCCACCAGCTGCGGGCAAGATCTAACAACTACAGGCGCACCACGGCTACCTTCTCATTCTCTGGAGTCTTGGCCGCTTCTAGAACCACCTCTGTGTCCTGAAGCCATGCATCTGCTGCGATAGCATCTTCACTACCGTCAAAGAATGGAGGGTTCAAGCGCTTGAAGTTATTGGCCGCGCTGTTCCCTGGATGACCGCCTCTGGTCAAAGCATCCGCCACTGCCTGTTGCAATGCATCTCCACGACGATCTTGAGAAGCTATCAAGGTCCTGACGAGACCTACCAAAGTGCCATCATCAGGCTCGACAGGCTGAACTGGCTGGACTGGTGGTTCTCCGTCAAAAGGTACGACTCTGGAGGCTACTCCGGAATGCTGGGCTTGATCTCCAGGTTGCTGCTGGTCCGCGGGAGGTGCTCCGCCTTGCTGGTCGGTAGGACTACGAACAATGCCGCTGGAGAAGACGACATAGGGAACAATAAGGAAGGACCAGGACAGATCAACGATACAAGCATATGATCAGGACAAGAATCCAGGGATTCAGAAGATATGAGCAGAGATCAAGGACGAATACTGATTGAGACATCTATTCGGTAAACCCTCACATATCTTGATTTACAAGACCTGCATGGGCCACCACTTAAACTATGTCATGCCCCAGATCCAGAATACTGGAGAGCGGGGGCAGACATAGCCAGCTACGTATATGAAATGGAATCCATCTCGCTATACGGTCACGGCTGTCTAGATACATGAGGGTTTATCTACAAGCCAACAGTCTCTTAAGGTCATGAACAAGCCTAGTGTCTCAATCATAAGCAAGTAAGTAAAAGTCACAAGATGTATGATCATTAAATATACAATAATAAGGCGTCCCAAATATTACATATTCAGCTGATCATGAAGCTAGTCGTACAAAATGCCAGGACTAGCAAGAGTTTAGTCATACATGATCAACCCTAGGATCTGTTAATCAAGTTACAGCCCATAGGCAGATAGTAAATAAGTGCAATCGAGCTAAACAGGTGCTTGTCGGCTAAACGCCTCAAAAGAATATTTTTACAATAGAGTGGAAGAGCCAAAAATAACCCACTCGTTGCCAGTGTTCCGTCTAGTGGCCACCATCTGGCTGGAAGGTCGGTAGATCCTCTGGAGCTGCTCCGAAATCTGGCCACACAAAACCAGCTGGGTCAGACCCCAGAAAGAGCAAGTGCCACAAAGGAGGCTTCACTTAAGAACCAAAAACCAGCAATCAGCATAAGATATAAATAAAAGTAAGAACTGGAAATAAAGAAAATACATCAGGATGATATACGACGAGATAACCATGGAACTATTCAGATAACCAGGTTACAACCCGTAAACCAAACAAAGACCGGGGTTGTAACCCTTCGTCTGAACCAAACTTGGAATTCTTATCATTTATCGGTAAAATAAATACAAGCATTATGGTCTTGCAGTAATCTGGAACAGGATCAGGACAAGACTAGACAGGTTAGACTCCGTCCAATCACTTCACGGCCAAGCAAGAATTACGGCTTGATACTTTAACTAACTATGGTTGTCACAAGCCTAATTACTAACAAGATGCAGTGAGATTATTCCACAGCCACAAGCCCTGCAGACCATCCAGGTTCCCCGGGTTAAAAGATTAGAGTTGAATTCAGGTGGGTACATCGTCCAGGAAATGAATGTACCCTTAGGTAGCTTGAAGGGTACAACACATGACAGTGTGCTGGAAATATGCCCTACTCGACGGCAGACTACAGATCCCATAGCGTGCCCAGGTAACGGGATTACCTGTAGCTGGGAAATCTCTTCATGACTAATGTATTAATCTAGTTATTAGCCCTTAGTTTATTTCAATAGGTACTCCTGACCGTGGTACTCAGGAGTCCCCTCCTAGACATGATGCAAGACAAGACTGGATTATTTATACAAGCACAATCGCCCACGGTGTCCAGGTTATTATACAGGTAATGTCATGTCAGGTAGCCGTCGCAACAGCTTATCAAGGTATAACATATCAGGTTATCAGGTCAAGTGTACTTGTCAGGAGTACGCCACGACGGGCCACTATCAGGTCATGTCAGGTTACTCATGTCAGGAGTGCACCACTACGGGTCACTATCAGGTCATGCTCAATTGTCAATTCCAAACATATCAAGTAAATTCAATATACAGGGCTATAAAAGAGCCAAGCTCAGGGAAAATAAAACCAAATCTGACACGCTGGCATGAGACCAAGTCAGCCAAAGGCCATACGCTCCGGTCAAACTATGCTCAGGCCAGCGTACACCTTGCTCGCTTAAGCTAGCGTACCAAGGCACGCGTACGCTCAAGCTACAGGTCAGCGTACGCTCAAGCTAGCGTACCAAAGGGTCCATACACTTCCAATGGTCAGCGTACACAAGGGCACGCTCAAGCTACAGGTCAGCGTACGCTCAAGCTAGCGTACGCTCAAGACTGCGTACGCTTGAGCTAGCGTACGAAAGGGTCTAGGGCACGCTCATGCTAGCGTACGCAAAAGACACGCTGCTAGCAGGCAGCGTATCAAGGCTAGCGTACGCTCGCTAAAGAGCAGCGTACCAAGGCTAGCGTACGCTCGCTAAAGAGCAGCGTACCAAGGCTAGCGTACGCTCGCTAAAGAGCAGCGTACAGCTCAGTGGCGTAAGCTAAAAAGCTAGCTCACTGTTCACTGTCTTCTCCAAATGGCAAGAACAGCAAGAACTCTAAAGTTGAATCTAAGCTTCAACAGTCCATATCATGGTCAAAACAAGTCCGAATCCAACTTTCCAAAGGTCAAAATTGGGTAGAATGAAATTCTCTACAACATGGAACCATCAAAACTTGAAAACAAGGAAGTTTGATAGATCAAAACTACCAAAAATCCGAAAATAGCAAGACTCTAGATCTACAAGAATTAAAGCCTCAAAATAGAAAATGACAAGTTCTAATGTGGTTTAGAATCATGAGGAGAAGCTAATGAAACCATCAAAAGGGGTTCTCTTATGGAAGCAAGTTGCACTTGCCTATGGTGTTCTTGGTTGGTGGAGAAGAGTAATGGTGGGGGAAGGAGAAGTAAATGAGAATTATAGAGGAGAGAGAAGGTTGGTGGGGATAATAAAGAGGGGGGGTTGTGGTGGAAATGAAGGAGAAGCATAGGCTAAGGTGTTCCACCCTTGGCCCATGATGAACCAAGCATTGGGCCGGCCGAACCAAGCTAACCCAAATCGAGAGTTAAACCAAGCCGAGAGCTAAACAAGGAATCAGGCAATACAGAATAAAATACGTATACGTATCCCAAAATACGTAATACGAACACAGGCATTACATGAGTGACTGGTGACAGAAAAACAGGTCAAGGAATGTGTGTTAGAGAATCACCCTCAGGTTCAGTTTCCTGAACTTGTTGACAGGAAACCCCCAACACAATTCCCAAATCACTAACTCCAATACAAAAATAAAATCAAAACTAACCTAACAATCTCCTATCAGCTAACAGTTATGTGGGTGTACTACATTAATAGTTAACATCCCAAAACAGGGAAGAAAATGAATCAAAAATTTCAGAATTTAACAACCCGATCGTATCAGTCGAGTATCAAGCTAAATGGGAATTCAATAATTCGATCCCAAAATCACATCTAAAACCACAAGAAATCATGTAATATATTCCTCAAACATGTAGGTGAATTAGTTACTGGTGTTCAATCATAATAAATCAGAAAACGAAGTAAATTTCAGAATAACATTCAGAAAAGTATCAGAATATCAGGAATAACAGTGCACAAGGAAATTCAGAATTTCGAAATCATTAAACCATCTAATTTATAATTAACCAATTGGTAAATAATGTCATACATGTAAGGGTACTAGGGAGTGCATTCGTGTCCAAGTTTTGGACACGAATCGTGTCTAGAATACCATACGAACACAGAACCAAACAGTGCACAAATAATCATCGTGCACGCGTGCACGCGCGTATAACATGCGACACACGACACGACACGTGGGTGTGCACCTAGGTTTTCCTAGGGTAGGGCTAGATCTGTGTCAGCCTGAAACGTGTCCACGTGACACATAGACACGACACGAACCCCATGTCAGCAGCGCCTGTACGCGTGTGCAGCCGCCTGCGTGCGACAGCACGCGGCCAGTGCGGGAGCGATTACGCCACGCACACTCCACGAGATGCTCCCAAATTTTGGGAGCATGGTCACAGACGTTGCCCCTAGGCTCACACAAAAAATTAGGACACGAACTGTCCTGTGTCGAGAGATATGCCCCCCGAGATGCAGGACACGGCCTACGGGCTCGTGCTGCATGTCCACGTACAAAAACATGACACAAAAGGACACAAAACACTAGGATACCTTCACAAAATTTAATACACACAACAAGATCTACAAATCCATGCAATTACATTTCAAAAATACAAAAATAATTTCCTAAGTGGCATTTTTACAAACACCTATGCACCTATCATGATACGTGTCCGATACGGACACGAATTGGACACAAATTGTGCCCAAATTTTGGGGACAGCTAGGAAAAACTAAAACCTAACCTTATATGCAAAGAAATTAGGAAAAACTATGAGTTTAGATGATTTACCTATTGAGTATCAAAACTCAAGAAAAGCTTCAAAGAGGGGATTCCAAATGACAACTCCAAATCTCCAAATGGCATGTAAACTGAGGTGCTCCTCCAAAATCAGTATATAAACATAAATTAGATCCTATTGCAAAAGACTAGGATTAAAAAGGAGCTAAAATGAATTAATTAGGAATTTCTAAGGTTGGAGATTTATCTCTTTCTAAACTTGAGATCTATTTCCAAGAGAGGCTAACCCTAAATGAAGGAGGTATTAAATAGGGGTAAGAAACCCTAAGTTGGCTGCCCTAGGTGGGCTAGGATTGGTCTTGGGCTTAATTCATGGGCCTAAGGCTTAAACACTAGACTTAAAATTGATAAATCATAAGTCATTGACTTAAGCCATAAGTCATGAACTAATTTCACTTAAGTAATCCTTCCTATCTTAAGACTAATTTCTAATGACTAAAAGTAGATTAACTAGAGTTAGACTAGGGTCACCAACTAGGGTTAGTTCTACAAGGTCTCAACTAGTCAAGACTAACATAACACATAGCAATATTTTAATTAATATTAAATTCACACAAATTCCCATAAATTATAATAAATTCTAATAAATCCTAAATTGGCCAAAATACCCTCTAGGCTAAAATGTACTAGTCAAACATCCTAATCACATGGCTAGGCTCTAAGGTTACACTAGTCAAACACCAAAATCATAAGTCATGATTTAAAATAGTTTTAAAATGATTAAAAATCACCAAAAATCATATTATCATTTAAATATCATAATTAAGTAAATTAAAATACAAAATTTCAAAATTACCCTCATTTTAGAAACTGGGTATTACAGCTTCTGTATTTGACAGGCATCGAAGCAGTAATCCATCGTATAATCGCCGATATAGCATTTTTGTCTCTGTATCGTAGAAGAATCTGAGGGAACGTCTTCTAATAGAAGTGGCTTCCTTCGAACTCTCCGACAAGATGTCGTAGACTACGAAGTCAATGAACGGTTGTCTCCAGTCTGGTGTCTCGTCGACTGTCAGAGCGGAGTGGCTCTCGGCACACTGCACATTATTCCTGGGACAGACCAACTCGTGGCCTATGATGTCAACCAGATGATAAGCTTGATTCAGAACTGCTAAGGAAGCGACAAGACCTACTAGGGCATCGGCTTCAATGTTTTGGAGCCTGGGAACGTGCTCTATGAAGAACCCCTCCAGGGACGAGATGATGTCGATTGCTATTTGGTGGTAAGGGATCATATCCTCATGGCAAACCTCGTATGAACCCCGAATCTGATTGATGATTAACTGTGAATCGTCGTATGCTTCAAGATATTCTACCCCCAGTTCTTTTGCAAGTCGGAGGCCTATGACCAAAGCATTGTATTCGGCCACATTATTTGAACAGGGCTCCGTGAGAGAATAGGCCCGATTGATCACCAGCCCGAAGGGAGAAATCAGCACCACTCTGACTCCAGCGACGATGTTGCCTTTGGGCCCAGTTCTTGAAGCGCCGTCGAAGAACATTCGCCAGATGGAATCGTGGGAGACCGTATTTGAATTAGCGACCTCGTCTGGAATCTCCTCGTCTATTTTGGTTGACTTTGAACCTCGATGAGCTCTAGAAAGTCTGCCAGAGCTTGATCTTTAACAGCCTTCTGTGGGATAAAGATCATGTAGTATGGGGACAATAATATCGCCCAGGTGGCGAGGCAAGAGCTGAGTGCACCTGGCTTAATCATGAGGACCCTGAGGGGGTTGACTCTTGATATGACGTCGATAGTTTGTCCTATGACGTAGTGTCGCGTCTTCTGAATGGCGAAAACCAGAGCTAGGCACTCTTTTTCTACGGTAGTGTATCGATGTTCCGGCCCCATCATCATTCGGCTGAGGTAATATATAGCTTGTTCGTGGCCTGCATCATTGTTTTGCGCTAGTAGAGCACCGAGAGAATGTTCCATCGCCCGTACATAGAGTAAGAATGGTCTTCCTGCAATCGGGGCTACCAAAACTGGAGGGTTCGTCAGATATTCTTTTATGTTGTCGAAGGCACGTTGGCATTCTTCATCCCATACGAATGAGATGCCCTTCTTCACGAGGTGAGTGAATGGCTGACATCGTCCGGAGAGGTTGGAGATAAACCTTCTGATGTAGGCTAGCCTCTCTTGAAGGCCTCGGAGTTCACGAAGATTTCTCGAGGGACCCATCTTCCTGATTGCCTTCGTCTTCTCAGGGTCTACGTGGATACCCTGGGAGGTGATGATGAAACCCAAGAACTTCCTGCTGGATATGCCCAAGAAGGATTTTGTGGGGTTCATTTTCAAATTGTGCGCTCGTATTAGGCCGAACATTATCCTCAGATCATACAGATGATCTTTTTTAGAGCGGCTTTTGACAGCAATGTTGTCGACGTAGCATTCCATTGTCTTGCACAAGTGGTCTCTAAAGATAATGCTTATAGCTCTTTAATAGGTGGCGCCAGCATTCTTTAAACCGAAAGGCATAACTGTGTAGCAGTATATGCCAATTGGTGTTCGGAATGATGTGTACTTCTCGTCGTCGGGAGACATCTTGATTTGGTTGTATCCCGAGAAACCATCCATGAATGACATGCGCTCGAAGCTGCAGGTGTTGTCAATCATAATGTCCATGATAGGGAGAGGGAACTCATCTTTAGGACACGCCTCGTTCAGATTGCGAAAGTCGATGCAGATTCGAATCTTTCCACTCTTCTTGAGGACTGGAACTATGTTGGCGACCCAGTCAGGATGCTGTTCTTTACGGATGAAGCCGCTGACTATCAGTTTGTTTACCTCGACTTTAATGGCATTCATGATGTCAGGACAGAACCGACGTTGCCGTTGCTTGACTGGTTTTGCGTCGGAACGGATGTTGAGCTTGTGAAGTACAACCTCGGGGTTCAATCCTGGCATATCTTCGTAGCTCCAGATGAACACGTCGATGTATTCTCTGACGAGTTGTAGTAGTGATTTTCGTTCTTCGTCGGTCAGATTCTTACTGACGAAGATGGGCTTTGGAGAGGATTCATCACTGAGATCGACTTGTACAACCTCATCCTCGGTGGGAGGCTCTCTTTGTTCGAACTGCTTCTCCTACTGCGCATCTAGCTATTGTACCTATGGCTCTAGCTCAAGCTATTCTGGAATGTCTTCATCTTCTTCGTAGGCGTCAGCAAATGCCATATTGATGAACCAGACTTGCTTGAGCATGTCCCCGATGCTGACATCTAAATCGGAAGTAGGTGATCCGGTTGAGTGTGAATGCCAGTCACATTCCTCGTCTGAGCTTTCAGGGGTTGTTGTCGGTATGACATAACCCAGCCCACATCTGGTTTTGTTGTAGTAGTCTTATGGTTTTCCAGTCGGGACCGTCGATTGTAAGGGTAATCGCCGTCCGGTGCCGTAGTTCAAGTCTGGTGTAGTTTCCAGATCATACCCTTGTTTTTGCATAAGGTACTTGGATTGGGAACTATACAGATAAAGGGGCAAGCTCCCGGTGTCGGGTTCGAGCTCAACTTCTTATATCTTGAAGGGTCGTGGATCGTTCTTTCGGCCGAAGATGATTGGGTGATCCCCTCCCTCGATTATGCGGTAAGCGTCTTTCACTGGGGTAAGTTGGTTTGCGGTGTAGACATTTGTCACTTGTGTGTGCAGGTGAGCGCCTATACCGTGTTCCATAGCGTACATTGTACAAAGCTTATTAAGCTTGAGATAATTCAAAGATAGCCCTTTATTGATGAAATAAGGTATCTTTTCCAGTGGGATTACATCATCTGCAGAAGGAACATCAGTGTAAGCAACCACATACTTGGCCAGCTCTGCCTCTTCTTTAGCCACCCTCTGTGTAAATACAGACTGAGAGGATGACTTGGGCAACTTGATTATCAGGGGCTCCATGGGTGGAGTAGAACGTGAAGTTGTTGGCATACTAGCTACCCCCAGCTTGGTGTTCGGTGCTGAGCGGGGAGTTGTTGGCTGGCTAGTAGTCCCTGGCTTAGCGCTCGGCTGCCGATTCGCTCTGGGGAGACAAATCGTCATGGGCTTGACAGATGGATTGGGCCCCTCTGCTTGTTGCTGGTTAGCTTTCGACAGCCTGATCGTCAGTGGTTCTGTCGTGGGTCTTGGCACTTGGCCAGACCTTGGTAGTCGGATTATCATCTGTTCCTCCAGTGCAGAGAGGCTAATCGCATCCTTACGCAGAGTGGCTGTAAGGGGTGTAGTTATGCCAGGTTTGCGGGCTTGGAGGTGGATTGTCATAGGTTCTCACTACAAGAAAAGAGACCTTTTACGACATTACAATTAAGGCGTACTTAAAATAGTACGTCGTAAATGATTTTTTACGACATACAATTTAGAGAATGCCTTAAAATTACCCAGCATAAAATTTATGCTACTATTGACGACGTACACTGGATGCCTTAACGTGTATACTAAACAAGACAGACATTGAATGCTGTAAAAGTCTTTATTAAACTTTTAATGACGTTTATTGAGTGCCTTAATCGTTTACAAAATAAGGCGCACAATAAATGTCTTAAAATCTGAAAAAGGAGGGGCGCCAAAATTTTCACTTCCCTCCAAAGCCCGCTTAGACCCGATCAGTAAAAACAAAAGTTTCCTTCTCCTTACATATACACTCCCTTCTCCTTACATAAACAAAATTTTCACTTCAGTATAGAAGAGGAATTTCGTCGATTCCTCTCCTTCAGAAATCTGTGGAGTAGAACGAGGGAGCAAGGAGAGATCAGGGAGCAAGAGAGATCAAGAAGAGCATAACACCCATGACCTCCCTCGAGTCAGTATAGAAGAGGGATTTCGTCGATTCCTCCGCCACCTGCGAGTGCAGTCGATTTCTCCACCCTCTCGAGAAGGTCTGGTTCCATCTCTGCTACTTCTTCTTCTTATTTTGTTTTTCCTTCATATTTGTGTTAAATCATAAGCAATATTCTTATCTCCCAATAATTTTTCCCTATTTTAGGCTTTTATTTCCCCAATTTTTTAGGCTTTATGATGCGAGTTCATAATCATTCTGAAAGAGGAATTTTTTCCTTCTCCATCCTCGTGACCTAGGTTATCGGAGTGCCCGTGCTACAAATTGTCACCCTCATTTTCCGTATTTCCAGTATTACGTATTTATACTGTATCTGGATTTTGGCAGGTATTTTTATTTTTTCTAACTTGTGGGATTTCGGTATTTCTATTTTGG